>WEIU01009811.1:376321-449882 GCA_013389925.1 Aegithalos caudatus | reverse complement strand
CCCCCGGGTGCAAGCACACCAAAGCGCAAAGCTCGGTGGGTGTCCCGCGGGCAGGGGCAGTCTGAGGAAGCGACAGCTTTAGTTACAGCGGGCATTCACCCCGCCAGCCCCCGCAGTGCCCCGCAGTGCCGCTCCCAGCGCCGTCCCCCAGCCCCTCACGCCCGCTGCTCTCACCTCGGGNGGGCGGCTGCGGCTCCCGGAGCCCGCTCGGCCGGGCCAGGCCCCCTCAAAAGGCAGGCGGCTGAGCCTTGTCTCCCTTCGCTATTTCATTAAGCCTTGGTCGCGGAGATGCTGTCGCTGTCTCTTGGTCCAGCACAGCCTTTTTGGGTCTTGTCTGGTGTTTGAAGCCGACAAAGACCTGTATATTGAAGTGCAGGCTTTGCTGTGGGTCTCTAGGTCTCTGTGGCCCTTCTCTCCGCAGATGGAGGAGGCAGGTCTTACTCCATGAAAGAAAGGAATAGAATATGTGTTTGGTAAACTTGGTGGCATGAAATACTAGGGAGTAGTAGATCTATAACCATGGCTATGAAAGAAGGTAGCTGACACGTTTTGTTTTTTAACTGGTCGTTATGGATACGCATCAAGACAAAGCACAAAACAATCACATTTTTTACTTTTCTGTTGCAAAATACAGTGAAACCACAAGCACAGTTAGTAGAAGTACTTTAAAGCAGATGTTTTTTGTTTTTTCTGGTAGCATCTGGCACCCCTTTTTGTGTTTTTCCTCCACACCATAATTTCACTGGAGAGTTGTGTTCTTCCTCGTTGTGGCATAAGGACAAAATTCCCACTTTTAAAATGGAGGCTTGGGCTGTATATATTAATCCTACAGTTAATTTATTCCAGTGTTCCTTTAAAGCAGTGAAATTACCTCAAGGCATATCTTTTCAACAAAATGTTAAGCCTACCTTCTGCAAAAAGCTGTTCTGAAGCAATAGTAGGAACTGTCATGCCAAAACCTGATCCATGATGCTGTTCAGAAACACCAGTTATATTGGGCTGAAGTTAATACTTGAAAGTCTAGAAGGGTTACCTTGCATGGAGAGCAGGGAAGAAGAAAAAAGGAGACTGTTTCTCATGCCATGTCTGATCTTTTCTTACAGTACTTCTCATGAACTTTAGATGGTCGAAAATAAAAGGCATCCCCCACTTTGTGTTAAGATTGTGAGAAGAGGTTGGAATGAAAAGGCACGCAATAGCTGATGTGAGGGGAGGTCATGTTTCCTGCTTTAGAAGACTGTATTACCCTATGTAGCTCTGTTTAAGGTCAACCAAAAGGCAGCAAGATTGTTTTTGCTGTGCCTTGAAAAAAATCCACAGAGGTCCAGGTGTGCAACTTGAAGCCAAAATCTGATTTTATTCATGCTGGTTATGTAAATTACAGATATTACCAAGCTATATACAGAATTGCTCGTTTTTCATTTTATATGTGATGCTTGCCGAACTTACATGCAGCTTGCTTTGAGTCACTCAGTGTAATGAACAGAGATATGCTTGTTTCTTTGAAATCTACTTCCATGTATCACAAAAATATCTCATTACTTTGTTTCCGCTCACTCAATTTCACCTAACGTAAATAGCTTGAATGAAAAGAGAAATGAAAGTAAAATCCATGTCTTACTGATTCAAGGAGGCTATGTTTTCATCACAGAAGTCTCATTTATACCTGCTTGAGAAAGCAGTAAGGTGCAAATGTTCAAGGGTTTGTGTTTTAAGAACTTTGCATGCATTAACCATCTTGACTTGCATCTTGATTGAGCCTGCATTTGTGAAATACAAGTGGCCTTGGAGTTGCCTGTTTATTATTCTATTAACAGAGATTTTAGGGATAGCACTGGGGCAAATAAAACCAAAACAACAAAACCAAACAACCCAAACTCAGCAGTAAACACGCATTAAGGAAAAGAAAAGTATTTAAAGAGGGAGATTTACCATTTTTACAAAAAGTAGTTGTCCTGCTTATTAAATGAGCCTGTGAGAGGCATGTTATTACATGCAGCACAACTTTCCATGTGGTCAGCAAATGCTGCAGCTCTTCAGTAACTGTTTTTTTAAAACTGCTTCCCTGCTGGCATTGACCAGTTAGCATCCAAACTGTGTGAGATCAGGACTTTTTATTTGTAGGCTTTCTGACAGTACTTGCTGGAGTACCTGAGTGCTTCCTGCCCAAACAGATTTACTTCTGCAACTATTTTGTGAGAGGGGGAAGTTTTACTAACTCTCTCTTCCAGTGGTGAAATGGAGACAGCCTTTTTAACACCACAAGTTTTGTGTCTGCTTCCTTTCTGGAACTCCCTTCTCTCCTCAGCCTTGCCTACCTGCCTTCCACAACTCCTGCTGTGGTGTCAGATAAAAATCTATGCTGAAGGCAAATCATCTTTGGAGAAAAGCAAACCCCAGACACCTCTGGAACATTTAAAGTCAGGGGAACAAGAATCTTTGCTTTGAAATAGTATCTAAATCAGTGGTGTACAAGATTATGATTAAGCAGGAAGTATTTAACATAATAAATCCTAATTTCTCCAAAAACATTATTGTCTTTAGTTATCTTTATATGTTGCCTTCAGAAGCAAAACATTTTGTTCTTATGCTCTCATATTTACAGCAATTCTATGGAAATTGGTTAAATTAGCAAGTAAAATTTATCTCTGCTGGGACCCCACTGAAGTCAGATGACTCCCAAGCCAGAAAGGATTTGGTCTTTTTTTTTTTCAGTGACAACAGCAAATCTGACTTGCAAAAGGCTGTCTGAATGCCTAGGGAGAACATTCCTTGTTTATGTGTTATTGATAACAGAAAGAGGCCTGAGAATAATGTAATGGTTTCCAGGAAAAGCTGACTTTCAGAGGTGACAGGAAAAAGAAATCATGACTTCTTTAACCCATCCAATGTTGACAGATTACTGATGTTTCCAGTATGTGCACTTCAGTCAGTGGAGTAAGGAGAACTCAGCTAGAAGAAAAGAAGGGAAAGATTAGTCTCATGGCACTCACAGCTGTTCATTCATTCAAAAGACCTGCAGATGAAACCTTCTCTGGCTCAAGGTAACTGCAAAGTCACTTTGACAGTGTCATACAAACTGATACGGATCTGAAAATCCTGATTCTAGTTACTTAGAAAATAGAGGAATGCTCTTTAGAAGACAGTGTAGGAAACTGTTATGTTAAGAATAAGCATGGTATTTATTTCTGTATGAACTTCTGTGGTTCTTGCAGCTAGTGGATATGTATTGCAGGGTTCTTACTGGAGTCTTGGGTTTTTTTGATGGGTAAGGGAAGCTGGACTTTGGGGGGATAGAAGGGAATTCAGCAAGACTGCAGAAAGTATATCCTGCTAAGACTGAGTTACTGAGTTGTAGGGTATTTTGTCCTGCTCCAGATTTCACTCTTGTTTTCTGTATCTCACACAATGCTTTTCTATTGGCATTTCATGGAAAAGGAGCATTGCTTTAACAGTGCAGATTGTCTGCTTGCTGTTCTAAGCCAGCTCTTCATCAGGGTAGATTGCTGTGTGAATTTGATAAGGAAAAAACCTCCATATTTTCCTCATTTCCATTTAGCAAGGTAAGTTGAATGGAAAAGGGAAGGAAGGAATTCTTTAAAAATCTTTTAAAAGTACATTTCTCATGCAATTTCTAGCAGAACTTGAAAAGATTTCTAGTAAGAGCCTACACTTACCATCTAGCAGCACTGAACCACTCGTCTTGGTACCTTTAAAATTGTATTTAACTCTTGCAGTTTGCTACCAGGAACATTCTTTTTGTGGGGTTATGGCCCCAAACAATGGCCATGGTGACAGCTTATTTTGAAGCTCTGAATAGAGCTGGTTTGAGATTTACTGTGCATGCAAAAAGAAACCAAAAATGCTTGGAGGCTGATGTTAAACGAAAGTGAATTCAACTGTTCTTTATTCTGATGAAACTTCAGGAAAGCAAATGCGTGCGTAGTTCTTAAGTGCAGTTGAGGAGGTCAGAACAATTTCCACATGTTATAAACCAAAATGGAAATAAGTGGGGACATGTCTTGGATTGGGTGGGGTAGGTTTTAATGCAGAATTTTAATTCAGGCTGGTTATTTCATTTTCAGCTAAAGAACTAGTTTGTCACAAGTGCTATCGGAGGAAAAAGTGAAGAATAAAAAAAGATATTTTGCTCTTGAGTGGATCTTCAAGTTGATGTATTAAAGAACTCATCTATTTGTATATAAAGTTTAACAGTACTTCTAATCACTGCCATTCAGGATTCTGGTTTAGTTTTGTTCTGTTTGTGGGTGAGGAGAAGTGTTTACAGAGAGGCATTTCTAGGGGAGTTGGCAGACCTTTAAATGTATTACCATTTTAAGATCATAAATCATTGAACATACAGACAGTTAAGGGCTAGTATTAAAAAAGGAGATTTTCTTCTAAAGTTGCTAGAGCTAAAACCACTGCTGTGTTTCCTGAGAACAGTCTGCTGGACAAATCCTCACGAGGCTATATATCATTGCTCTAAGGACTCTGAGCCATGATGATTCAGAACATCATTTCTTGTCAATAAGGAAAAGAGGAAATGTTTTTTAAAATATGGTATTTGTAATGATATGCTAATCTTTCTATATACCAATTTAATATTATTTTGCTGAAATTGTTTTACTTGACTTTTAATTTTGCACTTTGAAACCCCATGTAAAATCTTGCAGCGTGAAAAAGTTGTGCAAGTTTGCTGAACTGGAAATTTATATGTTCCTTGGGCAGCTGCCCTGAGCAAGTCCAGACCTTTGTGCTGTCCAGAGAATTAGTATAAGTTACACGTATTTGTCAGTGTAAAGCCTTCGTTTGTGCAAGAACCCTGGGATCTTTGTGTTCTGACATTTATGATTCATTGGCCAACACATCAGGCAATTCCAGTACTTTCAAGATGCTTGCAGTATCCTGCACCATTTAGAATAGGAAATATCTGCACCATTGTTTCAGAATGTAATGCAGCAAGTGATGAAAGAGTTCTGATTCTTTCATAGTTGTACAAGCAGCCTTTTATTAACCAGCATCTGTACTGTATCCTGTTTGCTTAATATTTACTTATGAATGGGAAAGTTTAAACTTACAGCAGTTTCAATGGCTGTGGGACTCAGGTGTTCTCTCAGCACAGCATAAACGCTTGGAGACATTGGAAGAAGATCTGATGGAGAATGTGGTTCTGTGGAGTCATTTAAGCTAAAAAGAAAAAAAGCAAACAAAAAATATACAAAAATAATCTTAGAAAAAACTTCAGTCCCTCTAACCTTATGCATATCAGTGGAGTATGGTGAATATTTTAAAAATTTGTTAAGCCTGTACTCAGGCTTGCTGGTGGCCCTGAAAGCTTATGCCAACAACCTGGCATACACTTAAAAACGTAGAAGCTAGAGTAAGGTTTTCCTCTCTTTTCTTTGCCTTAATATCAGCTGCTGGAGAGAAAAAAGAGACAGTGAAAGGTAAATTGATCAGATTACCATAAAATTTGGCATTCAATTTTTACAAATGGTTTGCCCCATGAATGGAAAAAGCACTGTACAGGTGAAGTCCTTTACTTCCCTTTCTTGTCATTAGCAGTCCTTGCCAAACTATTTTCAAATAGTTTAGGGAAAGGAGACAGGGGAAACTCTGAAATGGGATGTAAATTAAATAGAAGTAACAGTTGAAGTGTAACACACCTGTGAGGATACTTACATTTTGGAGACTGGGATAAATACAGAAGGAACATAACCTTTTCCTCCTCCATCTGAGGGCTTTGATACTAGAATAAATAGTAGAGAAATTAAATATTGTCTAGTCATTCTATTATCTATTTGAATTGATTATTTGCAGACAAAAATAAATTGAAAAGTCCCTGCATAAATAAATAGCCATAAAAGTGAGGGGAATTCCTGAGATTAGTCCTTGAGTTCAGGTCTTAGTCACAGAATTGCCTGTGCTCCCTTGGTATGAATCACAATATAATACCACAACTGATGAAAGAGATTTCATTAGGCCTGCAAAGCAAATATTCAGTTCTTTAAGTTTGGTACTCTGAGCCTGCAGATTTCAGTTCTGCAAATGCTTGGAGCTCTGTCTCTACAGATACAGCTTTAGCAATTTTTTTTTGCATGAAATTAAGCACATATGTAAGATTTTAGAGGATTGGAGCATTAGGCAAAGTCCACTGAGTTAAAATGAAGAGGGAGAAAAATACTGTAGGCTCCAAGTATTTTTGAGTTGTGTAGGAATTTGAGTTCAAATGGAATTGTAAGCTTTGATACTGAAAGTCTAGAAGAATGTGTTTTATCTATTAAAAAATTAAGGCTTTGAGGGCTTTATTTAAGCAAGAATGAATTTGATCTAAAAAATGAGCTGACTTGTAACTTGGACAAAAAAGAACGTGGGCCTGAACATATTTGGAACCATCCTTGTTTAGCCTTTTTGCATTTTCCAGTGCAGTTGCCAGGGGTTTTTGGGAGCATTGTCTGCCATAATGACTTTGTAATTGTGCAGTATATTGGGAAAAGGTGGTGCAGATAAACAGCCTTTATTTTAGTGTTCCATTGCATGAAATGAAACAAAGTATGGCTTCCAAGCTGCTTGGGAAATACTCAGCTTTCTTGAAATTAAAGAGAGACCATGCTACAGTGTAACACAACTATGAAGCCAATAAGCAGGATGACTTTCCAGTTTTCTCCCCTTTGAACACCCAAGCCCTGAATTTTGTGATGCATCAGCCAGGAAAAAAAATAAATCCATTTCTTAGCTTCTTTTAAATATTGCCATCACCTCTATTATAACCTCTAAGACTAGGGATGTATTTGCAAAATGAAGCTGTCTAAATGACAGACACATGTTAAAACAGTTCTCTTGAAGATGACTATTAAAGGAGACATCTTAATCTGTTCTTTCCCTCCTCTCCCTACATTCCTCACATAGCCTCTTGACTTTGCAGCTGCTGTGCAGAAAGGGTAAACAGAGAAGTGGAGCCCCACCTTCGTTTGGCTGACAGCTGTAGTGTTTGCCGAAGGCCTTATCTTTGGGGATGTCTGGATACAGGTACTTGAGGGGGTTTTCAGGAACATTGTCTGCCATGATGACTTTGTAATCGCGCAGGATGTCGGCAAAGGGCAGGGCAGCCAAGCGCCCTTTGTTGTAGGGCTCCACCGAATGAAATGTTACATCTCCTGCAAAAACACAAAGGCACCATAACCCCTGTGTGAGCAACTGCAGCTGGAACACATTTTTGCCCTTCTTTTGAGGTTTACACTTGCACAGGCTTTACCTGTTCTTACCTGTGTTAGTGTCTTTCAATATTTAATTTCTGCAAATAAATCTAAAGCCTGCAGTTAGCAGGTACACCTCATAGCTAGCTTTGTTAATATAAAGAGCTCAAAGGTAGAATATCATAGTTTTGGTTTGTGTTTGAGAAATTATGATACTTGTATCTTGTCCAAAACCACACTGTGACATGATACGTGAGAATTTTACTTTCAAACCAAACAAAACTTGACTCCTGTATTGCAGGTATATTGCAGAGTTTGGGTTGGTTTTGGTTTAGTTGTTGGCTTGGTTTTTAAAATTTCTTTTAATTATACTTACCATTTTCTAGCTGATCCACCCAAGTAAAGGTAATTCCACCCAGATTGCTCTCACTAAACCTTAATAAAAATGTTCCTGGTGTCTTGTCTTTCAGCAGAATTCGTTCCTTTTCTTTGCTTACAAATCCCATTACGTACCTGAGGTATAACAGGAAATCATGGGTTTACTTTTGGGAAAAAATACAGACTTGGATCTGTGCAGTGTATAGAATCATAGAAGGGCCTGGGTTGGAAGGGACCTTAAAGTTCACCTGGTTCCAAAACCCCTGCTGTGGAGAGGGACATCTTTTACCAGACCAGGCTGCTCAGAGCTATCCAGCCTGACCTTGATCTGGTGTTCAAAATCTGGTTACAAGGCTTGGGCATTATGACAAAGCTTTGTGTGATTTACACATGGAGTATGGTGCTGAGCTCAAAGTACTATGAAGCCTGGTGAAATTTATCCCAGTACTTGAGTACATAGACAGAACTGAAGGATAGATCTGAACCTGCATTTCTAAGAGATCCCATGTTTTTCCCCTTTGGCAGCAATTTCCAGAAGTTATGAATGGGAGAAAGGAGACAGAAGCGTTAAACTCATTGCAAATAGTCCTCTGCATGGCTAAAGCTGAGATGAGTAAAGGACAGAAAAAATGTGGAGAGAGATCAATATACAGCAGTTCCCTTGTTGCTCACCCATCAATCCAAAGGGGAAGAATGTGCTTTTTAATCAAGTCCAGGATTGCTTCGAGCCAAACCCAAAAGGTAAAAGACTTCCCAGGCAAATGTTCCTAACAGTTAAAAAACAACCACAAAACACAAACAAAACCAACACACACGAGAGGAGAATCATGAGAGTGATGTTACCCAACCTTCACATGACCGTTTCTTCTCAGTTTCTTAAGAATAAGCTCCTTTGCTCAAGTGAGAATTACAGTATGAGCTGTGGTTTTGAGTAACATCTCTCTTTCAACCTGACATAAAACCAAATGATTTTTAAGATATGCGTTGGAAGCACCTAATTTTTCAAGGTGAATAAAAATCACATCTGTGGTTTCTTCCTAGTTATAAATTTATATTTTGAGTGAAAAGAAGATGAGAAAGTTGAACGTCTTTCCAAGGTTCTATACTTGCTTAAATAATGTAGTTAATACGAATTAAATGAGCTTACCTTTCTTTATCAATACATTTTCTGTTCCTCATCAAAGTTATTGCATATATTGACTGTCCTGAAATAATTTAGCAAAACTAAACATGTGAAAAATCTTACTTATGCTTTATGAAAAATGTGTTGCATGCTTTGGTAAGACTTTCAATTGATCATTTACAGAAATATATAAGGCACACTACAATGGTAGTTTCTGATACCTGTAGCAACATAGCTAAGTAGATCCCTAATCCTAAGCTTTATGCTTCTGGAAGTGTTTTTTTCCTAGTTAAATTTTTACAACGGATGTGATTGTGCTGAGGTGAAAGTCCCACATATGGCAAGTGGGAATCTTATCAGCAGCATCAGTGAAACAGAGATAGGCATGGCTGTGGGTGTTACGAGAAACAAGAGCTTAGTTTTATTTTTGGAACAGTACCTTGCAGAACTTTGCCCAGGATAGTTGATAATCAGTGTAACTGACTTGCTGTCCTGAAAGAAAAAAAAAAACAAAACAAACCCAAATGGTGCATGTATTATTCTGAAGTTATGAAATTGATATTGCTTGATATCTGTATAGTTGGGTGAGGGATGAGGGGAGAAGTAGGGTACATCCTAACTTGGGGAGGGAGGGATAGGGGCATGCTAAGGGACTGTAGATCTGGTTTTCTGTGTTCTTTTGAAGTAGGTGATAATAGTTTTGGAAATAATTACCTAAAGTAGCCCATGGCTTAGTGTTTGCAAAACTACTTGCTCAGTTTCGGTTTTTAGCCTAAATGTTGCTGTTCAGCTTTCCCCAGGGCCTCTCCCTTCTGGGGCACACTTGCATCTCAAAGTAGTCAACAGTTCCTCTTGCTGAAGTTACAGGGCCTCTTTTCTGTGCTGACACCAGTGAAGCATCTCTGGTGAGGTCCCAGAAATGAACAGACCCACAAGGACAGGTACTTAAAATGAAACAAACCCCAAACCAAACCTCATAAGCAAGCAAAAATATTTCCTTTTAATTTCAGATGTATGAGATAATTGTTAAGGAAGCAAAATAACATCACAGTTCAGTGTGACTTTGATGCCTTCTTCCTTCAGTTGAGCAGCCTGGAAGTTCAAAAGTTGAATTACATTGTGATAAGAATAAGCTGATGCCTGCTTTTCTTTAAAGAAAAAAAAATGTCATTGTGACATTTTTAACATCAGTTCTGGAAGTGGAGGTCATGCCGTGCTGGTTTTAGCTGGGGTAGAGTTAATTTTCTTCACAGTAGCCGGTGTGTTTTGGATTTGTGCTGGAAACTGTTGGTCATACAGGGATGTCTTAGTTCTTGCTGAGCAGGGCTTACACACAGTGAAGGTCTTTTCTGCCTCTCAACCCACCCCATGAGCAAAGGGGCTGGGAGTACTGAGAAGATGGGAGGGGACACAGCTGGGACAGCTGATCTAACTAGCCAAAAGGATACTCTGCACCATATGGTGACATGCTCAGCATGTAAACTTAGCGGTAAGAAGGAGGAAGGAGGGGATGTTTGGGGTGATGGCATCTGTCTTCCCAAGTAACTTCTTTGTGTAATGAATCCAGCCCTGATTTCCAGGTTGAACACTGGCCTGCAGATGGGAGGTTAGTGAATGAATTCCTTGTTTGTCTTGTGTGCACATGTGGCTTTTGCTTTACCTGTTAAACTGTCTTTATCTTGACTCATGAGTTTTCTCACTTTGCCCTTCCAGTTCTCTCCCCATCTCACTCTGGGGGACTGGGTGGCTGTGTGGGGCTTAGTTGCCATCTGGTGCTAAACCACATTGTATGCTTAAAGCTCCTACCTGTAGCTACCAAACATAAGAACTCCCAGAGCAAAAAAAAAACAAAACAAACCCTGTCTATTTCTACACACTTACCTGTAAGTTTCTCTGCCAGCATGTTGAGCTGTTCAGAATTGAGTCCACGACCAACATATGATGAAAATTGCCAGCTCAGTACTTCTAAGAGCTGGCTTAAAGTGGCAGCAGGGGGGTTGTTGAAGAAAGACAAATTCTGCAAAAGAATGAATGCTTTGTTTAGATAGTAAACATGAAATACATATTAGGCTGTAAGAGGAGGTTGCAAGTACTTGAGGAGAATCTGGAAGTGTTGGAAGTGAGCTCTGTGTGTGGGGAAGCACTGGGGCAAATATGTGTGGGCCCTCCCACCTGCAGGCACACAGCAAGGTCCAGTGGGGTGCCCAAGCAGCAGGGTTGTGGGGTGAGACTCCTAGAGAGAGCTAAAGTCCCTGTGTGCATCTTGGGTGCTAAAATACCTTGCTATGCCTTTGGTAGTGTCCTGTGTAAAGGCTGTGAAAATATGCTTAAATCCTGTCCAAAAAAATCAGGATAGTTTCACTATGTTTAATGTTTAGTGCATGGAAACTTTAAACCATTACATACTGATATGGTGATGTGCTATTCAATCATTTGGCTTATCTTAGTATTTTAACTTCTTTTTTTGATTGTACACACAATGGACATACTCAGGACTGCAGAAACTCTTTGGAGCAGCACAGAGTGATAATGCAGTTCAGCTGGCCTGCCACCATGGTAGACTGTCTGGCCCTTTCCGTCCTCTGAGCATCTGTGTGACTGCACTAATCCCAGCTGAAAGCCTGAGAGCCATTGACAGCACTATTCCACAGTCTGCAAATACAGTAACACTGACTGAATCTAAAATATGTGCTGAGATAGCTGGAGCCTTAGAAAGAATGATTCTGCCTTTGCTCAGGGTTAGAGCCACTAGAAGTTGCCACTTAACATTGATAATCTTCTCCATAGAAAGCACAAGTTCCTGTAAAATCCACTGGGGAAAGCAGACCTTAAGTACATTACAGATTCACCTATATGCCTGCTTTCATGGTTTGGAGTTGCACTGGTAGAATTATTTTCTAACAGGTCTAGTTTTAGTCAGCCACACCCAAGAAACATAGATTAAAACTAAAGAAGTTAGACAAGTTGTGGAGAAGGCCTGTCACCTTTCCTTAGTTCAAGAACTACTACCTTAAGCTACAAAAAGAAAAGCTAAGGGTGCATGTGGTTTTATATCTGGGCAGGGAAAGAAAGATAAAAAACAGTGAAGCGTGATGTTGGTAACAGTGTACGTGACAAAAATAAGGCCATTTCAAGAGGGAAATACATCCTTTTTATACCTAATGTATTTAGTAAACAAATAATACAAACATAAAAAATGAGGAAGTCGGTATTTGCATACCAAGGACCTACCTGAGGATCGTTGGTTGACAGATTGTACCAAATAATAGAGGCCCATGCGTTGGGCAGTTGGCTGACATTGGAAATCATCACCACAGGCAAGGAGCTGGTCTGGTGGAGAGAATGAATGCCATGTGTAAGTGCTGCTGAGGAAAGTATTAGTGCTGTGCTTTGGGTTTTTTTAGACTCTGTTTCTTCCCAAAGCATAGAGTTGTTTTCCAGAAGTTCTGGAAATCTTGTGGTTGGTGCTGAGGGCCTCACTGAGGGTAGGCAGACCTGTGGTGTGGCCCAACACAGTTGTACTTCTCTAAACTGCTGGAAAATGCCTTTTACTCCTGCCTCAGATAATCTGTCCTGAATACTCACTTCCAAATTTATGGTCAATCCATACAGGCAGACCTGTGTTTCAAAGCTGATGGAGTGCAGTTCCTCAGTCACCATGTGAGGGCCCTGAGAGAATAAGGAGTTTATAAAGCTGTGAGTGCACAATTGCCATTTAACAGTTTCAGTGATCCAGCTGCTGGATCACATGGAAAGAAAACTCCTATCAAATATATAAGCAGAACAGGAAAAGAAGGAAGTGAAGGATACAATTTGTTTGTTCAACTCTGACATTAAATTAGTCCAGAAGTCTGGTGTTTTTCTGATGAATCTAAAAGAACCCTTTAATATCGTTAAAACACTACTTCTAAACTTTTATCTTTTATCTAAAAATGTTACTTTTAAACACAGATTTGCACACAAGAAGTTAACAGATAATTTTGTGTGTCTGATAAAGATCATCTCCAACATTGCTTTTCCTAAAGTTTCCTTACTGATTGACAATTTGACTTTGAACAGGGAGGTTCAACTTGAAGGAGAAACAAAGCAAATAGCCACAGCTTTAACGACAAATAGGCCTTCATCCAGGTTTGCTGTGGGTTCTAGCTGAAGGACTAGAGGCCTAAATCATTAATCCAAAGCAAATCTGGTATTAAAACCCCAAGCTTTTCTTGGATGGAAAAAAAACCCAACCTGTTTGTCATCGTTGATTAAAGTTTGCAGTATAAGCATTTGTTTTGATTACAAACCAGCATAGCTCTGTAAAGATCCAAATCTCTGCTCCTTAGAAACAGATCTCTTGAAATACATTTCCATCCTCAGAACTCAAAGTATAAAAATATATTTGTTCTTTTCCAGTTTTCTTTGTTGTTGGTCTTTTCCTCCCTGCATTTTTTTTGTCAGACTTCTCTTTTGAAAAAAAAAAAAAAAAAAAAAAAAATTGCAAATCAAAATGCTTTCCCTTACTAAAATATCTGTGCTCCATCAATGTAAAATAAAAGTATTTCTTGGCAGAGGACCTCATGGCCTTATCTTTGCCATGGAGCACCTCCTCCAGGAGATTTACAGGCCACTGCAATAAAAGATACTCAATAAATGAGGAATTGGGACCAAAGGAGATTCTTAGGCATCTGAATAATAAATCTACCTTGCAAAGGGAAAATCCAGCTTAGACCTGAAGGCTTTTATGGGAAATATTCATCCATCAAATGAGCTCAAATGTTTTAATACAGGTTGAATCAATCCAGCTCAACCTCTATTGCTGACACAAAGTTAAAAAGGGTTGGTGAAACAACCCCTTTTCCCCCCATTATGCTTTTGTAGAAGCAACTTTTTTCTCATGGAAAAATCATCTAGGCAAAAAGGTACATCTACATGAAAGGACAAATCTAAAATAGAGAACTTTCACTTCTTTTTTTTTAAATGAGGCCAGTTATATTTAACTATACTTTTAGCATACTGAGCATCCTATAACAAACCAAGTTTTGAAAGCATTATTAGTTGCTGTTAACAAAGAAAATGCCAATTCTTGTTCTGCTAATAACCACTTTCACAGACTGACTTGACCAAGGAAATTTCCTCTGTTTAAGGCAATCAGCAGTGAACCAGGTCACAGTTCAGCTGTCCTAATTCTTCACAGCCCTATGATAGCTTTATAAGTTTTAAAGGCACAGTGTGTAGAAGTGGGAGGAAAATGCTGCCAAAACTGGAGTGCCAACATTTCTTAACCTCCATTTTTGCATTTGCTTATTGAGGTGTCAGTGATTTTGTAAGCAGCAAAGTAACTGGGAGGTGAGCCTTGAGTTTCAGTCTTGCTAATCGGGTTGTGAGTTGAAATGTGTGTGAAACGGGCACACGTATCTTCTGCTTTAGGTTTTGGTCAAACTCTTCGTGCTGATCACACCTTTTGCTTTGTACTTAAAGTATACTTGAAGTAACTCCTGTACTTGCATAATTACAGCTATTTGGGCTGTGATATGACTGATTTTTTTTTTCTCTTTTTCTTTTTAACTTGCTAATACAACTTTACCCTTAGTTATGCTGCTTTTAGTGATATCATGCCATACACAGAGTCACCACGAGAGGGGAACCTACGACCAGGCTGGGAAAAGTGTAAGCAGATTAAGCACATTTTTAGTCTTGGCTGAGGCAGCAAACCCCTTTGATGCAAAGATAATGACACCCTGACTTCAGCTGGGGTCCTGACCAGCAGAACATATATTTAAAGGACCTTTCCTGTAGGAAATAATTATTTCAACAAAAAAACTTTAAAAGCTTATTTGTTTGTTTGTTGGTTTTTTTTTCAAATTATAAATGACCAAAAAACACATATTTGGATAATTACTCTCTACCTTCTATTGTAACTTTTTCAATATACAGACTTCAGGCATGCAATTACAATTTGAATAGTTCTAAACAGTTTTCATTATATTTATACTAACATAATTATTGGGTTCTGTACTTAGTATATATTTCAAAATCTAATGACTCTTTGATTTAAATAAAATCAAATATGAAATACTTGTGAGACTAAGAAAAACATGTAAAGTAAATGCACAAACCTCATTTCCTTTGCTTCCAGCACTTGTTTTCATTTCTTTGGGTTGCTGTATAGAGCAAAGCAATATTTATGTGTCAGAGAAACTATTAAACAGAAGTACATATAAAGAACATAATTTACAACCTGGATGTTCTTAGTTATAATAAGATTTTATTTGCAATATAAAAATGAAGTCTAATGAAGACTCTGATGCTGCACCTTGAAAATTCTATTCAGTGAGGAGCTGATATTTTTAAATTTTTAGGAAAATAACTTTATGTAACAAAGCATTAATTAGGGTGCTTGCCAAGTGTATCCCACAAAAAAAGTGCTAAAACCCATTGATCTCAATCTCCTTTTGCAAAACTATACTGAGGCACTGTGGTTAAGCCCCAAAAATACCACAGGCAGGGGAGTGTTAGTCAGAAAGCAGGACTCACTGGGCTCTCTGAGAAGTTACACAAGCAGTGCTCTAGTCTCTCACAAGGCTTTATCACAGGCATTAATTTCTTACAGATTTCATGCATTCAGTTCTATCTCCCCTAGAAAATTGTGTGGTTTAGGTTTTTTGTTTGTTTGTTCTGTGTGTTGGGTTTGGTTTTTGTTGTTGTTGGTTTGGTGTTTTGGGTTTTTTTTTATTTTAACCAAATTCAGTTTCTGTAAAGCTTTTTAATTCAGCATGATTAGTCTTTCCTTTTCTGGTGGTAATTAGGATTTGCTTTGTCATTTCTGTGAAAATATATAGTCTTATTTTATGGAATGGTTGAACTATGGAATGGCATAAAGAGGTTCTAGGAGTAATCTTTTTGTACAAGCAGAAAGAAAATGATTGTGGCCTTGACAGCAATACAGTTCTCCCTCCAGAGTTTTAAAAGAATCTTTTCTTTCTATGCCAGAAGTACACAACTGTAAAAAAGAGTCATCAAACCTACCAAATGTCGAAATTCTACTGACAAGCTTCCATTTGCAGACTCATCCATGTTCATGGCTTTCACATGTGTTCCACACAGAACAAATCTACGGTTACTGTGGAGGACATGACAGTTAGGTACTCAAACACCATGGTATTGGAAAAATTGAATAAATATTATATTTTCTTGTCTTACCTTACAGTTGAAACATTCCTAAAAGAGAAGAGGGGTGGGGGAGAGGAAACAGATTGTGAATCAGTAAATGTGTAAGACAGAACTTGTACTGAGAAACATATCTGAGATGGTAGATTTTGTCTGCTCAATGTTGGTTTGTATTGACCCTACAACTACAATTTTTAAACTGGAAAACTGAAATTCATACTGCCCACTTGGACTTTTGCATCTGGCCATATGTAGGTAGTGTTTTTTATCTTGCTATTTATTATCAGATGATACATGGCTTCTGAGAGAAAGAGCCCTGGCTTCGCTCTTGCTCCCTCCTCCCTGGGTGTTTTCCCTCTTTGTTGTGGGCCAACATCTATGTCCATGCAGTCAAGGTGTTTTTTAGGGGCTTGCAGAAGCACAACAAGCAGAAGGAGGGAGGTGGCTGGTACCTAGGGCTGGGGATGGGGCATTGTGTGAGCTCAGAGATATTTCAAACCTAACCATCCCTTAAATGCAATACAGTTTGATTTCTACTTTTTGTGTGATGCCGCTGTATCGGTCTCATACCGCAATCTTGAGGCAAATCTTAAATGGACTTCATGCCTCCAATATGAGAACATCAATTACTTAGCAGCTTGTTTTTTAAAAAGAGAAATCTTCCACATAAAAAAGAAGTGTTACTCTGATCTTTTAGCTAGTGGTTTGTTTTTTTTTTTCCTTTTCCTTTTAAAAGAAGTTTTAAAATCATATAGGGTAGCCACTGAAAAAACGGTTTTGTCTCTACAGGGAGCAAGAGAATATCTTAACTTTTAAGTTTCTTACTTGTCAATAGTTGCTTTCACTCTGATCTGGTAGTTCAGCTCTGGCAATTTAATTAGCAACCTTCAAAACAGAAAATGAGAGAGTGACTATTAACAGAGAAAATGTCTCACCAGAAAACACTAGACTGGTTGCTCCAGATTAAAGTATCAGAAATTATTATAATCTTAAAAAAATTTAGGTATCTAGGATTGTAACACAATTTACAGGGTTGAATACTCAGAAAGAGGAGCTGAGCTGTTCCAGTGGTGGGTGCCCTACCCTCCCTCTAAATGTGTGGAAAAGTTAGTATGTGTTTGAGGGAATGGCAGGAGAGACACCAACGTAGTACCAATTAGGAAAGGGATTTGTATCACCTCTGACTGCACCACAGATGTGTGTGTGCTTTCCTTCATGTACCTTTTCCCACCCCTAGCCCTCCATGACCTTTGTGCTGCAAGGTGGAAATGAAATGAGAGTTCCTCTCCAATCTTTGCTCTTTCACAAAGTCAGGCACAGGCTTCTGGGTGAGAAATAACTTGTCTGTGATTCACCCAAGACCCCCAAAATGCAGCAGTTTCTCTTTCCTCTGTGCAGAAGTGACTCTGAGTATTCTGATTTTGGCTTGTATGATAAGGATCATTATTTACTCAGTTTGTAAAGTCATTAAAATAAGAACTCGATGCATACAGAACCCTGAAGGTGCTGCCTTTAGCCACAATGTGCCTTTCTTCCTCATGCTTTACTCTTTACTGCCGCTTGTTCTGCATGACAGATTCTGTGGACTTTATATCCCTATTCCAGAAATTTTCCCTGCAGTTGAATGAATCCCTAATGCAAGTTGGTCTGCTTTGCTTTCTACATTCTCCTAGGATAAAACACTGTACACAAATGGAGGAGTTTATATCAGATTTTTTCCCTTACCTTAATTTAACAGTGAACTGTATTAAAGTTTTGAGAACCATTGGCCTCTGGGGGTGCGTTGGCATGCAGGGCTGCCTTTCAACCACGAAGGAGCTGTGTGAGGGGAAGTGAAACAAATTGATTTTTAGGAATATGTATGAACAAACAGATGGGGATTTTTTTTTTTTTTTAAGGGGCTGGGGGGGTGGTGGGAAGGGAAAGGGCCTGGTATCTCCTAAAGACTTATTTCTTCACAGATGCTAAAGTGGGAGCTATGCATTCCAACACTCAGTGCTCAAAATGATCCAGTGGTCTAACTTTCTCTTAAATTGTTACCATAAGAAACAGATATTTGGAATACATTGAAAATCACACCAAATTCTATAGTTCTAAATTACAATGGTGATAAAAGTCTTGGTCTTCCAAAATTTTATCAGTGCTGTAAAACAGAGTATGAAAATACACTGAGCATGCCTCCAATGAAACTAAGCAATCACAATTAAACTATAATTTAAATTTTATATATATATATATATAGAGAGAGAGAGAGAGAGAGCAAATAATTGAGCCTACTTTGCTTTCAGAGACTCACTTGTGGTATATCTCTAGTATAGCCTGTACAAAAAGCAAGAGAAATTATGCTAATATTTTATCTTCTGATGGAAGGGTGAGTTGGGAGGGCAGCAGGAAGCATAGCTTGGAGGGGACAGAGGAAAGAGAAGGAGCACTAACTTAAAAAGAAAAAACCAAACACAAAGCCTCATAACCTTTCTCAGTGGAGTGTACATAACTCCTCCTAGAGTAAGGGGATTTCTGGCATTGATTTAAGAGTTAGAACTTGATGACAAACCCTTAAATGCTGCCCATGAGAAGCTGCCTGGAACCTTCAGTTTCTAAGAGTTTTGATGACAGCTGTACATACTTCTTATATTAGAAACCTGGTCCTTAAAATCCTCAGACATTCAAGCTTTTTTTCCTTTTTCTTAACAGTGTGTTCTCATTGTTGTACCAGTTGAGGTAAAGTTCTGTATTTTGGCTGTGGCTTACGCACTTGCGGAAAAGGTTGTAGAGCAGAAAGTTGACTTTTTCCAGCAGCTGAGGTCTTTGCACAGGAATAGGGTCCCCATCGTAAGTCAGCCTGGTCAGGAGTTCATCCAGCTTTTCTAGTTGCCTTCTGACTTGAAAGAGACTCTCTGCCAACAGTGTAAAGCTACAGCAAGACAAAGAATTAGTTTGCAATCTTTCTTGTAAACCATTTCTTAGAACACAAGAACTACTGAAAGTCTTGCTTGGGGAAAATCGGAATCTGTATTGAATGATGCTTTCCAGCTTTGCCCAAACTCACATCCATTCATCTTTTGTTTACAGGAGTATATAAATACATTAGGCAAATCACCTGCTTTATTTTCAAAGATAAATATTTTCACAACAGTGCAACACTGTGACAATTTGGAAGAAATATATACATGGTCCTGATGTTGTACATTCAGGGCACTTGTGCCAACATTAAGTATTTCCAACAGCTCAGGAGCTTTGCAAAATATACTCTTTAAAAAGATAATATTTATACAGAATGAGCAAGTTAGCAAGACTGAAGAAGTGTAAAAGCAGTAAGGAAAAATAAATCCAAACACACTTATTAACTTGCTAGTTCAATAGGGTATGTGTGTATAAATTACATTTTTAAGCTATTTTTAACGTTGTTGGAAGAAAAGAGTACTTCAGTAAAAAAAATAAGAAACCTACATAAAAAAGAAGGGAAAAAAAAAACACCTTCTTTTTTTAAGTCCTAAAATTTTCTTAGTAATTTTCTTTCCTTTTAACTTCTTACTTTTTACTTCACCTTTTCCATATGAGAGTTTTAATGGGAGAGTAATGACCACAACGTTGTGTTGAAATTCTCTGGGTACGCTATCTTTTAAACATAATGCTATTTTTTAAAAATTTCCAATCACTTCAGAGTTGCCACCACAGAGACCAGTGCCATTCAATCCCTGCACACTGTGAAGTCTGGAGGAGTGAGTCAAAGCATAAAGCCTCTGCCCAGCTCCTGCCTAGACACAACTCCCACTGCCTTCAATGACAAACTCAGTGGGCATCATTCTTACTCAAGCAAAACTCCCATGAAAGTATGTCTCATGTATCTGCAGGAACTGTCAAACCCAAAAATTAGTGACTGCCACGAGCCAGGCTCATCAGTTCCCAGTAGTGTTAATTCTGAATAGCGAATGTTGCTTTTAGTTAACACCTTTTAGTTATTTACTGTCTTAGCTGCTGGTGAATTTGCTGCTGTTGCAGCTGATCTAAAGGAATGATCATTTCAAGTGCAGCAGACTTCCTGTGGTTTTCAGTGGAAAGGCGAGGTCAGGGCAGGTTTACCAGTTCTGGAGCTGATCGAGCCCCCCGTGGAGGGGCCCCCCGATGCAGGCGATCTGCTGCCGCCTCTTCCAGTCCAGCAGCTCCTCGGTCAGCAGGTTGCTCATCAGCATATCCACCTCATGGATCACACGCCCTATTTTACTGAGCACTTCCTGGAAAATAGGAAAGGTGCCACCAACTGACCACAGGCAACAGCTGCAAAATTCACCAACTATCGTGAAGCGCTTGTGACATTTTTTTCAGTTATTCTGAAAGTAACCATGTTTAGTTCCTATTGTTTCAGTGGCAGGATTCATCACCCATTGTACATTAATCCTGAGTCTCTATGAGCTCTTCTTCTTCAGTGAATTTTTTTAGGGGGGGGGATGGTAGGAGGGAAGAGTGTTGCATTCTTTGTGGGCATAATATCTCCAAGATTTTGACACTTGCAAGCTCTGTCAAATTCAAAAAGTTCTGCTTTTGTTTTGTATCATATAAAATGCATTGGGTTTTTTTTGTTTGCTTGATTTAATCATAGCCCCCCCCGCCCCACAACCATGGACTCAAACAAATTGCTTTACTCTTAAGGTGTGCAGAACTATATCCTTGACTGAGCTGTTACTTAATTGCCAATTTCTTAAATGCTAGTCAAAATCACCCCAACCCACCCAAACATTTTGCAAATTTTTACTTCCGGTGAAATTTTTCTGTTCTTCTGAGATGAAAATTTAAGAAGGCACACACACGCATTTGAGTATTTAGTGTGGGAATAAGGGGAGAAAGCAGATTAACCACAAATGACAAAACATTGTCACTAACCTTTCTCTTGTAGTCTAAAGTATTGAGCATTGCCTGCAACGCCAACATTTCCTGTTTAATGAGGGCGCTGTTTTTGTCATTCTGCTCTGCAGGAGATGAAAAAAAATCAGTATAAATACATGTGTGGGTGTGTGTGCCTGTTTATAAGGGGAGAAGAGGAAAAAAAACCCCATGACCAGAAATGAACTAGTGAAAAGATAAACTGTGGACATCACTAGATTATGCAACAGCATCTTTGATTTGAAAGGACTAGCTTTAGTAAAAGTTTAACATAAGGCTTTATGGATTCTGTCTGTAGATGTGTATGTGGGGCAGGAAAAGGCAGAAAACATACAGATGATACCCAGAGTTCTCTAAATTTCTCATCCCTGTGCATCCTCCTGTGTATTATGTACATCTGGCTTGGATCAATGATTGATCTGTACACACAAATATGCTCGTGGTGTCAGCATTTAGGCTAAAGCTCTTTGGACTCAATGTGAATTACAATGTCTGGCTGAGAGGCATTTGAAATGGAGATAAAGGGTTTATTGCCAGGGGAATTTCAGCCACCAGGAGCCCTGACCACTGGGCATTTCCCCCTCTCTCTAACATTTGTCCTTCTCTGGATCATGCACTAGTTTCAAGAGTCCTCAAGCTCACCCATGCTCTTTCACATGCAGCTCTTTCTCACCCTCACTTTTCCCAACCTTTTGCATCTTTCATGCTACATTCAAAAAAGAAATTGGTGCCAACCATGTGCCTGCTAAGCTCTGGATTGATGCCTTTATTGAGTTAGGGTACATGTTTCAGTGGAGACAGTCAAGTAACCAGCACCAGCTCAGCCACAGCAATTGCTCCCACACACTGTAATCTGGCTGTGCTGAAGCTGAGCAGCAGAATTTTAAGCCCTGAAAGTCATTTATTGTCAGCGTGTTTTATTTTGCAAGTGGGGCAGCTTTCAGGTATCTGTGTGGTGAGTAATTATGATTGGCCTGATGACCAGCAACTCATTAAATCATGGCAACTCTGTGATTGCTGGGCTGTTTCCAGCCTTCAACATTTAGGATTGATGTTCTTAAGGACTTGGATCTTTCAAGCCCAGTATCTTTGCATGTTCAAAGGAAGCTAATATAAAGATATCTGAGCAGACACAAGCAGACCCCAGTTTCTTTTCTGAAAGAGATCATGCAAGGACTGTTGCCACGTGCATATCTCAACCATCACAGGCTGGTCAAAGAGTGCTTACCAGCTGGTTATCACCACTGTGGTCAAAAAAGAACAGAAAGCCAAGTTAGAGGTGAGAAAAATCAGTTTTGCACAACTCTGGGAAATAGGGGTCTCTTTCACATTCTCCCAAAGATGGGCGGTGAGGTAAAAGGTGAGGATATTGAAAAATAGGTTCTTTAAATTAAAAAATGTACTTCTTTTCATGCCATTAGGCAGTTTATCCATAGGAAATAGCTGTACTTTCTTAACATGATCCTCTTTATCCTCTTAACCCCAGGAGTCATTATGTTCCAGGACTATTACTTTATATAAACCAAAGATGCATTTTTATGTTTACATATATTATTTAAATAATGCACAAAACCTCCTGATGATGGAGTCTAGCTGCAGTCAGCCATTTCTTAGAAAATCTAAAAATTAGTATAAAAACTCTTACCTAAGCTCTGTATTGTTTTATACCTGAAGTCAAATTCCTCTTGCAGGTCTTCCAAGTATTTCACATCTTGGTCAGTCATCTTTCCCAGGAAAGAAATGAAAAAATGCATAATGCAGTATTTTCCTTTCTCACCATTTGAAAACCCCTGAACAGTTCTGGGAACCCTTGTTCATTTGAATTTTAAAAGTATGGTTGAATAATAAATAAACATTTATAGCTACAGTTTTACTTTACTTGTTTAGAAAGTCAAATATCCTCTATCCTGCAGCTGACAGTGGTTGATTCAGCTTTATCCCTTCTTGTTTACTAGTGCAATGACATAGTGGGAAGTAGGAATGATTGTGTTAGACTGAGCTAAACTGAAATTGTTAAGCCAATAATGCTACTCTCTTCTTGGAACTTTAAAGCAGGGCAAAGCAATAATTTTGCATTTACTTAAATGGAAATTGAATTGGCGTGTGCAAAGGTGGAGCCAGACAGACACAGGAGTAGAGCTCACAGAATTTATTTACAGAACATATTAAGAATTTGGATAAAGAAATGAAACAGTTTTGCTGGTTTGACATTTTGCAGGTTTCTTTTCATATGTGCTGTAAAAAAATGTTGAAGATATTTTCTAGTAACCAGTCAATGATAGTTCAAAAAATCCCATCAAAAGAAGGAAAAAAAATCCAGTAGGAAGTTATCTGTTGTACTTTGAGGGTCTATTTCTGTGCTGTTTATAGGAAGCCTTGATTTTGCCAACAACTCATAAACAACCCTTTTTAGTTCCCTAAGATGTGCACATTAAGTGTCTGTGAAAATACAGAAACTTGTTTGCTAAATGAGCCCACACGCAATTAGCCATTTTGGTTTACTCTTTATTTTGGAGACTAAAGTTTTAAATTATATGTGTAAAGTATGAAATTGCATGCACGAGGAGCTGGGTAATTTCTGTGTTCAGCTTAATTACCTACAAAAAAGCCCCCTGCTGTCTAGAAAATGTCATTTTCACTGGTCCTTCAGGGGTGTCTGTGCTTGCCCACACAGACAGAAGGAGCAGCATGACAGGCTGCTGCTCTGTCTGCTCTGCAACTCTTACCTTACAACTTCATGTGTACGTAGAGACCTAGTGTTACATTATTCTGAAACTGCTTTCTAAGGGTTTGATCTCTCTTACCCTTCTTCTCTGTGAAAGGAGACACTGATGAGAGAATGCTGCTACAAACTCTTTCCAGTATACCAGAAGTGTTATTCTTGAGGAGCACATGGACAGGTATTTCAAATATAGTTTCTACACTGAGACTGCTGCAAAGCTGGAAGTGGGGCTGGGATAGCAAAAAAGCCATGAGTACTCTGAATCCTTATCCTGCCTTGAACTGAATGGGCAGGTATTCTCTGAGCTTTCAAGGTCTCTGGGACATAGCTACAGGTTTGGATCAGCCCAGCTCTGCCATGAGAAACTCCTGGAGAGTGGTTACCGTCAGCTCCCAGTGTTCTTGTCCCCTCATGTCTGCAAACCACGTAATTACGTCACGCAGCCTTCGCTCGACAAAGATGCATGACTCAGACATGGTGAAGGTTAAACTGCTGCTGACCCAGCTAAAGGAGGTGAAGTGGCAAAAATACTTTTTCTGAACCTTGCTTCTTTTTAGAGACTCTTACTGCACTCAGGGTTCTGCCTGCAACTCGCATAGGGATGAGTGGGATAGCTTTAAAATAGGGAGCTCTCACACTGAGCCCAGGCAGCTGCTAACACCCAAGGATCCAGGTGTGTCCTGAGTTGTTAGTCTGGGCAGATGTCCTTGGGATTATGGAAAATGGATGCTGTGTCTGTTGGCAGAAGTCGTTGTGCTACCCAGCTTAAGATAGTTCAGGTATGTCTGTATGAAAACCATGTGGGCAGAGACAGCACACAGGACAAAAAAGGTACCTGAGCACTGTTCTTGATTGCTGATACTTTGTGTTCTACATTTCTTTGACGTTCTGAAACCACAGAGTTCTGTAGAGACTTTTCCAGTGGCCCCTGGAACACATTGAACAGATACTTGGTGGGTGAGTAATAATGATAATAATAATAGGTGATAGAAACTGTACTGCAAGTTCTAGCACAGAGAGGGGATTCTGAAGCCAGTGTTCAACCATCTGGACGCTGCTGTAAACACACACAGGTGTTTAGTTCTACACATTTGAAAAATATGCAGCTTTAACTCTGAAATCCAAGAGATGGAAAGGTGTGGCTATGCTGCAGACATTAAACATTGTGTAAATTAAATATAGACTATTAGATTTTTTAAAAAGATCCATGGCGCAAGACTCATATAGGAATACATATTAAATCCATAAGTGATTAACACCACATTTGTCTAAAAAATTTTCTCTGGGTTTTAATCATGTAACAATTTCCACAAAATAAGTTTCATATGTAATTTGAAGGTTTTTTCCTCCAAATAACATAAAAATCATCAAAAACTGTATAAAATATTGGATGGAATGTCTTTTGCATTCCATAGTTAATATGAATTAATGCATTGCATAATTTAAAATACACACATCTGGTTTGCAACGAATAATCTCTTTAAAACCTTTCCTACAGATTAAAGTCTTTGAAGATTAGCTGTGACATAGAAGTCTCTCATAGCAATGTTTCCAGCACAAGAGCCACTAATGAAGTTCAAATGTGAGTTTAAAGGGCAACATTTGGCAACCCTTAGTGCACACAAATCACTTCAGTGGAATGAGGGGACAGGATTTGGTCTGAAAAGCATGTGAGCAGATTAACATGGAGCAGATTAATGAAATGTAATTCATTACCTGTACAGGCATGCTGGCTGCAGCCAATATTCTTCTTTCTTCTCTTAAGCAGTTTGAGATGATCACTGCTATATGCATGGGATTACCATGATATTTGCCCTACAATCAGAAGTAAATACAACTCAAAAAAAATCTAGAATTCAGAATGTCCCTCTGGAAATCACAAGCAACATGATGTATGAGTGTCTGTGAGCTACAGATTGGTGTGGGTGGAAAACACTCCCCTTTTCATGTGCTGGTTCAGCCTTTCAGGGCAGCATCAGTGCCACCATCATAAAATATTCTTAACAATGTTCCACAGAGATTATAAAGATACGATTGTGAGATGTATATCATTTGAAGATCAAATTGCTCCCCTGCTAACACAGCTGGTTTGAAAGGGCTTTCCTGTCAGCCTGTTCGGGGCACAATTTTATCACGTCTTCGATTTTCAATAGGATGTTGCTGCTTAGCATGTAACACTTCTGCCAACAAAAAAAGTTTGTAAGCATATCAATATGGTAATGATGCAAGCAGGAAAGCTTCCTCAGCATAAAGCAGAAGACTTAAATTTTAATGTCTATGAACAATATTTCTCTTTCAAAAAATAATGGGCCTGAGATGAAGGAATAAGTAACTTTTGTCCCGAGCCAAAGAACCAACAAAATCCGTATTTTTGCACCACCATAAATAAAGTGCTGAATTGCTGATGCATGACTGAGGACTGGGAACAATTTGAACTAATATTGGTTTATGCTGTATTTGTAAAATTAGGATGATGGAGGACTCTCAAGCAGCTTCCTTATTGTGATGTACTCATTCAGTGTTTCTCAGTATCCTTCATGCCTTTCATTTAGTATCATTCATTCAGATACCCTTCATTCAGTGCTCATAGTGTTTGTCCTTTCATCAGAGTTAATCCATTTAATTTCTTTTCCTGCATACTTTCTGCTTCTGGACTTACTCTATTTTCTCCTCTTTATCATTAGTCTTTATTTTCATCATATCTCTCCCTGCCACTCAAAACCTCTTTTATTCTAGCTGTCTCTGAACGTGGCACAATAAGTTTATACATACTTTAATTGATGCCAGATCTTCCTTTGATATCTCCTACCAATTGTTATGTTAGACACAAGGGTGTGAATGCATCTGACAGAAATGTGAACACGTTGCTTCTGTATGCAACAAGTACAAGGCATTAAACACACCTTTCTAATGCTTTTCACTAAACATTTCCTGTGAGCTCTTGCATGAAATATGTAATCTGAAATATGTTTTGACTTGAATTGCAAAGTAAAGAAATACCATACTAAAAATGGTAGTTTTGATCATGGCAACTTGGTTCAAGCTGCTTGGTATTTATACCATGTGTACTGTGGTTCCAGGTATGGACTAAGATGAAAGATATAGGACTCTTAAAATTAGATAACCAAGGTACCAAATGTTCCCTTCCAAGGAAGCTTTGCCTTGGCATTCTTAGCAATGAAACAAAACTTGTTTCTATGGTTTCTGAAGTTTTTTCGGGACAGGAAAAGTAAATTCCCCACAGTGCAACCGGTGCACATCCAGAGTAGCCCCAGTGCTGTGCCTCCTTTCCTCACCTTAAAAGCAGTTCAGGATGCTTTTAGGTACTTTAGTCCAGCAACCATCTGTATCAATTACCCTGAGGAAGAGGACTTGTGAAACTGACTGGTTTTGGAACTTCTCTGTAAACAAGAAGTGGTGAGTAATACTACCCCAGGACACACTATGGCTCAGATGAAACACCAAGCACTCCCTGCCTGCTCCTTCCTGGGCAGTGAAGGGAGACTTGATTAAGGACACACTGCTGATTGCCATGTCAAATAACAGTGCCAAAGATCTGTCACTACACATTTCTCCCTGACAGCTCCATGGCTGTAAGGGCAGCAACTATGGTGTTGCTGCACGCTCCCTTCAACACCACTGCACTTCAGGTCCAGTAATCTATTCACAGTCCCCTTTATTGGGCATACTCCCAATCCCTCTCTCTGTAGTGTCAGGATGCAGCTTTGGGAAGGGAATACAGAAATGTGGGAAATGGCTGTGATCTTCCTGCAAAGGACTGAGTGGGGTGTCATGTGTGGAGCTGATGTCCCACAGCAACAGCCAGGGCAAATTAACTTCTGCAAAGAGTGGTTGTGCTCCTGGCTGTGCTCCAGCCCAGTGCTTGACTCCTTAGGGAGCCAATCCAGGCTGTTAACTGGGATGGAAATGACTCATGCTTTTTTTACTGACTGTGTTTTCTGCTCCCTGGTGGACTGAAACTGCTCAGCAAAGGATCAGTTTATTGTTAAGGAGGAGCACACATGAAGTTGGGAGAGAGGGGGGAACAGTGCTGCCTTGTCTCAGCTGTTATTGCTAAACCTATCTCATCCATCTGTATCTCGATTAGAGGGAGGAAGAATCCTGTTACTAATAAGGCTTGGGATGAAAACTGTGGGGAGAAATCTGCCACTGGTGTAAGCCCACTGATGGCCATATTAATTCCTCTGTTAATTTCTGCTTGTGGCTTCTTTTTGGTACAAAGCCTCAGGCTTTGTAGCTTACTTTTGAGGCTTACCTTAGTCCCAGCTTATCACTGCCCAACAGCACTGCAAGGGTTTAAAAGGGTCAGACAAAAGATATTTAACCAAGTCCAGAAGTAAATATCCTCTCTCTGAGCTGGAAAAATGCATTTAGGTAGAATAAGTTCTTAAAAAAAAAAAATTCTGACAGTGGGATGTGTTAAAATCCCCCACAAAGGATGCCGGTTATTAGGGACTTTCCTAGCGTTTCTAGACACGATTCATATGCAAAACTTTCAAAAACTCTTTCTTTCTCTCATTTTCTTTGTTTCATTAAGAGAAAACCATTTGAATCAAGAGATGGAGTGGAAATTCACTTTTCCCCCCCTTTCTTTCTCCTCTAACTCATAAAGCTGTAGAAACAAGCTGGGTCTGTAGTGATTCCCATACTTATGCTAGGCTGGTGCATTTTCAACTTGATTCAGTTTGAGTAGATGCCAAGAAGGTCAACAGAGAGCTGCCACCTGTGCTCCTGGAGCAGCCCCTTTTGCAGTAAGGGAGCAGATGGATTGCAACTCGTCAGTAATAAATTGATAAATGGATTGTAACATTAAATTTCTCAAGAATTGAAACTTATTGAATAACAATAGCTACTAAAAATTACAATAACCATGTTTTTGACTCTAGAAAAACAATAACACTAAAAATTTTCTGCCTGTGTTTTATACTTCTCAGCTGTAATTACACTTGGAAATGCACTGCTTGGTATTCCCTTATTATTCACCTACTGACAGCTCTTGTTGCTCTGCACTTCCATTTTGTCTTTTGCTGGGAACAGAAATTGCCCAACATGACCTTGATTCCTGAATGATTAATTCAAAATTATCTCCTATCAGCAAAAGAGTAGTGTAAGTTGGAAAATTAAGGAATTTTAACCAAAAATGGCTTGAGATGGGGGAATCCTATCTTAGAGTGACAGGAACAGTAGCAGCCAGAAGAGGAAAGAAGAGTGTGGGTTCTTTAGATATGCAAAATTGTATTAATAAGTTTAAACATGTAAGGATAACATTTATATTTGTCTTTTGACAAATACCAACAGAGAGAAATTGAGGATTTGCTTTTCTTCCTTCAAAACAAAATATCTGCTAATATTACTGTTATTTTGTTGTTCTTAGAAGTTTTCTTTCTCCTCTCTTCTGTTCCTGTGAGGTCTTTCCATGCCATGAGTTACAACAGACAACAAGTCATCTTATTTGGACTGGATTCTTCTCAAGAACTACCAGCATGATGCTAAATTTAAGCAAGCAGGGGGAACTTGAACTTTCATTCTGAACAGGTGACAATTTTCTGTGAATACTGATGACATTTCCTTGGAGAAAACCTTCCTACTGCCACCCAGCATGCACTCTTTATACTCCAGGGACATCTGTTGTGACAGTATCTTACTAGATCATGGAGAAAAACAAAGAGGCATTTCTGCAAAAACAGTTTGTACATTATAGCATGCAGAGTTTATGCCCTTTAGCCAAATTTTAAAACAGCTTGAATTCTTTCAAGTATGTTAAAGGTGCATGAAACAGTGGCTGGGGAAATGCAATGTTAGATTCTGTAAGCTGCAAGGTCATGGAGAAACTTTAAAATACATATTGACTTTTAAAATATATGTACTTTCAAAAAAACCAAACAACTGTCAGTTTTAGTTTCTGGAATTTACTGCTTACTCTGACAGAAATGAAGAAATCTAGACCAGAGTCATTCTCTTACTCTTCTTCCCATTTTTAAAGTTTCAAAACTTTAGCTGATTTTGCTGTGGGCGGCTCCATCACAAAGTGGATCACTCCCAGCCACACTAAGACTGACTGCTCTTCATGTGTCAGAGGGCTCTGTACACACCTACCAGTGAATTCTGGCTGTGCACTACGTGAGCAACTGGCTCTGTTTTCAGTGGTTAAAGCAGGGGATTAGATGTTAGTAGGTCTCGACCTGTAATGTAGAAGGATGTGCTATGAAACCTTTAGAAAGTCAGTCAGGGGTTTGCCTGATTATCTCCATGTTTTCAAGGTGACCTTAAAAAAGGACTTGAGTAGGTTTTGGTGCTTTCCAATTCTGAAAAGTGCTTCAGAATTTGGTTAGGTTTTCTCTTATTTTCTCCTTTTTTTCTTCTTTATTTTTTTAACTCTCAAAACAGCTGTATTTCTTCTAATTTCTGATAGAAAAAGCCCTTCTTGAGCCTTTTAATTGTATACAATAGGAGCTTTACTTGGAAGCATGGAAGGGTTATCTAGTATGACCATTGAAGTGTTTGTTCATACTGAATGAATATTTAAAGAAGCTGTTGGAAGGGGGGAGAGATAGGAAACAGCATGACAAAGTCAAGCAAAAATACATTTCCTTCCTTATTGCTCACTTATGATTATTTTACTAAGTCTAATACTCAGCATCTTTCTGGAAAAGCAAGTACCTCATCTTTCATAAAATCAAGAACAGGGAGAAAACCCCCTTTTGTCTATCATTTTATTTTGTTGAAAGAAAGAAAGGTTTGGTTTAGTTGTGTATCTCGAAAGTGTGGGTGGGAAGGCACAGCTGTACATACATACATATTTCCCGTTTTCACCTTCAAATACGGCAAATAACACTTGGCCTTGATTTGTTTTCTACTTTTGTTTATGCATCCAGGCAGAAAGTCTAATGAAGACAACAACAGAATACAAAGAAAGAGTCGGTCCTTGTGTTAGCCCAATAAAGGTTAAGTGCTTGGGAGTTTTCTGAAAGCTTGTACTTAAGCAGGCAGTATTCTTACTAAAAAATCTTCTACTAGAAAGATGTCTCTGTTTTATCTAGGTCTTCAAGAGGATGTACCTGCCACACTATCTATTTAGACTACCCTTGTTGTACTTTTATTTTTAGGTTTCCCCTTCCCCCTCTCAAAACATGCGGGAGCAGTTAAAGGCAATCTCATTGTTTTAGAAAACTCCTATGATGTGTGGGAAGTCCTCATACACAGCTATGCAGTCCTGTAGTTCTCTCATAGCGTGTGATGCATAACTTCCAGATGATCATATTTTTTTTTTAGGGCATGTGCAACTAAATTGCAAGAGGGAAGGCTGTAAAAGCACAGAGAATGAGCTGTGAAGGCAGAGGTCTTTTTCCCTTCCAGTTCCATTGCTGAGTCCTTCCTGGCAGCCACTAAAACCACTCAAGGAATAATCTAAAGAAACAGCAGACTTCTGAGCAGGTAGGGCGAGATAAAGCTACAGAAAATACATTTCTGTAGAAATCATCATCAGACAGTAGAACTGTACACAGACAGGGAGACTGTCTGAATAATGTTGTGATGCTTCTTATTTGATATTTGTTTGAGAATAAATAACTTCTTGTTTAAATGAGATTTATTTGAAAGTAAATAAAAATACCATGTTCCCCGTGAAAAAGAGTAAAACATCAGAGGACAGAGTGGACTGATCCCCACATCCCCCCTCCTCCTCCTCCAGGGACAAAGACTGAGTATTATTAACTAATCTCTCAGGCATATGTTCAACTGCAACTGGGCTCTTAATACTTCAGAATGAACACAGCCCACAAGAGGTTATTTAGTTCTCTTCTATTTTTTACTTCTGTCTGCAAGTTAACTCTTTTTCATTCTACAAAAACAAACTGAAACATCTATAAACTTTTAGAGTTGAGTTCTTTAAATAATAAATAGAACCCCCAAAGTATTTTACTTGTAACAAGTAACCTTTTCCAGCCTTGTACAATCATTTTTAAAAACCTTTATTAGCTGAGGTGCAGCCACCAGGCTGCAGTTGCTAGGAGCAGACACCTAGCTGCTTTAGCAAACAGACTTCTGTGCGGGGTTTCCCATTTACACGCCAAAATTTTCTGTAAACAGCTTTAATGGTTGTACTGAAAAACTCACTGGGAGCAGCCTAATACCATCTGAATTGTGTTAGACAGCAGGACACGCTGGTTCAAAACACGTCCTATTTACCGCGTGGAGCTGTTGATCTGGCAGGCTACACGAGTGCTAAATACGTGTAAATAACATTTTGAAATGGATCTTCCGTGGTTCATTAGGAACTTTCTCTATTTTGTTCCATTCTCACCCTTTTGTAAGCTTTAACAGGAAACTGCAACTTAAACATCAATGGCTGTTTCCACTCTTTGCAACTGTTTCTCAGCACAGAGCTTATTAGAATTGTTTGTCGAGCACCAACTGGAATGTCCTGTTTCACATCTAATGCTATTTTGTCCACTTTCTTTGATGTACTGAAATAAATAATCTTAGGATTCCTCATGCATGTTCCTTTCTGGTACAGAGGTTTCTGTAAACAGTCACTTGAACTAAGGAACCTTTATATGCTCACTTAGTTCTATCTGGAGAAGCACAGGGGTGTCCAGTGCCCATCACAGATGGAAACAAACTGGGCAGTATAACCAGGAACATGAGACAGAATCAGGAATGCACTGCTGTGTTACTGTTTTAAGCAGCATCACATAAAGATATGTTTGTTTGTACCATATAGAAATGGTGAGTTTTACATGGAAAAAAGTGCCTTGATATATGTTGTTTCAGATGACAGAAGATACTTTCAGAAGCTATTCCAGACCTTCCCATAAAAACAGCCAGAACCGTGTAGGATAAAGTAATGTAACTAAAGAACTATTTCCCAACTACTTACTAAAACTTCCCAAAGCTTGTTTTTATATAACTGGTTGGTGTGAATCGGCAGACCTGGTGCTTCTGCCTGACCTCTCCCTTTGTAAACAGACCCCAAGGTGTTAATGGTGTGTGTGCCCACAGACCTGCTCATTCAGGCATAATCCCATTACCCTCCCTCCCCTCATCTTAGGCTCTGGCAGGGCTGGGGAGTCGGTAAAGTTCACCAATAACTGGAGAATCTACTGTGAGAATTAAATTAATTTCATGAATATACATAATTTACAGCAAATTGTTCCCCAGAGCACACAGTATACTCATTAACTCAGGCTTCAATGGTAAATGAGCAGAGCAGCCTTTCTTATTCCTGAAATCTGTTATTTCACTTTTATAAAGGAAAATTTATGTAATCAGATTTCACCCTGAATACCATAAACAGAGAAGTGACACAGATGCATGTTGCCATTAATGAGAAGGGATTGCTTTCAGAAGTTGTCTTGAGACTAGAGCACAAATAAGGGCTTCAGTTATGAATAGGATGATTCTGGGAACCTCTGTTTTTGTCCTGAGCCCGTCACAGAGCCCAGCACAGACAGTGGCTCCTCCTGAGAGCTTATCTGAACCCACACTTGGGCCAGGCTGCATTCCACAGAGCTACTTCTTATCTAGAAAGCACCTGAGGAGTGCTCCAGGTTTCCAGCTTGGAGTGTATGGGGGAAAGGACATCCCAGAGCTGAACAGGTAGTTGCCCACCAGCATCATTCCTAAATGGAGCAGTAGGACACTGGAGCACAGTGTCCATCTCTGATTCCCAGGCTCATCTGAGCCTCCCCTGCCCTGGCTCCCTGGCTGCACTGCAGCCTGGCTGCTCTCCTCCAACTCAGGATTTTGGCATGTGAGCCAGGAATGGGGACAGTGGCTGTCTTCTAGTGTAGGAGAAGGGAATACAGGGGACCTGGCCCCTGATTAGTAACAGCTGTGTTAATTACCAATACAGCCTCACCCTAATGAGTCACAGCTGTAGCCAATAAAGGTAAATGTGATAAAAGGGAGTGGTGAGCTGGGGAGGGGAAATCATCATGGAGGAGGAGCTTTGAGGAAGACGGAATGAGAGGATCCTGAAGCAGTAGGATCCTGAGGAGAGAGAATCCCTGCAGTGAGGTCAGTGTGTGTGTGCAGTCAGAGCTGTGGTTGGAACCTGCAGTCACAGCCTGGCTGGGTAAAAGCTGCAGTCAGAGGCTGCAAACTGATCCCTGCAGGCAGAGCTCAGCAGGAAATCCCCAGCAGTCAGAGGCTGCCAGGGAAACCTACAGCAGGAGCTGCTGCAGGCAGAGTCAGGGAATGGTTGGGGTCAGGATGGCTGAGGTGTGAAGAGGAATAAACCAGGGCCCTGTTCATGCTGTGATAAACAAGAAGTCTGTGTCTGGGCTCATTTCTACCCTCTCACAAGAGGGCTGCTACAGCATTCTGTGAGAGTCTCTGTGCACTAAATCCACTGGTGTATCGCACAGGGGCTTACATCAGGGACAGGTATGCTGTCATGTAAAAATGTTCCTTCTGAAAATCAGAATGTAATTGTTCATGGGCGAAGGTCATGCAGACTCCTACATCTGCAATTTGGTTCCTAGAAGTGCTAGGCAGCTCTTAAAAGCTTAACATCTGCCCTTAACATTTTGTTGTCATAACAACAGCACAAACCATCTCCTTGTAACTAATCCGCTTTGCTTTTCTCCATCTAGATTCTAAGAAGGAGAAAGAACTATTACCATAGTTTACCTGCTCTTTCCCCCACTGCCTCTGAACATTTTCTCCCTCTTCCCTTTCCAAAACTACGGCTGGGGGGAGCAGGAGCTCTCTAGAAAGATGGACAGAGAATTTAACCTTAGAGAGTGACTGTGCTGTTCTGCCTCCCAGTGAAGAGCGCAGCAACAAAAGGCTGCTCTGCTATAAAAGTGAATCCAATTTACTGACTAGAGAAGTAATAATAATGTAGGAAGCAAATATGAAGGATTTTAACCTAAAATGCTGACCCTGATTTTAATATAGTATATGCATTTATATGAGATAAATGTCAAGAAGAAGAGATGTTTCAATCAAAGCAAGAAATAGAGAAGCAAATTACAGAGAGCTAGCAGTGACCACAGCTGCTTAGCTTAGTTTCTCAAAACTATTTTCAAGTACTTATAACTTTTTCAAATTACATATTTCCTGGTCAGTGTTTCTTTTTGCCTGCAGATAATTTTTCAAATGTAAGCAGTCTAAGCAGGAATGCCATATTCCATAGTTATTTCTCTAATAGTGAGAGAATAGGGATGGTCCCTGTGTTCTAAAAGCAGGGGTGCCAGGCAAACCCACCTTCCTACTTGGACTTCTACTCTTTGCCCTTCACAACCCCCAAGGTTGCCCAAAACTTGCAAATGAGGCAGGCAAATTTTCTCTTCTTTCACTATCTCCATTCTTACTTTCACAGAACAACTAACATATTTATGTACAGATGTTTCAGTAAACAGTCAGAAGATAAGATTTTCTCAATTTTATAACGAAAATCTCAGGGAGATCTTTTATGTGAGGTGTGTTAGGCTGTGGTGCTGGAGACTCCTAGAAATAACACTCTCCAGACTCAGTAACAGCTACAGGAATCTTGATCCTAAGGAGTCCTTGTCTGTCTAGCAAACAGCTGCACAGGCCACTTATGAAGTGTGCATTGATTCCTCTTCTAAGGCTGCCTTTCACTAGCCACGCTGTTGTATTTCTTATTAAATGTTAGTCTCTCAATTTGTGTTTTGTCAAGAACTGCAGGTTGCTTTTGAATAGCTTTTGTGTGTTCTCTAATTGAATTTTTCTTTACTTTTGCTATTGTCATAGCATTTAGGAACCTTTACCACATACTCTGCTGTGTACATTGTGATAAGTGCTGGTTTCCAGCATTATCTATTTTGCCAAGTATTACTCAACAGGGTAACACAATTTGGCTCAAAGTAATGAAGAAAAGTTGTACTCACATGGTGTATTGAGGTTGGACAGCTTTGTGTGTGTGTGCACGATGCAGACATGGGTCTGTGCATCTGCGTGTGGTTCAGAGGGGAAGGAAGAGGAGGGAACTGTGAAATTTCAAAGAAGTGCCCGCACTAGAGAGCGAAGCAGAGATAAAGGTGGGCTCCTGGTTACTAACCTTCAGAGAAAGTCAAACCAGCACTGTTCACAGAGTCACCAGATAGGAAAAGATTTTTTACAAAAGCAGCTCCCTTCCCTATTTAGGAACCCAGTCTGTCTTTCATCAGTCAGTGAAAAATCTCTTTAGTTTTACAGCATACCATTGCAGCCTCCCTTTCCTAGGTGGTGTGTTCGGACAAAAAGGACCATGGCATTCTACTCTGTACATCAGTCACATTTCTCTGGTGTTGTCTCATGAAACAGTCACAGAGTAGCTCAAATTGCAAGAATTAGGTATCTGCAAGGACTTCCAGCTGTGGGTGGGAAGCCAAGTGCCCATTTCCAATCTTCTCTTATATTCAGCAATAAAATGCAACCAGCAATGCATTAAAAAAAAGATTAGACCCATAATCAGGTAATTTGCGTACCCAAAGTTGAGAACATTACAGAACATAGTGTCCATGGTATGTGTCATGTCCAGTCCATTAATAACACTTGACAACAAGGATAGGCTGTCAGCTGATTTCAACTACTGTAGCATTTCTTTACTGATGTACTTACCTAATCTGTGAAGAAATAATTTTAACAGCTGAAGCAGGAGACTGCCTGTGCAACTGTACAGAACATGCAGCCCATATTTTGGCTGAAAATGCATTTATCTTCTATGTTCTATAACTTAAATTTGTAATATAGTGTTTTACACAAAAGTAAAAAATTCTGGTATCACAAATTTCTTAAAACAGTATGAATTATTTTTCTTATCTAATAACCCTCAAACATTGCAAGAGCCTGTTCCTACTCCAGCCTATTCTAATTATTTTGGAAATCAGAATATAGACTGTGGGTGATAGTGTTCAAGATCAGGAAAAGTTCCACCAGTGAAAGTGCCGCCCAGTTTTGGTGGTTTACATGTGTATTTTGAAAGTGTATGAATAGCTTTTTGTCTAAATTCAGGTTATGTGCTCTCTTGATGAAGAAAGGTCAACATTATTAGTGACAGGGACAGCTGCTGGTTTGTGGGTTTTTTTTCTCACTTAGAAACATTCTATTGCAATGCTTAAGATTCAGATCACATTTTATAAGAGGTATAATTCCAGTATCACATATGTCCTCTCAGGGAGTTCATAACACTCTTCAGATGTAATGGGGATGCCTGAGCATTTTGGCTTGTTCTGGAATTGTCACTCAGACCCTAGCACCTGAGAAGCCATTTAATCACAAATCACTTAAAACTCCCCTCCTCTTGCCTTTTTGGAATAAGCCTCTTTTGCTTTGTGCTCTTTCAGAAGCAAGTAATGATATAATTTCCAAACACAACAGGACTTGAAAGAAAGGATTTTCATTCAGGCCATTTTCACACTGATTATTACATGAACCCAAATGAGTTCACCCAAGGCTTGATTGCTTGGCTTGGTGTCCCCAGTTTGGCAAAGCACACCGAGCTGATGCTTCAAATTTTGGTAAAAAGCGTAGATAAAATAAACGAGGCAAAGAGCAGAAGGAACAACAATGAGAGGCTTTAATCTTGTAGAGCTTGTGTACAAATATGTTCTAGTCCTTCTGCCTGTGCACATTGTGATAAATCATAAATCCATTGTCTTTTAAGCCAGGAATACACCAGTGTAACTGCTTGGCCTGAAATGCTATTTCCACACATCTGCCCCTGTGGAAGGATCCTTTACTAAGGTGATACGGGCTTGTGATAAAATGTGATAAAAAAAGATCATTATGGAAACAACAAGATTTCTGCCATTGAGTAAATTTGGTGTTTGAAGAGCACTGAAATTATGAAAAGTGCTGCTCCAAAAACCAGAAAATAACCAAAAAGTTACCGTACTTTTAAATTACAGGAGGCTGCTTGCTTAACATAGGATGAAAAAGTGGTAGCAATGGAAATAGTGTTATATTTTTAAGGGGCCACCACTAGGGATAAAGAGTAGAAAGACACAGCCATAAAGAGAACAAAGTAATTGATGAAGTCATGCTAAGATTTTCCAGGCCAGTGTGTGTGTATGTACATATGTCTCAAATAAAATGTTTGGCAAGCAATGCAATTATCATTTAAGTACTTATGGAAAACACCATCAAAGAAGAGAAAAACCCCCAAACTTTCATTAAACACAATGGCATATCTGCTTTATGCAGAAGACAGATAGATGTCAGGAAGTAGGTGACTAATGAAGTGGAACTCTGAGAATCCTTGCCTTAGATAAACAATTATTAGAGAAACATTCAGGCAATCAAAATAAATATCATTTTGCAGAAGCCTGATGGTAAATCCTTTAAGTAATTCATAACAAATAATCCCAGAAAAGCATAAAACAGCAAGCATGCTAATGATTTACAGGGGTTCCTTTTTCATGGTGCTGCCTTAAGCCCCAAGCATGTATTTTATTCCATAGTTAAATAGCTGTAGGTGTCTGAAAGGTGGTAATTACATTTGTAATAAACATGAGCATCTATAAGCATTGTACAGTGTTATTTGTAAGAGCTCAGTGAAACACAGATATGCACAGAGCTGAGAAGTCAGAGCATTTGTATCCAAGCTGCACGCACTGAAACAGGAATTACTGCTCCACAGAAAGACGGTGAAATTGTTATTTTGAATTATTTTGTTGAAGGCTCAGTCTTGCCATAACTGCTCGGAGTCTGTGGCAATCGGGGGCAGCTCTGAGCTGGGCATTGGAACAAACTGCATCCCACAGAGCTCGAGCACTGCCTCCAGAGAACACTTAAGGGTGTGCAGTGCAATTTGGCATTTGAAGTAATGACCCACCTGCAGCAGCTTCCTGACTCTTTTCAGGTTGTGGATCAAGAGCAGATTCTTCTCCTGAGAAACTCGGTCCAGCTGATCATCCACTTGAATTATCAAATTCTGTAAAAGGATCATTGCCATTGCTTCATTGTTGGCTGCAGCCTCCCTAGAGAATCAATGGACAACAAGCATGCATATTTAAAATGTTGTATGGTGTGTCAGTCTAGCAGTACAGAAAATGATAATCTATACAAAAATCTAGGCAGAAAAAAAAATAAGTATATGGTGACTTGCATATAGTTAAAACTTGTGAATAATGATTTTATGATTTTTGTGGGGTTTTTTTAATATTCCTATAGTTTTGCATCTATAAAAAGAGGGTGAGGTGTTAGCACAGACAGTAGAGTCAGCCAGAGGAGACAACCAGGGTTTTCTAGCCTCCGGTCCAGTGAATATTTAAATACTTCCAGTTCACTTGTCAGAGGAAATGGGGCTTATGCAAACTGTCCCTCTCACTCAGTCACACAGATATAATTTCTGAATTTGCTGCCCAGTTTCAGACAAAGTTGGCAACAGGCTTGAAGTCCAAAAGATAGAATGTTCTTACAAATTTCATGGCAATCTGGCAGGTTGATAGAAGAAAGGAATCCAAATTAGCACCTCCACTGAGGAAAGTGGCAGCAATAACTTGCTCCAGGAGGCAACAGCCAGATGGCCAGGCAGCAGATACATCTCTTCACACCAGGCACCAGATGAGCCTTCTCCCAGCCAAACTATTTGGGGATACAGGAAGACTCTGAGGCTACTGGTGAAGGGTATGTAGGGGATACAGGACACAAACACAGACAAAGCCAGGCTTTACTGGTTCTGCTGTTCCTGGTACAGCTGGTACGTGCAGGGCAATAGCATTAGTGAGCAAAACAGGAGGAAAAGGTATGGACAGCATGGCATCCTTGTCCTTGGGATAGCCTCTCTCTTTGCCTCACAAATAGCAGGTGCCTGTTTGAGATATGCCTGCTAACTCTACATCTGGCAAAAAGGAGGTTTTAATGTTACCCATGCTGCCACACCCCCATAAACAGGAAGCCATAAAGAAAGATTAAATTCCTTAAATTCCTTCCCCCCCACACCCCTGCACAGTATTCCTCCAATAGTCCTGTGGATTTAGCTTGAAAAATTGAGATATTTCTTTCTGGTCTGACTAATAATTTTTTTTTTTTTTTTTTGCATTTAGTTTGGAATTTTCTTGAGATAACTCTCAAGTGAATTGAATCCAAATCTGTGCATGAATTGACCTCCTAGAGAACAGTTCCTGTAAACAGCTGGCTTGCTCCCAGAATTATCCAGCTTTAAGTGCAATTTTGGACAAGTGAATAATTTTTTGCTGCAATAGGTAAATGTATAACATTTCCATTGAAAATTAACTTGCATTATTTTTTAAAATCCATTTTTATTGGATTTTGTTTAGGAGTAAGTTCAAATGTGAAACTTCATCTCCCAATATTCCTTAAGTTTAAATGGCTATATTTATGACTAGTGAAACAGTATTATTGGAGTGTAGCTACCTGCACAGTTTGTAAATGAGCACCCTAAAGCCTGCCAGCAAACAAAAGAATAGTTGGTGATGGAAATAATAGGAGGCAGAATGAATGAAATCCTACCAGTCCTGGCTTTCTATCCATTGTGCCAGTAGGTGCCGGATTTCCATGGGGAAGTTATCATCGTAAAACTGGTCTACCTGCTCCAAAAACTTTATTTCCAGTTGTTGAACTTGACTCCATTGGGACATACTACAAAAGAAAGGAATTAAACATGTTTGAAGTTGAAAAATGAATATGAATTACTAGTCCAAACAGCATAGATTGGTTATTTTCATTGTAGCTCTTGCATACTTTGACATTTTGTTCTGTCTTTCAAAACAAGTGGTACTTGAGTAAATTTAGTGAGTTAAAAGGAAGAGGGAGAAAAGTGAGCAAGGTCACATTAAAGAAGTTTTGGCTCTTACACTTGAACGGGCACCTCTATCAATTCTCTTCCTTCGTGTAAGTGTTTTGAGATACTTTATGATGCTTATAAAGTGGCAAAATTTATACACCATCTCTCATCAAGGGAAGAAGTTTAGGATTGTACTCTTCAAACTAAGGTAGAACTATTCTTATTGAAGGGGAGTGAAAGCAATGATTTTGCTCTCTTCTTGGTGAATACATACCAATTTTTCCTGAAGTCATCATGGTTGTGTGTTACTGTGCTGTTCCTAAAGCACCACATTTTCTGTTTGGAGAGTACTGCTTTACAACCTAAATCTAGTACATCTTCTCTACTTTAAATTGCCACTCCATTACATTTGATGTGCCCAGGGATCTCAGTCCTAGGGCTGAGATCAGTGGGCTCTGCCAACTCTTTCATCCCATACCAGAGGTGGGCTTCCATTTCATCTCACCAGAAGACACAAAATACAGCCAGGCTAAAGAATGAAGTGGGCCAACAAACTATGGATCTGTTGGAACATTTTTGATAGAAACTTAGAAGAAAAAGACAAGATTTCATCAAAATGGGCATTGTGGAAAGCTGACCTTTTTATATGCAGCTTTTTTCTTTCCAGTTCTGAATTGTAGTTTCAGAATGTCCACAATTTCAGATAAAGACATCATATATTAAATGCTGTAGTCTTTAATTTTGAGTTTTTTAAAGTCAGGGAAAAAATGTAGTATATCAATGTTTAATGGAGTCCTGAGCACTTATTCATGCAAAAGTAAAAGTGACAGGTTTTAGTTTCTCAACAAAGGCTGATAGGATGATTCTGCATGTGGTATGAAGGACACTGTATATAACGTCAGTGGAAATGTGACCAGTGACATTTCCCTCCTCTTTATTGCTTCCATTCTGAGAGGAAAAAAAATATTGCCTGAATATTTACTTTGTTTCTTTAAATTGTCGAGGAGGAGTTAGGCACAAGAGTGTTTAGCTGTCTGTGTCACTGTATTGACAGTTACAAAGAATCCCAAACCTTATTTCTGGTGATACATACAAGGAATCAAATCGTAATGCATTAATAACATACAGAATAAAATCAGAGAATTGTTAAGGTTTGGAAGGGACCTCACAGATCACTGAGTTTGACTGTAACATTTTTCCTGAACTCACACTCAGGAAAAAAAAACCTTGAGATTTTAAAGTCTGTTCACTTTTGGTGGGAGTTTTTACCATAAATGCTAGTGAATTCTGGTGATTATGCTATCCCAACAAGATTAGCAAGGAAACTTTCTTTTTCTTTTTCTTTTTCTTTTTTTTTTCTTTTTTTCTTTTTCCTTTTTTTACTTTAGATAAAGATTTTAAAAGGCAAGATTTTGTCCAGCCTGCAGCTCCCTTAGGCCTGCCTTGTAAGTTGCAGGGATGCTCACATGCATAACCTGTTGCGGAGCACACGGGTAGGGTTTGCCCCTGGGATTTTTGTGACCCGATCGGTACAAAACACGTTCCCTTTGCGCAAAAGGTTTTGCAGGGACAGCTGGGAAGGTCGGAGCAGTTGTAGCTCATTGTGAATGCCACCTGAAGGGAACGGAAAGAAAGTTTTCAGGAAAGATGGGGCAACACTATCTACCGGAGCACGTAGTGAGAGGACGGGAGGAACGGGCTCAAATTGAAAGAGAGTAGGTTGCGATTAGACATAAAATAACCAATCTTTACTGTGAGGGTGGGAACAGGTTGCCCAGAGGTGTGGGCTCCCCATCCCAGGAGGTGCTCGAGGCCAGGCTCGATGGGGCTCTGAACAACCTGCTCTGTAGTGCCGAGTTGTCCCTGCTCACGGCAGGCTGTAGGAAGGACACGATCGGTCCCTTCCGCCCCAAACCACCCTGTTATTGTAAGGCGGGTGTTTCGGGGCTGGAGCTGTGCCCGGTCGCACCCGGACAGCGCAGACCAGCCCCGCTCTTCGGCTGCCCAGGTGCTGTCCCGGCTGCCGGGTTTGCCCCGGAGCCCGCTCCCACCGNCGCCTTCCTGTGCGTCAGCCCAAGCGCCCGCCGCGGCCCGCCCGCTATCGCGGCAGCCCCGGTCGCGACAGTCACCTGGGCTGAGCTCCGAGCCCGCAGGAAGTTGCTTGTCCTCAGGAAGCTGAAAAGTACAAAAATCCTTCCCATTTGTGCTGTGAAGGCAGAGGGCTTGGTGCTGAGGCACCGATGGCATCCCTGGGGACTCAGGGTTCTCCCAAAAGCCGTGGGGACACCGGTGTCCCCACTGCCCGAGCTCTGCTCATGGAGGCCAGTGGGAAGGCAAAGGACAGTTCTTGGAGGAGCTGGGCAGCAGAACAAAGCGTCTTGTGGCTTAGAATGATACAAGTTGGACAACACCTCCAAGAACATCGAGTCTAACATTTGGATAAACATCACCACATCGACATACGATCCATTTGTTTATTCAACACCTCCAGGAATGGTGGCTCTGAGCAATCCGTTCCAATGCTTAGCCACCCTTTCCGTGAAAAAATTCTTCCTGATGCTCAACCTGAACATCCCCTGGTGCAGCTTAAGACTAATTTAAGACTCTGCTCAGATCTCTCCCCTGTCCTTCAGGTTCCAGCAAGCATTGGAGGCTGGTAGCTTATGTGGATCACATCAGGACAGCGAATTAGTAATTTGAGGACCACCCAGGAAATAACATTGATTAGTAATGTGATTTTGTGCTGTCAGTAGGGGGAACTATTGCACTGTATTTCTTTTAAATAAATGTTGGTAACTATTTATTTTTTTCTTTGTACATTAAGCACTCATTTTATGAGCATCCTTAAGCAACTGCTGTCTGTAATGATGAGAAGACAGGTAGTTCATACCATTGTAACAAAACAAGATAGCAACAGGTTTTCAATCCCCTTTTTGCTTGCTGTTTCTCTGCTTAATCTAGAAAATAACCTATATAGTGGAGTGGTTGATATTAAGACAATACAATGCTTCTTATTATCAGATGGAAGTGTCTGTTCAGGCTTGCTTCAGGCGGCCATAAAGCCAGAAGTTCATCTAGGTGATCTCAAAACCCAGGGTAATCAGAGGTTATTTTTCATCTGAGGTTCAGAGATGGGTTTCTGGGAAGACAGTTCCTGTTCCCTTCTTCCCTCCTTTTTTCTGCTGCTTCCTGGCAGGTAGAGCAGTGAAGGCAGGTCAGTGGCTGGGATGGAGACCAGCTGTGGATCCAGCTGTTGGGGGTGCAGGATGCTGGATGTGAGCCATGGCTGTGGAGGTGAAAGAGCAGGGGCATGATCCTCACAGCAAGGGGTGCAGGAAAATGGATGGAGTCCCTTGAGATGTTACGGTGAGTCGGTGACCTCTGGGGCTTTGCAGAAGCTTGTTGCAGAAAGAGGAAGGGAAGGGCCCTTTGTTTGGAGAGGGGAATAAAGAGGATTGTAGTCCCAGGGCATTAGAGTGGATTATCCAAGGCATTGAGGTGTGGCTGGGTGTGAGAAGGCCTGAGGTGTGCAGGGACAGCCTAAGTATGGGGGCTGTTTGAGGACCACGGCTGGGAGAGGAGGTGTGGAGCAGCAGAGCTGTCAGGGTGGCGAGGGATAAAGGGGTTCCCTTTTGGACCTGAAGCATAGCTCAGCTCTGTGCTCTTGGACAAGGGTTGGGAGTGTGTTAGCACACTGAAGGATGTGATGGTGTTTGGAGGTGTGAGGGAAACTGTTGTGGAGCAGGACTGAGATAAGAAAGAGATGGTCTAGGTCAGTTCAGGTAAGCTCTGGAGGAGATCTGTGTGGACTGGATCCTGAAAGAGATGGCTCGAGGCATGTGGTGGATACTGCTGGTGTAGCACAGGAGGAGGCTGTGAAGGAGGCAGTGCCTGGGTGGAAAGGAGAAGTTTAGGGGCAAGGAATTGTGGCTCACACTCAGTGGGGAAGTTCAGTGAGCACAGATAGGACAGGCAGGAAAGGTTGAAACCACCATTGGGTTTGATGGGTCAAAGTTAATCTTCACTGTGTAGTGTTTCATTCCATTTCATTGGTGTTTTAGCACTGGTCAGAGCAGGAGAACAAGAAGCTCTGTGTCTACGTTGTGTGGGCTGTTAAAGGGAAGAAAAGGTCTCAAGCGATGGAGAAGGAATTCAGGACATAGTGATCTTCTCATCAAAAGTTCACAAAGTTTTTTCTAGGAACACTGAGCCAGTTTATTACTTTGATCTCTCTGACCAACCTGTAATCAAGATTACCATCTCTCATGTTCGGCCCCATGTCATTATACTTCTTGACTAATCTTTAATTAGAGTATGTGTCATCTGTCTTTTACATAAAGGAGACATTCAGCTTCTACATGCTCTACATGTGTTATGTCTTGTACCTGAAATGTTCATAGCTTTTCTTCGTGCATTCAGAACATGGACTTCTGGTCTCAGTGAGCTGAGTAAACACTCTAATTGTGAGAAGTTGTCCTGCTGACAGTGTAGTTCCTTCTAGTTAGCACAGCATAAATCAGTAGATATGTGTGCAGGTCACATCTCTTACTGTCCTCTGTTTGGAGAAAAAAGACAGGAACAGCAATGTTGACCTAAAGTTACATATTATAATAATCTATTTATGAATGCTGGAAAGAACTCCCATTTCTCCCATTTCTGTGTTTGTATGTAGCTAAAACAAAAGTCATTATGCCTAGAAAAAGAGGTTTTGGGCTGTTTGGTGATTCTTAACTGCTGAAATACTGCTTTTCCCCTTCCAGCAATGACTGGATTATATGTGCAGGTGAATAAATCCATATAAAGATGTGGGGGGACAGATATAATGCTGAAGGCAATCTTGGCCCTGATACATTGCAGCTGTGTTAATTACCAAAGAGTGGGAACAGCCTTGCCCTCACAGCTATGGGTGTGATAAAAGAGTGAATTAGGTGGTAGAGTGGTTAGCTGGAGTCTGCTGGCCCTGCTGTGAGGAGGAAGGGACAGAAGGTCTTGGAATGAACTGTAAGGAGCTAGCTGGAACTGCAGGAGGAAGAGAAAAAGAGCTAGAGCTGTTTGGAGCTATACATGGGAGGCTACAGAGAAAAGGTATGGGAGACTTTTTGATATTTAGGTGGTGATGCTTGAAGCCTTCTTTGGTGTCACTTGTACCTCCTCTGTCATAAAGACACTTACCTTGCCCAAATTCATAGTGATATCAACTAGAAAAAAATTAACTTGCCACATGGAGAATAATGAGAAATAAGGGATTATAGAAAATGAAGTTTTCTCCCACTGAATTGGCTTCAGGTCTCTGCTTTCAGGGTGGTTTGGCCTTTTGAGACTGCAGTCTCTGGCTTTGCTTTTTTTTTTTTTTTGGTAGGTGCAGGTAGAGTGACCAGTTGGCAGTGCATGAGCAGGTGAGGATGAGTGACCTGTAGGTCGATGACTTCTGTCCTTTTTGCTGCCCAGGCCCTAAGGGAGGGTCCATGCCCATCCCTCCTGCTGGGGAGAGGATCTTCTACAGCAGTTCACAGCAAGTTCAAGGTGAGAGGTTCTGCTCAGCTGGGACTGTAGGAATTTTCATCTTTTATTGTGTGTTATCTTTGAACAACAGGTGTGTTGTTTTGATGCATGCCTTTTTTATCACTTTACCTCTTGATGTCATATTTTGCACTGAGTGCTTCAATGTGTATCCTGGGAAAACTTGGAGGTGTTTATTCTCAAAAGAAAAGATTTGTGTGCTTCTGGTGATATTTTTCTTAAGGAGAAAGAAGCCTGTGCATCTTGTAGAAGTTAAGGTCAATACCACCTGGGGTCCTACAGTTACCATACAAACCCCTACACTGACAGAATTGTAGTGAGAAATTACATGAAAGGTCTCAGTTCCACCAGAGTGCTAATCTGTCCTTGTTCATGGAAAGGACATGTGCAGAGAAATGAAGGAAACATGGAAAGAAGTGAAGGTAAAGACAGCAGTTTAAAAGAGGGAGGAGGAGAGAAACTCTGGGGGCCTTGTGTTAATTGCTTTGTAGTATAAATGAAAAATTGCATATGTGGAACAGCACTGTAAATAAACTTTACCATGTATGTCTGCTCCAGTCATTTTTTCAGCAGTTTTCAGCTCTTGAAATGTGTGATTGATTTAACCTGCCCACTTTCTGAGTGATATAATGCAAATTTGAGTTTTACTGTTCCTGAATTACTCTAGAGTCAGGTTTCCTCTTTTGGTTGTGATTATGTAAATTGTTAGGAATGCTGGTAGTGTATTTTAACAGGTTTTTTCACTCAGTATGGTCTGTGGGAGCTCAGGAAGCTTTTCTCTTATACAACAGCTTCCCTGACAATTGGTAATAATCACTTTTTGTTCGTGCAGATCTCAAAGACTTTAAGATGAATGGTTTCTAAAGTAGAGTGTGAGAAAGGAATACAAAATCAGTGTTAGTTGGTGAATGCTGTGGGGTTTTACATGTGTACCTGTGAAGTAGAGCTTGGAGGGCAAAATGAAGACTCTTGCTGGTGCAACTTGGTTTGTAAATAGGTCAGTGTTGTCTGGGCAAGAGAAAAGAGAATTTTTTCATAGTTAGCTTGAGATTTGTGCTGTTAATTGTTGCTGGAGTTCTTACTGCCTTCCTTGCCTCAGGTCAAGCTGACCATGCATAATGGTTATTTCTGAGCATACTTAGCAACATTTTCATTTTGTAGTCTCTTACAGGAGTCCTTGAGTTTTATTGAGCCTGCTAAGTATACTAATTGCAAAAACCAGTTTGATGCCAAACAATGACTTCCAAATGCAAAGATCAATAATTTTAGAATTAATAATGTATTGTGGGCTGAGAAGATAACTTGGTTAATTAATTTAATAAAGTGTTTTCACAAAGGGAGCAATTAAACTGAAATCTGATAATCTCTGCTTGAAAATACTTAAAATATTATATACCAAAGTAATACTCTGATGGTACCAAGAGGACTTCTTGATTAAGTTATTCTCTGAAACTTTTTAAAGTTTTTGAAAATTTTGGTCTTCTTTCTTTAACAAAGCACACATCTTCAGAAGTAATGTCAGCTTTCTGCTTGGCTAGGCAGTAAGACACCCACAAAGCTGAAGCAGTAGTGCAGTTGATTGTAAATGTGTTGTTGGGTATCACAAGCAGAATGGCAATCCCACACCTGTTATGGACTCGTTGTCTTCCTTCTGGGTTGCACAAAAAGTGGTATTTGATTGGATTATTTTATTCTTGTCCAGCCTCCTATTAAAAAAAACCCTGTAGGTCAGATGAGATTTTATTTTATTTCTGTAAACCTGCCTTTTTTTCTGGATCTCACCCTCTCAGCATGCTGTAGATAAGGACCCTTGTGGTGGGAAATTTAGCTGCAAATTGGCATATTCCCCATTCAGTCCAATTCCCATAGCAGCAGGGAAGGAGGAACATCATGGATGAGTGTAGCCTTCCTTTTTTTTTGAAAATTTCTGAATTTCCTGGTGGCTTTTTATAGGATGTTTCAAACTTTACAGATAAAACATTTTTTTAGTACAATCAGTTCATACCAGAAACAAAAATGTGATTGTTTTCACTGGGAGACAATTGGGATGACAAAAATAACTGAGATTGTATGTGGAAATTTAATGTTGGAAGTTGTTCTGTTGATGCAAGCAATACTCATATGGTTCCTTTGCCTTCACAAGAAGAAAGAAAAGTGATTTCTAGGGCTGGCTAACATGGTGAAGTGCCAGTACAGGAAAAAGCAGCTTGTGGCCACAAAAGGACCTGAGAAAAGCAAAAGCTCAATTCTTTCATCAGTTTGTGGTTATCAAGTTCTTGTCTTGCACTGCCCCTGAAACTGCTCTGGTCATGATGCTTCTGTAGAGTGGGGTGGGTGTTCTTCTATTTCTCCTGGAGAAGCAGCTTTGAGATTCAAGGAGACCATTTGCTTCTTCTCTGCAGCCTGGCCACTCAGGCAGTCCAGCATCAGAGCCCAGGGGTTTTGTGCTTAACAGGAAGAAGTTATGGTGTGTGATACAAGCAGAAGGAATCAAAGCCCAGCTATCATCCTAGGAAAAGCTGAGGGCCTTTGTCTTTGGGCATAATGATGCTTTCATTCCTAGTCTGGGTGAAGTGGCATAGCTTCAGCTGTGGGAGAAAATGCATCCTCCCTCTGTAGGACTCAAGCAGACTGCAGTTTCAGGATTGCAGGGGTCTGCTGCGAGAGGAAAAGAGGGAATAAGTCTGGGTTCCCTCAGTCCAGTTAGGAAATTACAGCAGGCCTTTGAGTCCTGCTGAGAGCTTTAAATACTGACTTAATGACTTATTTGCAATGCAGTGAATGAATTTGAAGGGGAGGGTGATATTTGCAGCAGGAAATCCTCCCTGAGACTGGACTGTGTTGTGTTGTTTGAGATGTGTCCCGGGTTAGAGCAGGCTGAGACTCCCAAATTAGAGAGTCCCAAATCAGAACAGGGTTGGGGCTGAAGTGGGCAGCAGGCTCTGAACAAAGCTGGGTATGGGCAGCACAACTGGAGTGGCATCACTTGGATACCCACAAATTCTGGGTGTGTAAAGGACTGCACAGAAACTCTAAGGATGTGTTCCTCAGCTCAGCTCCTAAGTACTGCCTGCATTTCATTTTAAGTGCCTTTAGGATCTTGTCTTGAACTAAAAATGAGGCTGAGGTTTGTTGCTATGCTGCCTGGTGGTAGACAACCAGCTCCTCCCTTGCTGCTGCTCTGTGCACATGGCTGTGTTGGGTGGATGGGTCACAGGAAGGAACTGCTCCAATATTTCTGCATCTGTCTTTGTCAGGCCCTTGTGTGCAGGGGAGCATCCCAGCAAGCAGCCTGCTGTTAGATTCCCTTGGTTAACAGGAATTAAAACAGGGCTCTTCCTCTTCCGCCTTAAGTGTCTAGTAATAGAAATACAGCTGAAACATGAAAATGGTGGTACTGTATAGGTACTATGTTAAAATAGAAACCATAAATCCTTTATTTCCTGATGTCCTTTAAATCTTTAATAATTTCTAATACTTAATGATATGTATTTATCACAATTCTCAGTGCTTTGAACACAGAATAAAGAATTCCTTTTTCTATCATTTGTGTAATTGGTTCTAAAACCAACATGAGTGGAAATCTGTGGTCTCAATTTTTCTTCTCTCCCCTAGTGCAGGATCCCCATCATCAGCCTGGTGACAATCTGCAAGTGAGATTTTCAGACATACAACCTTGATGGTGAGGCCATCTAGGCCAGTGGTTTGCAAGGCTTTTATAAGACCTTTTAAAACTGTTGGAAAAAATCTGAGAGCTGCCTAACCTCTTTGGGGGAAAAAATGAATCACAAATGCATTGTGGAGTGCTGCCACAGTAGTTATCATTTGCAATCAAAATAATGAGGCAAAGCTTTTGAATTATTATAATTTTTCCAGTGCTGATTTTGTTTAGTTCTTTCCATACCAAGGAAGGTACAGATATCTTCTAAAAACATCTTACTCTGAGCAGACTTGTTTTGCAATCTGCTCTGTGGAAGGTTTATGACCTACTTGTGACCTAGAGCCTGAGAAGTGCTGCACCAACACTACAGCAGTGCAGATATCTTACACCACTAAAACTATCTTCTGTCAAAAAAGAAACCACTGGGTTCTCTGAACCCCTGAGAACCAAGCAAGAGGTTGTCAGTTGAATTCTTGTGGTATTTTTTTTTTCAAACTTTGTTTTACAAACCCTGTGTTGCTGTTTTTTAAGGTGCTTTTACTGAGAGAGAAAAAACCTAATCTGTATTTGAACGCACGGCACGGTCATAGCGCTGGGAGGTGCAGTGAACTGAGTGAGGAGAGAAGGAGAGAGATTCTTGAAAATTGAAGTATTTTGTAGTACATGGCCTTTCCACACATTGTACCTTGATGCCTAGAAATAGAGCAGGCGGGTGAGGGGTTTTTCCCAGCCTGCTTGCCACTCCTGGGAGAGGTGTCTGCCCTGTGGCTCCATGACTGGCACAGCTGTGGGGGCCTGAGCCCTGGGGTGCCCCAGAAGGGACCTGCACAAACCCTCGAGGAAGGGAGGCACAGCTGGAGTCTGTGTGCTGCACACTTCAAAGGCTTTGTCTTATAAAGTGCTGTTTCCTTTGTGTACAAATATTTTTTTCTTTAAACTGAGCCTGTTGAAGCCAGGAGTGTTAGTGCACTCCTGTAGTGAGGGGCCAGCCCTGTCTGAGGAAGCCAGTGATCTCTGCCCCTTGGTGGCTCCAGTGTCACCAGCTATGAGGAAAAGCTGTACATATGGAAATTTAAAAAGTTTACATTTCTAAGTATTTCAAGATTATTTAGCAATAGGAATTAATTATGAATGCAGACTTAAATGGCCATACTCAGCTGATGAGAAGGATGATCTTGATACGTAGTGTTAAGTTTTGCATACTTCTGCAGTTAGATTTGAATCTTCTGTCTCAAGCTCACTGCCAGTGTTGTGTAAATCATACCATATGTTAGGCATCTTCAAAAGAAAACTGAACAAACCACACAGTAATTAAAGTGGGTTTTTTGAAAAACCAGACTTTTTTGCTTATTTGAAGATTTGTTATTTTGCAGTTCTGCTGAGAACAAGTATCTTTACATTGCTTTTGCGGACTGCATTTTTTTCCCAATAGGAGAATAATTTTTCTGAATAATTGCAGAATCTATGGTCTTTGTGCCATGCCCATTAGCATTAAGAGGGGAAACAACTCTGAAGGGAATTCCCAAATTCAGCATATTATAGCTAGGGGACAGTAAAGCCTGCTTGCTGCTGTCTTGAAACTTTTCCTGTTTCATCAATCTGAGAAGATGTGTGTGTTGATAAGTTTAATGAGGCTCTCAAATTACAGGAGGTTGTGTGCTGATGTGGGACTTGTGTGGTGACTCAGAGGTGGCAGCATTTTCATGAATGCATTCATTTTCAAGCAGTGTGGCTATGCTGCTGAGTTCACCAAGATAAACACTGTGTTTTCCATGTGGCTTTCTTTACCAAACCCTACTATTGTGCAAGGTAATGAGTAATTAGCAAGGAGGCAGCTGTGAAGAGCTATCCTGATGTAATTACCAAAATTAAAAGAACTGTGTTGCTATTCAAAAAGATCCTTTTGAGGAAGACAGTACCTAAAATTAGGTTCTACCTTGTATTCTGGAAAGACTATAGTTGGATACTGAATTGCAGAATGATTTGGGTTGCAAGGAACATGAAAGACCATCTAGTTCCAATACCCTGCCATGGGCAGGGACAACTTGCATTAGACCAGGTTAATCAGAGCTCCAGCCAACCTGGAGCACTGCAAGGCATGGGGCATCCACAGCTTCTCTGGACAGCCTGTTCCAGTGTCTCACTGCCCTCACAGTAAAGAATTTCTGCCTACTATCTCATTTAAATCTGCCCTCTTCCAGTTTAAAACTGTTATCCCTCATCCTATCACTGCACTCCCTGATAAGGATCCTTCCCCATCTAATCTGTAGGATCCCCATAAGTGCTGGCAGGCTGCTATAGGCTCTGCCTGGAGCCTTTCTTCTCTAGGCTAAAAACCCCCAACTCTCTCTGCCTGTCCTCAGAGAGAAAATGCTCCAGCCTCCTGATCATCTTTGTGGCACTCCTCTGGACCTGTTGGACATAGCTTTTTTCCAAACCAGGTTTTCCTCTCACAGCTACTTCTACTTGCCTAAACATTGGCTTGGCTTGGCCTCATCCTCTGCCAGCTGGGTAGGGCATGGAGGATCTCTTGAAATGAAGCCAAAGTAACGGGTGCTATGAGGTGTGTTTAATTCCAGCATATTGTGCAGCAAGTTGTGTCTCGCTCTGAGATTCAGACTATCCAAGATATTATCCATGGAAACATGAGGTCAGTATTTCTCCCATCAGTTGCAAATAGCCTTTCTGAATATGGAAAATTGGTTAAAGAGAATGCTGCTTGGAAAAGGTGCTTCAAGGAGCAAAGGCAAGATTCAAATCATAGGAGACCTTTTCTTTCATCAGCATTCAGGTTTGGCTATGTCACAGTGTCTGCCAGATCACAGAAGTAAGCACTTCTCCACTGTAATAAAATATTTCACTCACTCTAGTACCTGACTTACTATTTTGATATTGTCTGAAAAGATATTTTTCTAAACATGGGGTTTTTTGTTCTTTTTTAGCATTTATATCTTAATCTCTAACAGATACTCTTGTTTGACCTGGAGGAAAAAAAATGCATGTTCATAACAACAAAGGTGCTCCAGAGTGGTGTGTTCGTGTATACGTTTTGCAAAATAAGTATTAGATTAAGATGTAATGAGTGCTATTTCAGTAAAATTTCCCTCTTGAAGTCATTCTATCCCATCCATCCTGTAGCCACCCTTAGGACTGTTGCCACTGATAATGTGTGTGTAGTGATGATGCTTAGAGGTCCTGACTGTATTTTGCTAATTGTATGCATGTCTCAAGCCAAGGATGCTCTATTCAGAGGTGGATGGGTGTGCAGTTGAATAAACTCTGGAAATGCAGAAAGTGGAGTAGAAGGTGAAAGCAGAGCAGGGATCAGTATTTGAAGCAGGAGTCATGTTGCTCTGTTGAATCTCTAACTCAAACTTTGAGGCAAAGCCCCTTAGGGTAGAGCTTTTGGCTCTCAGTGGCTCTATTTCCCAATCTGTAAATTTCATGTAGCTATATCCATCTGGAAAGTGTGTTTCCTTGCAAGGTTCTTGGTTTTGCATAAGAATGCTATTGTGATGGCACTGGCATTATTTTTGTTAATAGGGGCTTATAGTACAATTAGAACTGTTTTACCAAACCTTTTTTCAAGGAGACTGTGTTATTAAAATCATCATAACATAAATAAGGATATATGTGTACAGCATAGGTAATTTTAAAGATCACCTCTGTCTTCATCTGTTAACTTTTGTTCTTTCCTTCTTTATTTTATTTATATTCCTGTTACGCTTCTTGGTTTTTTGAAGGGGAGGTGTGCTATGCCCCTGATACATGGATCCCAAATAGCCTGGGTTTCCATTGAAATTCACGTTCTGGGATATGATATGTAACAAACCAAGGAAATCCTGCTGAGATGACACCAGCAAGTGACTATAGGTGTAATTTGGCAGGTTTAGTACTAGAAATATTTACAGGCATCTTCTAACTAGGTTATTTATTATTTTTGGTGTTCACACTGGTTTCTACTCAGTGATTGTCTGTCATGGATTCCAAGATTTCAACCCTCGACCAACTAAGACATTAAAAAAAAAAAAAAAGGATTTGAATGTGAATCATGCTAGAATTATTATTGAAACAAACTCCTTGTGCATAACTTTCTTTATCCTTCTGTGCAATTTTAACAATTCAGTTTTTCTTGCTTCCTCCCCATTGACCCTGACTATATGGAAAGTATCTTTGATATATATATTTAAAACAGGGTTTAGAGTCAGGAGCAGACACCCACATATGCTCATCATCTGGAATTTAGTACTTCCATGACAAAACAGGGTGTAGTGTAAATCTGTTTGGATATAGTATTTTAATTGAGTAAGAGTTGCTTGTAGAAACACTGGTCAAATTGTGCTGGAGGGTTTTTAATGAGGGAAAAGATGATGCAAGTGCAAATTGTTGTAATGCTGAAATACTGTAGGTGTAGTTTCAGTGGAGGAATAATAGAGTCAGGGCTAATGTCTCTGATATCTCACCTGCTTGTTATTTGAAGGTAGTGAAATACCATTTCATTGCACATGTTAAAACTTGCCACTGTATTGTTAAGTATTATCAGATGAATATTTAATTTAAAGGAAATATTAAAAACCCTTTATTTTTCAGAGCTTCATCAAACTATGCTCACCTAGAAACTGTGCATGAGTTGCCTTTAAATTCTCTTGAAGTTCAGTAAGGGAAAGCTTGTCAGGATTTTGAGGCTTGCTGTGTATTTAGACAGCTCAGCTCACAGCTCTGGCTTGAAGACATCCTGAAGTTCATTACCAATCCTTGTGCTGCTCCTCAGCAAGGATTCATCTATCCTGGCAAAGCATAGCTTTGTCTTTCAGTACTGCACTTGAATGCACAAGACTTTTTATGAGCAGGTGGTCTTACTTGCAGTAAAATCACTCCTTACAAAGCTGCGGAGTGAAATAACGATGAAGTCACAAATCTGCAGATATGTCAAAATGAGAGTGGTAGATAGCCCTCTGCTATAGGAGTGTTTCCAGAATAATATTGAGCTTCTCAGTAGGGACTCCTAAACTGGGAAAACCACCACATACAGCACAGTATTTATAAATCCAGGCAATGTCAAAGTTTCTGTTGTGGAACGGAAAGTGCGGGATTTACTAAATCACGTTATGGCTGTGAAGCCTGGTAATGGCTTTTTCTTGTTTCTTTTCTTTCATCACTATGCTAAACGCCCTGAGCTATCTGTATAATTATTTCAGGCAGCAATCCACATTGTTAGCTTATTTCCCCTGGGTATGTTTGGTGCATTTTTTGAAAGTCTATTCAAAATTGCATGGATCCATTTGGAAGGAATACAGCAGTTTCCATTCAGTTTTGCCTTATGGGTGTCTCTATCACTCTGAATTACCAGAGGCACACAGCTTCTTGGAAGCCTGCTGTGGAGTGGTAGAGCACAGCCCCACAGGAAAGGTGGTGTTAACACGTCATGGCTCTGGTATTTGATGCTCCAGGTGAAGAATTGCAAGACTGGGAAAAGAAAATCACGTAAAAGTAATACCTGCACTTAGTCATGAGTCCACACAGGCAGATAGCACTGCTTCCACTTCATGCATTTGCAGGTGATTGAGCAAGGCAATGAGCACAGCCAGCCTTTGTCACATTTTCAGCTGTTAAATTCACTGAAACTTTAGTTGAGACTGAACCTCTGATTTTTCTTGCCATTAAATAAAAGCACCTGGAGGTTAGAAAGCTGGGTAGAAACTAATTTACTAACTTTGTATTTTCCAACCAGAGCCAGTTGAAGTGGTCACCTCAAATCTGCAAAGGTTAAGGCTGCATAGCATGCTGAGCTCTGTAAATGGTAACTCAATGGCAGTGGCAACTGGTGAGCACCCTCCTGCACCTCGCTGTGCCCTGTGGTGAGACTGGGAGCTACAAGGATCCTGGGCTGTGCCCAGTGGCTTGTGTCACAGCAGCACAGCTCCTTGGCCACTTCTCACCCAAAGGCTTGGAGAGCAATTCCCTAAGTCCTGGGAGTACTTGTGTTCAGCCTTGCTGACTCTTACAACTGCTGACCTCAGTGATGGCTGAGCCACTTCCCTCCCACCTACATTTCCTCGTTTCCCAGCTATGAGCTCTGAATCCAAAAAAGTGGCATCATTAGAGATGTTCCTGCTGGAGCTAGTGTCCCTTGAAGCTTTGCCATACTTATCTGTAAAGATAAGTCCTGTGCCATTCTGGCTTCAGAGAGAAGTCCACTGAACATCTGCTCTATCTCACCAGTCCTCAAACACTTCTCCCAGCATTAACTACTTAGCCAAAAACCTCCCCCCTCATGCTGTTGTGTGCATTTCCATTTCAGATTGCAGCTCCTGGTGTTTGGTGCTTATTTCTTGTTCACACTTTGCTCAGAAACAGTTTCTGCTTGCTTGCTTTCCTCTCAATTACTCAGGTGCTTGTGTCTAAAGGCCACCACAGTGGTGGCATTCAGATGCTCTCCTCTCCACTAAATATCACTACAGCTGGTGGGTGCATTGATCTGCATTTCCATATTAGGATCTGTAATGGATTTTTTTGTGTCTCTTTCACCTTGGCCTCGGCATTTATCTTGATTCTTACCCCTTACTGTAACCAGGAGAACTTTTTTTCCACATACTGAGAGAGAAGTAATTTAACATCAGGCTTTTTGTTTGTTAAAGCTCTTCTTGTGATAGCTGTGGAAAGGCTGTTATGACTGAGCAGAAAAAGTAGTTAAATACATTGGCAGTCCAGACATCTGTGGTCTGTTGTTCTTCTCTTACCTTAGAAGTCTTGTTCTGATTTTAATTAAACTCCTTGTTTAATTTTAGAAGAAAATGTTTTTCCATGATCTAATTGTTATAATACAAAATTGCCTCAACCAATAAGTAAGAGGAGGGATTCTGGGGCTTAGCCAGCCGTGTGTATTGCAATGTGCTAAATGCAAGATATTGTCCTCTTTGCTGGGTTTACATTTCCTGCAGACTCTTGAAGTACAGACCACCTCAACAGTTTATCCAGGGTAAAGCTGAGGTATCACTGCTCTGCCTGAAGGAAGAGATAATAAGACTGCACTTTAAAAATATTTGATGATTACTTAATCTTACTAAAGAATATAAGCAAGCCTCCTGCTGGCCGAGCATGAGGGACTCCACAGAAATATTTGATTTGATTGTGTGTGTGGTGTAGATGATATTGCTGCTAAAATTGGCTTCCAGCTTTCTGCTAAATTCCTGCACAACTCTGAAAAAAGCTGTGCAGGAACACACGGAGTCAGGGCTAGCAGACTGTACAATTAAACACTTATGCTGATTTACAGGATTCTAACTCTTGATCAAGATGCACGACATCTCAGATAATGCCACATGTCTTGCTGATTGACTGTTGGATAAACACAGACTTAATGAGGATTATTGCTTGGTTTTCATAGTACCTTGCATGTTAGACAAACATCCAATCTATGGACCCTGGGATGCTCTTGAAATTTGATTCTCTAGTGGCTTGGGTTGACTTTGAACTTCAGAGAAACAAGGTTTCCTTTGCATGCAGGTGGTGGAAGGATTTTACTGTTTGGTCCACTCTCAGGCTTGTACATCTAGTGAAAAATGTAAGGCCTTCATATTTACAAAGGTATCTATTTTTAAGCCATTAAAAATCAAGGAAAACTTTGTGGGAAATATAATTTCATTGCATTGCCATGTTGAGGGTAGACTGACTCATGAGTGATAAAATTTTGGATGTGTTTGTAATTCATATAGAGTTGTAATCCAGGCTCATATGGTCCCATTGGGACAGAGGTGATGTGATTTCTTCTAGTAAGTGAGACATCTAAATGGACTCCACTTTTAAGGAATACATAGCACCAGAGGATACTGCAGGTGTGAAGCCACACACTCAAGCAGCTCATGCCAAGTAATGCTTCTTAAATGATACACTGGGGCACTCTTCTGTGTAACTTGCCATCAGATGACATAAATTCTCTGACAACTCCTAACTACACTGAAGCAAGCATTCTTGGAGTAGGCTGCAGTACTGGAGCCAAGCAGTTAATCAGGTGTAACGTGAGGTTTTGACATGATTTACTGTCTGCTGGTAGCCTGTTCTGGGACTTTATTGTCCTTCTGTATGTACTGTATAATAGTTTTAAGCTGTCCTTAGACAGGACCCTATTGTAAACATGCTGCCTGGCTTAACTGGGATGTCCTGTAAAAATATGTTAATAAAAACTGAAGCAATTTTAAAGGATCCTATTCCTACTATTTCTGTTTCCCAAACTATTCCCACCCACCAGTGAAGTACAGACTCTTAACTCTTGTTATGCTGATGCTTTGCTAATGCCTGCTAGAGTTGTAATTCTTGTTTCAAGGCTGATCAATTATTGTGTACCCTCTCAAGCTGGCTGCTTCTGTGCCTGTGTTGTCTGCTGCTTTGGCTTGCACAGTGCAGAAGTTACCAGAGAAATAAAGTTTGTGCTCCAGGGGTTCACAAAAATTTATTAAGACTTAATTTATTTCACGTCCCTTCTTGTCTTGGCTTACTCAGGTCTACGGACTGAGTTCTGAAGGCAATACTTTGTTAAAGGAGTCTTTAAAACAAAGTAACTTGTGTTTGATACCTGTATTTGCCAGGTCTTTGTAACCTGGAGCTGGCACGTCACGGTACAGCAGTAAATCCTTCATGGGGTGCAATTTTCAGAAGGATAAGCTGAAAAACCTCAGACAACTTTCTGCCTGGGGACAGATCCTGAAAATGTGAGTTCTTATAAAGAGAGATGTTCCTTTAAACAGAAGGGTGCACTCTGGTGGATTTAGACATGCTGAATTTTAAAGGGAACTGATGCAGAGAGGTGAATACTGAGGGGCTTATCAGAGAAAGGGGGGAGGCATTCAGGAGACCCTCAGAGGAGACAGCCACCTGCCTTGTTTCCTAACCTGCCTGCAGTTCCTGGAGGAGCAAAGCCTCAGAGGGACTTGCAAGAGTAACAGTAAGCAGAGAATGATGCTTTGGAGGGATTTCTGATTCCTCTCTCTTTTCTTCTCACCCTGGAGTTCTGCAAGGTACAAATCCCCTGGAATATGACCACCAGGATTTTAGCAGGGCCTCAAAGGGGGATTAGCTCTAGAGAAATGCATCAATGCCAGTTTAAAATAGCCCACTCCCAACCCAGGCTTTTTTTTAAAGAGAAAATTGTGATGTCTTTCCTTTTGTGAGTTAAAAAAAATTTTGAATGTAAAGCAGGCATCAAATGTTTTTAGTAAGGATTTGAATCGCCCCCAGAATTGGAAACAATACTTGTATGTTGGGTGGTGGTTTGGGGAGGGAGGAGGGTTGTGTGTGTGCAGCTGTTGAAGGCCATTAAAAAGTGACCTGAGCCCCCCTGAGAGCAAGCCTGGCATTAACTGTAAATTGATATACCAGGTCTCAAACACTAATTTCAGATTTCTGCATGGCAGGGTTTTGCTAAATGTTCTTATTCTAGGTATTCTGGTTACACTAATCTTTCATGTGCTTTTAAAAATAGACTGCACAGCAAGTGATCAGCTGTTGGTACAACTTAATAATTGAAGAGTTAATCCTTCAAATCTGGAACAGGAGAATGAATTCCCCTGATGTATTTCCAGCATAGTAGTTTATTTAAAATTTATCTTAGAAGGAAATAAAGGACAGTTTTGATTTTTATCTTACTAAAGGAAAAAATATTTTTCTTCATTGATTTTTTTAAATCGAGAAACTTATGTTGGTCTTTCCTCTGGTGTTTATCACTGAATGCTACAGAACCTACTATTGTGATTTTGCTGCTTAAAGTTTTAGCAGAGATTGGAAAAAGAATTGGCAGACAAAAGGATGGTGGGCTCTGACTTCAATTTGAAAGAGGCTTGCAAGCAACTGTCCCATGATGCAAACTCTGCTTCCTCACTTCTGGCTTTTTTTTTTCCTTCCCCTTGATCTGACTAATTTAAAGTTGCTGCAGTGAACTTTAAAAGATGGGTGTGGTGGGTGTTTTCTGGGCATGGGTAACATGATGGAGGACAGGGGAGCTGGGCACCTGAGGTAATGTGTTTGTAGGTTTGTAGGGAGAGAATTCCTTGTAAAGTCACAGATACGGTGCCTCGATATTGCAGTGGAGACAAAGCAGTGGTGTTTACCTCTGCGAACAGGGATGGTGCTTGTGTGGGGCTGAGGGGACAGTGACAGAGACCCAGCACCAGTGCAATTCTTCAGGAAAAAATGAACAGTGTGGAGGTGGCAGAGAGCTACAAGCAGCAGAATCCAGCCTGAAGATGGTGGCAGCTCTCTGGCTGGCAGGGCTGGCTCTGTAGCTCGCCCATGTTTGCAGTTGTCTGAGCGCTGCCACATGAAAAGGAGGTGCCAAGAAGATTTGGGAGATAAAAAGCCATATTCTTGGGTTCATGGAGATGCTTATTTTTTTTTTTTTAAGGACACAGTTATTATTTCTTTTGATTCCTATGAGTAGGATAATTTCCAATGGCTCTGGAATTAGCTGTGCAGGACAGTGTTCACCTCTTTTCAGTGGAAATATAGAGCTGATGAGCTAGTGTGTACCTTTTGTGTGCTCATGAGTTTTTTATTATTGTTGTATTATTATAATAATCAATAATTTTGTTGCTGATTTTTTTGGCTGTTAGCTTAATGAAAGCACTAGGAACATAACTTAATTTTAACCATCAAACTGTCTTCAAAGCAACAGCACCAAAAGCAATCATGTAGCATTGCATGTAAACGGGCAACTCTGAGGTGAAATACAGCTAAATTGCTTGTTTTCAGTTAAAAAGTCTATTGCTCTTCCTCAGCTGGTTTTTATTTTTCAGCTCCTGTCTGCACTGGTTTGTATGGGAGTTGCACAACTTATTTCCAGCAAGGTAAAGCTGAATGTTTTCCTGTTCATGTAGAAAGGTGATGAACCATGGCCCTCAGAATACCATTTATTCACTCAAAGGTGTTGGTCATGGTAGTCATGTCTTGCAAAACTTTTTGCCCTAACTTGTATCTAAATTTTTCATTGTTGCAGTTCAGATTCATCATTTGTTTCCCTCTCCAAGCCAGTGAGATTCAGGAAGGAGTTACGGCAGAAGGTTAAAACCTGTTGTACGGCTCGGTATTTAAGCTGCGTGCCTTTTGCATACAGTAAAAGCATCAGGGATTAATGAAAGCATTTTAATGGATTTCTGTGTTCCTGAATCATAGCAGAACCATGAGATCACTATGGGTAGCCCGACTACCAGATTTTCAGGCTGGGTAGTGGTCCTCTATATTATTGAGGAGAGTTATTCAATGCATTTGAAAAATTACCTGGTAAATTAATGGTGGTTCTTGTATGTTCTCCCCTCTTTTTATATGCTGTGTAAGATACACAATAAGGCTAATCAAAAGTACTTTACAAAGACAAATACAGAATTTATCTTAAATTTAATTACAGGTTCATGTGCCTCCTATCCTTTTTTTTTCTGAAAAAGTGAAGCCACTGTAAAATGTCATTTCACACCACCTGTACTTTCTGCATTCACATTCATTCCAAATTTATGATAAAAAGTGCCTATAAATACATTCAAGAAACACTACCAATGTAAAACAATCATCCTGTTTATCTGAAGGTGAGGTCAGAAGACAAGTTACATCTGCCTGTGCCATGTAGGTTCTCTCTTAGCATGTGGAACAATTTCTCTGTGTGATGCCTGGAGGCAGACTGCTCAGTGCACTGAAAGGTGATGTAAAAAATGGCTGGAAGGGTAGGACAGAACATGGTCCTGGACATGAGCAGTTTGTGATGCCTCTGCAGCCACTGTGCTTCAGTAAAGCAATTTAGATTAAGCTGCGTTAGAAATAAGTTAATATTTCTAGTAGCTTTTTAAAATAGCCTTAATATGTTGACCTGATTTATGATCCCCATCAGATTTCTCTAAGGAGAAGCTGTAGGAAGCCTCCTTATCCATGGATCTTGAGGAGTACAGGGACCATGTTGTAGGCTGGACAAAGGGGGCTTCTTTTATCCTGTATCTTGTATGCCAATACATGTATCTTACCCATGTGGCTTTACACAGCCTGATGATAAAAATACTGCAATCTGAATTAACTTTATTCTGTCACCAAATTACCAATGCAGAAGGCTTGGAAGTCAAAAATTCTTACAACTTCCCTGCCACAAGTCCACTGTAGCATTTTGAGTACAGTGGGCATCGATTCTGAACACAAGACCAGAAAGCTGTTATTTAATGTTGCTAATAAATTTATTGATGAAATGTCACCATATGGATCACTGTCATGCATGCAAAAAATAATAAGTGCGTATGGCTCATAGTTTTCTTTCCCTCTCCCTTTAAGTGCTAGGGACCCCAAGTTCTCCCTTGGAAATGAGACCCAAACTTCTTCCTTGGTAGTGAGACCCCTTGACTTCATTCTGGTATTGTCCCTGGGCCTTAGGCTGAGTTTCATATGGTTCCTTGAAAGTGCTCTGCACTGCTGGAGGGAGCCATAAGGAGTATTTAATGCAGATGTAAATCAGAAGCGGCAGAACACAATAGCCCTGTTCATTGCTCTGTTTATAAAGCCATTAAAAAAATGAGAAGAGTGACTTCAAAAGAGCAGAATGAGCAGAACATGTTCAAACTCTGTTAGAAACTGCACAAACTGGACAGGAATTCACATTTTCTTATAGAATGATAATTGTTTGTTATAGGGACCATATGGAGCTTGACAAGAATAGCTGAGATGAGACTAACAGTTTTAGACATGAGCTTTCTTTAACCAATCATCAAATTGGTTAATGGCTTTTTTTTTCCCCCACCATAATCAAGATAAAGCAGCTGCAGTGAAACACTGCAGTGGATAACACTAGGGAAGACTTTCCATGTGGATGTAAGTTTGTCCATTTTGCAATGACAGCAAAATGTCCAACATTGTTCTAAAGAAAAGGGCAACACCTGCCTTTAGGCAGACCTTGGTTAGTGGATTGCAATTCTTTGTACAATCTTTGTTTGCACACGATTCAGGGCTTGCAAAAATGCAGGCCTGAAGCATGCATGATTTAATATATAGCCCTGTTCCAAACAGACTGTTTTAGGGAACTGGGGAGAATTCACATCTAATTACTACTATGTGTCTTTTTTCTCAATTTTCCTGATTTAGTTTCAAAGCGTAGAAAACACCATTTCCCCCATCTTTTGATTGCCCAAGTAATTTTGATTGTTAAAATACATTTTGTATAATTTCTCCACTTAGCCTTACAGTGCCCCCTTTGAGCATCTCTTTTAATTATACTGAATCAAGCTATGATTTTTCTGACTTAAAATATCCAAGACTGAATGCCAGTAGCGATGTGTTTGGCTACTGCCTTACTCTAGTTCTGCCAAAGCAGAAACTCCCTAGGCTATTCACTCCTCATTTTTAAAAAATATTTTTTTGGGGAGATATCAAACCTTAAAACAAGAAATGCATGATTCAGTGTTGGTTTTGATTGACTTTCAGACTCATTTATCAACACATGTTTCTTCCTCTATGCAAAAATAGTACATAGGAGATCCAAAATAATTGGAAAAAGCAACAGTGCTTGCTTTAGCAATGAAAAGAGAAGGGATTGGAATTGCTCAGCATGGAAATGTAATGGTGGTGAATAGTAAGCCTTGCAGATAGTGCTTACAGCTGCAGAGGATGTTTTCTTGTAATCTCATTCTTGCCTTTATAGTTATTACACAGAATAAGTTATTCTGTTTGCTCAGGAGGTGTCTGTGTTTGGCATCCTGCAGAGTGGGAATATGTAATGCTTTTTTCATTTCCTAGGAAGCATACTCTGAAGGAAGAGAACAAGACAATGTTTAGTACATCCTTTGTTCCAATAAGATGAGTTACCATACATTAGTGTTGTGTTAGAAAGCAGATATAGCTAAGTGATTAACAAGGGCAGGGGAAGGAAATTCCGCTCAAGATTTCTTAACACAGATACTGGAAGAGAGCAAGCAAATGAGCAAGACTTTTCTTTTTTTAAAACAAAACACCAAACAAACAAACAAACTTGTTTTTTGGTTTACTTTTGAAGTGCCTGAACTGAAAAAATGTGATATCTAAGATCAGCCATTAGCCTTACTTAAACTAATAGTAAAGCAAGACTATAAGTAGGTATGGTGTCCCCAGTTAAAATTACAAACTGTTGTAATATTAAATTAAATGGGTGACTATAACTGAAAACACCAACTCTAAGGGAACACCTGCAGTGGGGACTAAAAGATGACTTCAGCTCCTGGTAGGAATTCTTGTTGCTCTATTCCACCCTGATGTGCTCTTGGCCCTATCAAAGGTGGTCCAAGAGTCAGTCTGGGGCTCCCAGCCAGAGTTCCAGCTGCTCTAGCTGGTATTCTCCTAACTTTACAAGTTTAGCTGGCATCTGGAAAAAGGGATGCTCTTCCTCTCCTTTCTTTTTTTCAGCTTCAGCTTTATTTCTGTAAATAATATCAGAAAATACATGTTGAGGGGAGCAGTTTTCTCAGCTGTGCCATGGTCTTCTGCTGAAGTGGACAGAGTGTGTCCTAAAGGAAAAATTTGCTATTTCAGTGATAACTGCGTGTTCTTTTGTTGGATCACCAAATCCAACAAAATAAGTGTTATGTGCTGCTGAACTTAATCCTGTGTGAAGCAGTGACACAACTCTGCACTGTGCTTGGGCTTCAGGAAGCTGGGCTTGCTATATGATTTTTCTGAAGTACAGAGATAAAATAGTTCTAAACAGAACGCCCTGAAATGTGTGTCTGTTTTAAATTATCCATGTAAAGTGGATTATGGTAACAATGATATTTCCATCACATCTTTCTGTAAATAGCTTGAAATCTGAGCTTCATGATTTGTTGTATTTGGAGTGGTGGCAGATAAGAAGAGCATCAGAAAAAAAACCCCAGGCTTTCCTGAGGAAGTGTTAATGCAGCTGCAGGATCAAGCTATAAGGTGATGTCCTTCATCACCTGATTCCTGCAGAACTGCAGGGTAAGTGCACAATTTGCAGGAAGCAGTTTATTTGCTGAGTAAGAATTCTGCCAAAGTTCTTAAAAGTTTGTTAGAAGTGAGGACTGAAAAAGCAAGAGGGATAACAGGCTGCAGAAATATCTTGAGTATCGCTGGCAAGTAGGAGTGCACTTGTCCCCTAATTAGTTGAATCTTGCTTGCAGAGGATAGGGATTTGTTTCTGCAGATTGCTGGACATATTAATTGCTATTTCATACCCCTTTTCTGTTGCAGCCCTTTTTGAAAGCTTCAAAGATCAAACTGCAGTATTACTGCAAAAGTGAATAATGCAGATGCTGAGTGAGCCAGTGCAGTAAGAAAGGATTCTGCCTGAGGGGAGGAGTGGGAAGCTCCAGTGTAACCCATTCAATGTCTCAAGAGTGATATGTCCATGATTAATAAGTTCATGAGGGGCTGTTGTGCAACAGGACACTGAGCAGGTCAGTGAGTAAGCATTTGGAAAGCCTTCCTTTAGTAGACTGATAATTATGGAGGGCTATTATAATTCAACAGGAGATATTTCACTGTAACAGCTAAACCAATAGATATGAAAAGCATAAGTTCAAAAGGCTTCATAAAAATCTAATGCTAATAGAAATAGTTTCATTATTAAAAATTTTAAGGCTTTTAATTTAAGGCTTTTAATTTAAGGCTTTTTATTTTAAATTAAACACCTCTATGCTTTTTATAACAATATTGCAGCTGTACACTCCTGGCATAATCAAAAGACAATAAAATAACTAATCAAAGGATAAAAAGGATCTTTATAAATTCACCTCATAAATGAGGCGAAGGGATTAGTTTTCTGCAGGGTTTGTTTTTAAAACTGATGTGATATTTGGTTTCTGGCTTTCAGTATGGCTTTCAATTTGGAATCCTGTCTCCCAGAATGAACAAGAGATAGCAAATCAGTACATCCAGTTGTGTTTGACTTGTTACCTTTAGTACAAAGCTTCAGCATCTCTTTTTAGCTTTTAGATACACAAGCCTTTTGGAGTGAGGATGTGCCTTTCTGTTTCCCAGTAAGACTCCAGGACAGCTTCCTTTAGTCTCTGTGTTTACAATGAAGGCCCAAAACTCAGCGTAGCTGGCTGAGGCAAAATTGCATCAAATCCTGAACATTTTGCAATCTAAAGTCCAGAATTCAAGTCCAGCCACTGCCACTTGGGATAAGCTCAGTCCTTCTGGCCTGATCAATGCTCAGCAAATAAAATCTGGCTGTTCAAAAGATTGAGGACATGATAAACTCAGACACTTGCCCATATCAGTGTGGATGTTTAAAGAAGACCTAGTTGTTCATTAACATTGATAGCCTTTAAAAGAAATCCTTCCTTGTGTCTGAGCTTGATTAAGGCCTCTTTCCTCTCAAACTGCACTGTCTAAGGGTGAGCAACTGTAAAGTAATCAGGGTTGATATCCTAGTCTCTGCTCTGGGGAAAAAAAGGCAATTTTCTTTGTGGGCTTTGAAATCTCAAAGTGGCAACAGTTGGTGAGTGTTTGTATGAAATGCGCAGTGGTCTCTGCAGTGCTCATTCATTCCTCTGAGCCCCTGTCTGCTGGAATTTCTCACATGGAAAAGTTATCTGCTCTTTAAACAAGAAAATGTAAATTAATGTCTTTTGAAGGAAGCGTGCTGAATAAGGATCTCCTACAGACCTAGTTCTGTATGTAGGCTGAGACAGTTCCTGGACTCGAGCCATTCATTTTTCTCCCTACAGTCAAAAACATTCATTATAGCCTACGTAGCCTTACTGCAGTCTACCAGCTTTGTTTGCAGTAAAGATTCCAGCCTTTTGGAGACTTTGCTATCTCTTCTGCTATGCTATCTTGATAGAGATACCAACCCTAATTCTTCCAATGAGACAAATGTGTTTTAGCCATCCTTTCACCAGATGACAGAATCTCCCTTACTAGATATGGAGCAGTACAGCAAGGAATTTTGACCAGTCTGGACTCTTCTTATTATTTTTGTATTAAGTAAATGGGTTGGGTAAGAGGAGCAGGCACTGATTCCCCATCAGTTTCCTGATATTTATAAAATATATGGCAGGAACGATCCTTGTACTCTCAGTAGATCACATCTAACTCTCACTGGGATGGGTGATGTGTGGGAGGAAAGGTTTGGTTTTTTTTATCTCATTCCCTCAGGACCCCCACTGCCTTCATATTTTTGAGGCAAAAAAAGTATTTCATCCTCTAAGCAGGCACGTCAGAGCTCATGGACAAATTATGCAGAAGAACAGGCAGCTTTTAGCTGCTTTCTCTCTCAGCTGTGCTTTCCTAAAGAGAATAATCACAGAAACCACGGTTGAGCCCTTTATGGTTGTGTGTGTTATATTAAAACAGTAAATCACTTTCATGAATGTGCTTTTTCTGTGTGGAAGCTGTTGGGTAATTTAGTCCAAAGTCAGCTGAACATCTCTAGTTACTTCAGAGATAGCATGTCCTACAGATGGTTTCAATTAGTACTTGTTCATGGCTGTCTAAAGCAAGTAGCCAGTCTGATGGTTTAGTAAGTGGCAGTTAGAAATGTCTCTATATGAAATGTCATCTTCAGACCTGTTGTGGTCTGTGGGGTGATACCCCCAAAATGTCTTGGCATGGGGTTTTAATTTGTGTTTTCTTCTCTCTTCACCTTTTTTACTCCATATTGGAAGTGGGCACAATACCCAGGGCTCTTGTGGGATTGTCAACCCCAAACCTATGCATGTTTGAGGAGAAAAAAAAGGCAGTAATCTGTGTTAAACAATTATTATGGATTTTACAGGGAGTATTTTCTGTTCAAAGCCTGGCTCAGGCAAATTCTTCTGCTTGAAATTAGTGTGCATTTAGGAACAACACTTAAATATGAACATGGTTCAAGAACTCCACTGGCTGCAGCCCTTTGAGAAGTAGCAGGGCCTTTTTAGTTAAACCACTCTTGGAGGCAAATATGGTTTATTACTTGCACAATAAAGATGTTAATTAGTGAATATGAAATAAAGTTAATGTTTTGAAGAAAAGACAGGCTGTAATCATCTATTGAAGTGATCTATGGAAGCAAATGGTTTGTAATACATATTACAGGAGAGGACATACATAGAACCAAACATCATAAATACATAGAATTTGATAATAATGTGAGAATGATAATTTATATACTTAACAGAATAATAATCATGTATAATCAGTGGAAATCCTCCTATAAATTACACTGTTTTACAGAGAGACTGTTTAATCTGGTGACATTTAATGAAGTATATTCTTGGATTCAAACAGGCAGTGGAACAGCTCTGTAGCAGCATTGATGAGGAAGCAGTTTCATCTCTCCTGCCTTGCTTCTTTCAGCAGAACTGCATTTGGTTCCCACTAGCCTGGCTGGGCTGTGTTCAAGATCCTTGCTTCAGGAAAGCTGTAAATATCTTCTCTTACAAGCACTGTGTTCACCTGTGATGGAAGTAGAAACACAGCACATACATATGTTAATAATTTGCTGCTTCTTGGCAAAAATTTGCACTCCTAAAGAGTTCACTATGTTGTAATAAAGCGGGAGAACAAAGAAATTGCTCTTTGCCCAGATGCAAGAAATGCGTAATCCCCAGTGAGGAGTTAACATTTGGGGAGCAGGGGAAGAGCTCTGGTGCTGGCAACATCTGCCTGGCATGTGCAGTCACATCCTTCACAGCTGAGTTACCTTTCATGGGCATTTCTTGCAATTAAGGTGGAAGAAATAATTGTGCCCTAGATCAGTTGATCTCTTTTCTTTAGCTGGCAGGGGAAGTGGAAGGCTCTCGGGTCTACAGAATTAGTAAGAAGGAGCTTCCAGAAACATCTAATTTTGAAGTTCTTTAGCCAGTGATTTTTCCATGCTGTGATTCTCTTTCTTATTCCTACTGCATCCATCATTGCTGCCATTTATAGACTGGTGCATAGCCAACAAAGAGCCTGGCTGAATTGTCCATCTGTCTGCACTTTGGCTTGGGGGGTTTGGGTCAAAAAGGGTTTGGATCCACAGCTTAAAACTTGTGTAGTCAGTTCCCTTTTAAACCCTTCTTTAGGAAAATCACACAGATGAGAGAATCATACCTTAAAGAAAACATGTGCATCATAACTTTGTTGTAAACTGCCTGGACACTGTTCAGTATTAGTGTTTAGAATGAAACCTCTTAAAAAGTCATTCTTTTTTCAACTTCTGTTGGCTAAAGTGGTGCAACTCCTTTTCTAACACCGTCTTCTGTCAATGACTTATGTAAGGAGTGGGCTTGCATTTAAAAATTCATAGTGGAAATTGCAGACTAGTTTTAAATAGCAGGAAAAGTAATAATAAAGCATAACTCATCAACAGAGTTTCACATAATTTTACACTACCACACAGAGATGGTCATTCCCAGACACTAGCAACTTGTTACACCTCAGTGTGTGGCATGGGAGATGTAGAATTATAAAATATACTTGGGTTTATTCAGAAAGTAAGTTTGCATGTACCTTAAGTTTATTCTAAAAGTGAGCTTGCATATACCTACAGTTCCATTTTAATGCCTTTGTGTTGGGTAATTTTGTTTGCAAGAAGAGACATTTCCCTGGTGCTCTGTGGATTCAAACTGAAGATTTTTCTCTTGCCACTTAATGTGCTGAGTGATCTGACATGAACTTTTGGATCTCACAGGACACTGGGCCTTTCCCAACTACAGTTTCTGTGACTTGCTTGAGGGGATACTTGTGAAGGGATGCATGCAGCTATGTCTCAAAAATATTTCTTTTGCAGAGGGAGGAATGATTAACTTGTTCTATTAGGAAAAATGTGACTTTCTCCTCTTCTGTGACATCAATGACAAAATCCTTTGGGAGCATGGGGAAATATCACTTAGGAAGACTGCAGTTTCAAGGCTTACCTCTGATCAGACTGTTCCTTGAACTCTTGAAATATGTTCCAAATATGCAGAATTAGCAAGATGGCAGTTCAGAAGGTTCTTGCAGCTCTCATGTTTGTATTGTATATCTCACAGCTTTATATTTTTGTGTTTTTCTCAGTTTTACTGGGTGTACTTACTCTTGAACTGGAAAGCAGAATTACTGAGCGAACACTGCTTCTCAGATCCTGTGCTTAATCCTAACACACAAGGTAAAATCTCCCCTGGGGTGACCTCTTCTCTTAAATTCTAGATCTTCAAGCTGTCCTGTGCAGGTCTTTGCTGCAAAGGAGAGAAATACTGTGCCAATTGGAGGCACATTGCTGCCTCTGGACAAAAAGCCAAAGTCTCTCCTTGGGAAAATGAGGAGACACTATGGCAAAATGGAAAGCTGATGGTGTTTTGACAGGTGGAAATACAAATCCTGTACAAGATCCATCTCAGGGAAGGTGGATGATGTGTCTCAGTACTGAACTGATGTTTTCCAAAGCACCTGAGGAGCATTCCAGAGAGTGGCTGTTCAGAGCCACTGCTCATTCTCCTAATTGTGTGCAGTTTAATTTGCCACAGGTGGGGGAAGGATGAGGGAGCTGTGCTTTCTGGGTCTTTTAGTCTAAAACCTGGAATTCTCTGGGCCACTGGCAGCTTGTTTGTGTGCAACAAGAGCTCAACCATTTTCCATGACAAAGAAGCCAGAGACTTTTATTGTAAATCTCCTACTCAGTCTTAGAGTAAAATTTTCTGTTGTTTTATGAGTACTGGGTTGGTTTTTTGGTGTTGTTTGTTTGTTTGTTTTTCCTGAAGTAGAAAAGTATTTTAACTACTGCAAAGTATATTACCACAACTCCTGGTACACTTAGAACAGAGGTATAGCTGCCACAAATTTATCAACATGCAGATTTTTCTCACTGATTATAGGCAAAATGGCTAAGCATGCTCTTGTGGCTAAGAATGGGACTAGAAACATGGACACCTAAGCTGTTTTCCACTCTGTCAAGGAAATGCTGTATTTATGGGGTTTTTTTTGGTTGAGTTATTCTTGCTGACTCAATTTCTTCATTTATGAATAGGAAAAAAAATTGATCTTGTCTAGTTAATCTCTCCATATATGAAAACTGTATATCCAAAGAAATATGAAATAATAAAATCATAAATACATGGGTCAACCAACTTAATGGATTTGAGAAACCTCCCATCCATTTTTAATTGATACCATCAGGTATCTCTGTTTTTCTGGTGAACTATCCTCATCCTAACACAATGAACTGGGACTAGGTTCCTCTCCTGCCTTGCTGCAAATCCTGACAGGCTGTGAAAATTGCATTTCACAGTAGATTTGTTCTCTGAAGTGGCTGGGTCAGCTGTCCTTTGCCTCTCTTCGTGGCAAGGTTGTCTGGGAGGTGGTTCCAGCCACTGGCTAGTGCTCTCCTGATTGCCAGGGGCTGTCAGAGGCCACTCGAGGGCTGTTGTGGGTTTGATGCATGGTTTGCCAGGCTAAACCATGCCCTAAATCTCCACAGTTTGGCCCTTTCAGTTTCACAGTGGGTTTTGTACCCAGCTTCTCCCCATGTGAAGCTGTAGACTTTAAGGCTGCAATTAAGAAACTGTAATTTTTACCCTGTGGAGACATCCAGAAAAAGAAAAGGGGAAAAAATGAAAGGTTATTTGTAAATAAGCAGCTCTTAAACTGCTCTGATGTACATGGATGTCTCTGACAGCTTTTGGTAAATTGTGATTCAGGACCTGCAAAGGAGTGATGCAGACACATTCCCATTTTCTTCCCTGAAATGGCTGCAGGCTGTTGGTGAACAAAACCTCTGCCTATGCCCCTTCAGGGTGACATCTGTGTGCTAAAGAAAGCATATTTAATGATTCAGTAGTTGGAAATTCCCCTTAAATATCCTCCAGGTTATACCTTGCATTTGAGAGAGACCTGAATGTGTGCTGAATACTGATTATCCCTATATATATATCCATTTATATGGCCCAGGATATACTACTTGGCTATGAGAAATGAGCCATATCTTACAGAAAATGGTTCTTGGTGTCTAACTGATCATCTGTGACCAGGCATGTCTTTTAGTCTATTTTAGATTTTATTATTACTAATATTATTATTTACTACAGATTGTTTCAGTGGTAATTATGTAGTCTAGTAGATGTAGTAAAATGAAAAATATTCTAGATTGAATTGGATACTCTTTGCATTGCACTAACCTGCTTTAGGAAAAGAAAACTGGTTTTGGGACCTATGTTTCTTCCTTTGCTTGCTCTACAAAGCAAAGGATGGAAGAGGCAGTGACAGGCTTCCAATTCACATTTTATAGTGAAACTGGAAAATTGCCTCAGAATAAGGATGGATACAAGAGATCTTTGAAACAAGGTGGGAATGGAGTGCTGGAAAGCTGGGGAAACTCTGGATAATTTTTGTTTGTTTCCTGGAGGACAAGGCAATTTCATGAGGATATTGTATTGTTATATAATATTAATATTAGTTGTGTTATAAATGCCACCAAATATCACCAGCAGTCATGGATGGAAGTTCTATTTACAGGAATCTAAGCATCAAATGGGCATGAAGAGTGCACCTGAGAAGCAGCCAGCATTACCCCTATGAAGCTCCACGGTAGGACCATGAAAGCAAAGTTGCTTTATTGCCCTGTGACTCTTCTCTTCAGATCAAATGGAGAATTTTAACCTCTGAGGTAAAAATTTTTGGTTTTCATTGCCATGGTGATGGCTTAAGATAATTTTAATGTGGTAAGTTGAAATATGTACATTCTCAGTGAAATTCTTGCAGTCACTGTCTCACGATGTTTCTTTTTGTTCTGTTTGTGTTGTAGATAAATGGTATTGACTGGAAAGTAGTTGCTTTCCTTACTGAAACTTGAATTTAGTTTTAATTTAGATTTGGAGTAAAAGGAAATTGCCTTTAAAAAAAAACAACTATTATTATTTCCTTCTGTTATTTGGGAAAGAATGCAATAACTATCTCCCAGAAAGTAAGTTGAGTCATGTGCAAAGCACTTACCTGAAGTGGGAAAGAGGTGAAAAAAGAGGGTCATGGTGCTGCTCAGGAACGGTTCTTGCCTGTGCCTCTCTCAGACTACCCCAAAGCTAAATTATCTTCCTTGAGAATACCTGCATCAAGCTGTCACTGTTTCCATAAAACTGAGTTTTGACCAAGCCCTCGTTTATTCAGCAGGAAAAATACTTTGTTGAAGTAGCTTTTGACCACTTCTAATGAAAGCAGTAATTAATTTCACTGATTTTAAAAATTAAGGGCAAGACAAATCTTAGGAACTAAGCATCTGTGCTGAAAACAGCAAAATAGCAATGAGTCTATGAATCAGCAGGGCTGCAAGGCTCTAATTCCTGGGATTCATCTGAGAGCTGTCTCCAACACTTGCAGAACAGATTTGAAAATGGTGTGAGAACACAATCTCCTTCTATAAACGGAAGGACTACCGAGGAGATGTGTATCTGAAAATGTAGTATTGACTTTGAAATCTCTGAAGTGTTTTAATGAGGAAAGCTTTTAGAATGCATTTTGCATCTTCACTGTGCAGTTCCGATCACGTTGAATGTAGTGATGCAAGAGGGATGCTAAAGACTTCTGGTTGTGTATCTGCAGTTGATCATCTCTTCTCATTGTTACCTTTAGCTCGGGGTTGAATGGGAGCTTGTTGCTGTTTGAAAACAACCCAGCTTGGGAAAAGCCTGCTTGCAAACATGAGAAAGTAACAAAATGTGCTAATTGGTTTCTTAGGAAAAAAGCACCAGCAGTGAAACTTTTCACACGGGGTACTTGTCCAGGAAATGTGTCAGTGTAATATACAGACCTACCACTCTCCGGCTCATCTGGGAATGGGCAGTTTTCATGGCGGTGGGGAGAAACCTCCGTTCCTTGCCCTCAGTCCCTGAAACACCAAACGAGCCCTTTAGGGCTTTTTCTTTTTTTGCCCCTCTTTTCACACAATGGGGCAGTCGCTCTCCATTGTTGATGGCTCCTGCGCTCCTGAGATTGGGGCAGGATTGGGCAGACAAGCTGTGATATGTCAAAGCTTGCTGTAAATACTGTCTGGTGCTCAGACTCAGGTGAGGAAATACTGAAAACATTATTGCAGAAACCGCGAGTGGTAGATGTTGAGTTTCACACCCAAACTGGCCAATTTCTCTTTCTGCTTAGCTTTTGACGGCTTAAGGTGAGGGTGGAATAAATGGAGAGCTGCAGAGCAAGAGAGTCTGAAATGCGGGAGACCAGGTGGGGACGGCGGAGGCTCGGGGGTCGCGGAGGGTGGGTGCAGTGTGGGGTTTGGTGCAGTCCCGGGAGCGGGTGAGGACAGAGATCG
>WEIU01009811.1:264050-375857 GCA_013389925.1 Aegithalos caudatus | reverse complement strand
CTCGCTCCCTCATATATGAGTGAGTGTGTGTGTGTGTGTGTGCGTGCTCTTTCTGGGAAAAGAGCGTGGCATCTGTTTCTTCTTGTCTAAAATAATTACCCTGTGTGCGCGGCTTTGCTGAATTCAAAAGAACGGGCTCGGCTGTGGGGCTCGGGGGAACCGTGGGAAGAGTGCCTGGTAACTTGGAGCAGGATGATGGATTCTGCTGTCGGGCAACACTTGGAGAGGAGACTTGAGGAAGGGCTTTCCGGGGCAGGATCATTGTCCCAGAGAACTTCCCTGAGGGAACGCGGTGGTGTAGCCTCCCAAGGAAGACCGCCTGTCTGCGCCCATGGAGGCTGTTGGGATTCGGTGTGAGACATCTGCTGCCGCTGTGTTTTGGGAAGGGCATCCCTTTGTTCCTCGGAGTGGCCAGACTCCCCGCTGGAAAACAATGGCCTTCCTAGCAGAGCCCAGGGAGTGGGGCTGGCGGTGCAGTGGCCAAGTGGTCCAGTGCTCGCTTGCCTTGCCCACGGTACTTCTGTGCTCATATGCGTCCGTGCTCACACGTGCTGTTGGCTTCTTCGAGTAATTTAAAGCTTTGAAATTTCAGACCGTGTCATTAAATCAGTTTCTATGTATTTAGTCAGGACCTCTATTCTAAGGGACAAATGTAACAGTAAGGAAATAAAAGCTACCTACTCTTAAAATTTATGTCAGAGAAACTATTTAAAATACATCCAGACTGGAAATGACCACTGGCGTAAAGGTCAGGTAGAACGCCTGACTTTGTGATTTTTGTGTCGAATCATGAGCCTTCCATATCCGTCTGTCCTATTGTTAATTGTGAATTAAGGCTGGCAACAAGCTGCCCATCCTTCCCTGGATGAATCATCACTTTGTCAAGCCCTGTGTCAAAAGCAAGGCTTTCCCCAAAAGTGTGCGGTGTTGGAGAACAGAAATAGTCCAACCCATCTGTTAAAGTAAAGTTCAGTCCTTGGCTGCTTTTAAACATATGAAAGGTAACGACATTCTTCTCATCGGATGCTTTATTTCCAGTTGTCCCAGGCCTGAGTTTAAGAATGTCTTCAATTTAGTGCTTAACGCAATGTGCTGCCTCTGGCTTAATTTTGTGTGAAGGTGTAAGGGTTGGAGCATTCCCATTCTTCCCAAGGTAACATAAAGTGGTCAGTGCTTATGTTGGCCTGTAGCAGCTACTGGCGTGTTAGGTTGCCACAAGTTCCTCCATATCCTTAGGATGTTTCTGAAACACCTCTGACACCTCTGTGGTGTTGGATACCTAAAAGGCTTCCGGCTCCTTATGAGCACCACGGACAGACTGAGTGCTCAGCAAAGTGAAAGGACTCATGAAAACATCTTGTATCACAGAAGCTTGCCTTTTTTTCTTCCCTTTTTTCTTATTTTTTGGTGGGAGACCTTGTTAAATCACACCTGTGGGGAGTAACTCTGTGAGGAAATGATGCCAGGGGCCGGGAGTTTAGCTGTTGTGTTAGCCCTTTCAGGCATTGTGCAAGACTTGATGAGATTGCCTTTAGAAGGGCAAATGTACATTGCAAGCCTACTAGTACTTCTGGGGGAAGGGAAAATAAAAGTCTGGCAAATGAGGAAAGGAAGTGGGAGAGAGCAATTGGAAACATAAGCAAAGCCATTAATTTTTCCCACTGTGCACTCTTAAGAAACTGCTGGCAACATACTGGAGATACTCTGCCTCATGGAAGTGTCAGGGACTTGCTTCACATGATTCTCTGAGATCATCTGGTTTCCCTGAGCTCTGTGGGAACAGAAATTCCTCATGTTGGAGTCTGATCTCATCTTCCTTCGGCAGCAGTAGTAGCAGCAGCTTGGGAATTGGAGAGGAAGGTGAAGAAAGTGCCAGTGGGACGGCTTGGAGAAAAGCTTAGTTCTGGTGTGGGCCAAGCTGGACACTGATTCCTCCTTTCATTTGCCTTGTGTGGTCAGAGCTGGGACAAATGCTGACATATCCACCAATGTTCAGTGCCCTTTCAGACTGCTGAGCCTATTTAGCACAGCTCATGTGCTGGACTGTCCTATATATCTTATCCTATATTTCATTCATCTTTTTTTTTTACCGTATTAATGAACAGCAAACTGAAATGGAAAGTGGTGACTCAAGTGACTGTATGCATCAAGCTTGGGGAATTTCCTGAGTTTGATGAAAGACAAAAGTAAAGGGTTTTTCGCTCCCTTATAGCTATGTAGTTAGTCTATAAAATTCCCAGAGCCTTCTGAGTAGCCTCTTCTGTTTGTTGTGGGACTACTGGCAAAAATTTTAGGAAGATTGAAGTAGCAATGACCAGCCCTGGAGTCTGTAACTTGATCTACAGCTTTTTCTCTTCAGCTGGGAAAGGAAGTAACAGCTCTTGTTACACCCTTATGTAACCTCTCCATTCATATCCTCCAAAAAAGAAGGAAACCAGAGCTTGATTTCTGGTGTATAAGCTAACATCAAGGCATGCTTTGTCATAAAGAAACAGTCAAGAATAACATTAATTTTCTTCTGTTTTTCTCTTCCCAGAATGAAAAAAAGCCCCAAACCCCACAACCCTTCCAAAAGCTAAACATTTTAATTTTGTGCTGATGAAATAGTGGATATCTTTGCAACTCTTTGTCGTATGCTGTGAAGTAGCTGTTAAAGAGGGTACTGGAACTGCAACAAGGGTCTTTTTGTGAATCTTTCCTGGTATGTTTGAGCATTAGTCTCAAAACGTTCATCCTTTGCAGTTGTGCCCCAGTTTGCTGGTGGTTTGGGAAAGGTTTGGGAAAGCTTTGGTCTTTTGGTGTGTATTGCTCCAGATTTTGGTTCTAAACAGTGTGGAGACCAGGATCTCTTTTTGTTTGTTAGTTATATTTTTTGTTTTGGGGTTTTTTTGTTTCCTGATAGTGGCATAGCTTTTAGAGAAAACCGGACAGAAAGTTAATCTTTTTTGCCTCTCCCATTTCCATTTTACTGAGAAATTTCCCTTTTGGTATCACCAAGTCGACTTGTATCCATTTCTTGATATATATTTTAAGTCTGATAGCAAATCACCGTGGTGATGAGAGAGTTTCAGTGAGAAAGGCTAGTGCTTAAAAATACAGTTTCAGAGGCAAAGAAAAATTATCAAGTCCCCTTTCCAGATGCAAACTGGTTGGGGAATTCTTCTATGCAGACAGTAAAACACTAAAACCCTGGAGGCCAGAACATCATCTTTTTTCCAGTGCTCCAGCTTTTGGGAGGAAAACAATCAAGAGGTGGCCTCCAGCCTAAGTGACCAGGTTTAACACTTCAGCAAACAAGCTGAAGGCTCAAGATAAGGAATCCAAATATCCAGAGTCCCAAGGAGTAAGGAGCTCTGAGAAATGTTTACTGTCACTAAGATTTTTTTTTCCTTTGCAGGGGTGGGGAATGTGGGTGTATCTTGGGCTAAGGTAATTGCCTTGTCTCTGGCTTTGTGAAGTGCTGCCTTGGAATTGTTTCTGTAGTGTGAGTGCACTAGTAAACTTCCTGTTCTCTCCCTGTCTTGGAGAGGCAGCAGCCCTTCTAAGAGTCTTGTATTGGCAGAAATCTTTATGTTGTTGGGCAGGAGGACCGTGAGAGCAAAAGACACCAGGAGGAAAGTAAGAGCTGATATCAGGGAGAAAAAGAAGAGATCGTTGTGAGGAATAGGTGCGGAGTTACAGAAGGGTTGGTGGGTGTTGTACTATCAGAAGTGCTTGTAGATTTATTTTCTAAATGGAGGCAGCAAGAAAAGACTTTTTTCCTCCTGTAAGCAAAAACCAGTTTTTAAAAGTCTGTGACCACAGCCTGGTCAGCACTGGTACAAGTTTCGTGGGCCCACAAATATGCTTTGTGTGTGAGATCTCTTCTGTTTGTGTTATGACTTTTTTTTTCTGTAATATTCTATAATTTTCATAGTTTGTACACTCTAAAGTGCTACTGGAGGTCCATTGAATTGCACTGAGAGTACAAATACAAATAATAATTAAACTGTAGGCTTTGCTACAATGGAAAGAAAAACAGGTAGTGAGCCATGGCATCCTGAAATGTTTCACATCCCGAAAAGTTCCTACCTTTTTATGTGCATTTTCTCTATGGAATCTGTTCTCCTTTTGTCTACAAGTGTGTACTGGTGTTTGAAGATCTTTGAAAAGACTGGGCCTTGAGGTAACCACCAGTTTTTATGCACAATGAAGCATAATGCAGTGTCTTGGTGCTGTGCTTAAATCCTTGCCAGTGACCTTTGAGAACCCACACCTCAGAAATGAGGAAACTACTGGGTGATGAAGTGCTGAATTCTGTATCTTGGGAAAGCACAAGCAAAGGAAGTAACTCTGTGTTTTAATGCCTTTGTGTTAAAACAATTTGAAGCATGATTAAGGGTATCTTTTTAGATCAATGAAGTAACCCTAAAGTCTTTATTGCATAAGGACTCTGTGGATGGCACTGTAGTGAGAAGTCAGCCCTGCTTTCAGGAGAGGTGTTAAAAGGGAGTGAGTTGCTATTAATCTTCTGCACTGTTCCTCTATGGAAACAAATAAGCAACTTAACATATAGACACTGGTGAAGAGATGAAGAGGTACCACTTTTTTCTGGGACTCTGGGAACCAGTTCACTGTCCACTTAATAGCTTGGCTAGAGCTTTGTGTCTGAGGGCTGAGAAGAAAGCTTGTCCTAGCAGAGCTCATGCTTACCTGATGTGAAAGAAGGGATAACCTGGGATGTCTAACTTCCAGCAAAAATAACAGCTGCTCTACCTCTTCAGCAGAAGCCTGGAGACAGGGCAGCAGAAAGGTGGTAGAAGTTGGAAGGCAGATTATTTTAGGGAACAGTTAAGCCTATAAGATAAACACATGGTTGCTTTGAGTGTCTGGAGACCCTTCCTAACTTTTATGTGTGTGAGTAGGTCTCTGACTGATGGAGCACTTTGTTGTGCAGAGTAAGCTAGGGAAGTGCTAATTCCCTGTGAACCTTGGGAGAAGGAAAAAGTCGTGGAGGGTGTGAGAATGAATCCCTCTCTCTAAGAAGGAAGGGTTCCTGGTAGTGATGAGGAAATATTGTTGCCATGATGTAGCAGGAATCGTCTGTACAGCCCAGTTTAAACCCTGCTCAGCCAAGATGGGCTCAAATAGGAGAGGGAGCAGAAAAGGAGGATTGGGATGGTCAAGGGGGATGGAACAGCCACTGAGAGGGAAATCGGCAACACTGGCTATGCATTATTTGGAATGAAGTCCATTGGAACCAACCTCTATCAATACTTCCCTGTGAGGGAGAAAACACATTTAAAATTAAAATCAAAACCAAACCCCGGCAGCATTAGCAAAAGCAAGAAGAAGTGGATGTTAGCTGTTCAGGAATAGATTAAGTCTAGAAATAAGGCACACGATAAGAGCTGTTTCTCGTGGAGAAGGCTGAAAAAGGCACTCAGGAGCAGCGCAGTACGCTGGGTATTTTGATGCGGTGGGTTTGGCACCGCTCTGGAGAACACGGAACAGATACAGCTACAATGGCCATTGTTCAGCTCACAGCCTGTCAGGCTGCCGCAGCTAAAAGGGCTCTGGAGATTACCTTCAGTGATCAAAGAGTGCGGGGCTCTGTTGAAACAAAGTTCACTCCAGGAGAAACCCTGGAAAATCTTTTGGCAAGCAAGGGTAGAGCTGGAGCTCCCTGTGCCTTGTAACAGATTTCTGGAACACGGGGGGCTTGCCTGTATCTCGTGTGAATAGAACTTTTTGCTTCCTAAAACCTGCCAGATGATAGCTCTCACTGAAACACGGCGAGGGGATACTTAGTAGCTGTGAGTGTGTGCTGAGTTTGCCCGCCATGGGACCGGCTGTTTTCCGTCTGTGGAAGGGAGTTGCTTTCTATTGATGTTTTAAGGTGTCCCTCTCTAAATCTGTGAAGTGTTATATTTTATTTGGAAAATCTCTGTTTATCGTGCTAGTTGTTAATAAAAACACTGTCTGCTGGCTTTTAACTTCATGGACATCTGGACAAGAGTGATTACCATGTGTTGAAATGCAACTTCATGAACCACTCCCATTGTCTGAAATATCTCTTGATACAATACACAGGAAGAGCTGGAGATGCCTTGATTTACAAATTGATGACGTTTGTCCTCTAATTTCAGGTGTCCATCTGAAAATGACTGTTGAGAATGAAAATGACAAAATTGTGGATATAGGTCAATTGGTCGAGACAAGCAAACATGTCTAAATAGTACACTTAACTTATTTAAGTCTTGTCTTCCCATAAATAGATTTTTTTTTTTTTTTAATCTTAGGTTTGGGGAAATAATGCTTGCTTTTTCCATAACGCTTGCATGCAAATGCTTTTAATCCTTTCCTTCATTAAAAAAATAGCAGTGTCTTGCTGGGCAGAAATTGATGTGCAGAATAGACAGTGATGGCAAATGGTAGGGTGAAACCTTGCACTACTGTTTTACCTTGGCAGCTACTCCTGGGAGAAATGGGACTAGTCGAGTCTGACTTCTTTCAGCTTTTTCTCTTGTGATGGATTGACTTGCAAAGAAGTAATAATTTCCACTTGAAGCTTTTTCTGCAGCTAGGGAATTTTGCAGAGCAATTTTTCTGCTCTGTGGTACTTAATAAGGGGTTTGTTCTCCTTGCAACCCATGTCTCAGATGGAGTGATTATGCTCAGATCTCTCCTGCCTGCTTTTGTGCAGAAAATCAGCTATTCTGTTGTCCTTTACTCTGTCCTTTTGAATGAAATTCAACATTAGATGTGTCTGAAAGAGTAGATGTGTAGACCAACAGATGTAGAGCTGTCATGATTTATCTTACTTTCATAAAATACTAGGCTAAAAACACACCAAAGCTTATTTACAAATATTACTAGAGGACAATGAAGTTTTGAGGAAGGGACACTGCAATGGGCAAGAATAAGATCCCTGGGGTTGTGTTTGGGTGACTTCTTTCCCTCCTGTTTTAAATGGAAAAGGACAGGGAAATTTTTGCTTTACCCAGATTTTTACTGCTTGGAGGATGGATGATATGGGTGCATGGAAACTGTGGAAACCTGTGAGTGCCAACTGCTCTAGGAGTTAGGGTGCACTCAGTTACTGTGGCTGACTTCATACAGGCACCAATGCCTCTTCAGGGATCTGGATTTCCTGAAGCTCCTGATTAGGTTTGTGTTCACCTGTGACTGGTTTTAAGCCAGGTTCAGTGACTGTTGCCACGACTTTCTGTGGCTGCTTTTCCTTCTGCTGCTGGCAGCTGAGTGAAGCTGGGGTGTTACCTGGCCTGTTATTTCGTTTTCTGCATATCTTCAGGGCTTATCACCGACTGCTTAACAGGCCACAAAGCATTTGAGCAGAAGATTAGCGTGTACTCTGGTATTTTAACCCTGTAGTATTAGGACATCTCCTAGTACATACCTTACCAACGATGTACATTAGTGTTCACTCCAGTTGCTCCACCACAAGCAGTTCTTTTGCCTGTGTCAGGGATGTGTGCTGACTGCAGGAAAGCAAGGTGATTTCTGCCCATGTGCTTATGTAGAATAGAAAGTAAAACTCCTATTTTAATCAAGATCTCGATTACAGGTGATTGCTGGATTGCTCCCGTGGGGCTGAAACCTCAGTTGAGAGAAGTGATTTGACTTTGTGAGGGCTCATTGTCTGTAAAAGTGTTCTGTGGGGATCTGCTACTGAGAGCTCTTTTGAATCCAAGCTCTGGTGTGTGACATACAGCAAACAAAGAAGATCCCCTAATATAAATAAACGCTACCTTGGTTTTTGTGCCCCTGTTCAGCAAACGTAACCTTTGGATTGGGCAGGATCCCCCAAAATTGGCTGAAAACTTTAAGCGGCAGCTTGAAAGATTAAGATAATCAGTTTAAAAGGGCACCCACTGCTTAGTGGAGTTTGGCTATCCAGTAGTAAAAGATTTTTTTAGTGCTTTTTTTTTTTTTTTTCCCCTGAAAGAATGAGGGTGTTTTCTATGTGTCCATATCCTGTCCTGACCACTTTTTGAAAGTTGTGTTGCCCGAAGAACACTGTCAGTCTGAAATCTAGTCTTTGGTTTAGGGGGAAAAGGCAGGACCTTTGACAACTTTTGGCTTTGCACTCACATTTTGTTCCCTATTTTGAAAAAGATTCAAGGAAACCTTAGCAAGGTGTATGTGCCAAAAATTGACCTCTTTTGTTACTGAATACCTTATCCCTTTCTGTAGATGTGGCCCTAGAATGATTATAAAACTCTGTGGCTAGGCAATGAGTAAGAAAAGCCTAAATATAAGAAACCACCATGGATCCTGTTTCTGCTGAACTCAGTGGGAATTTAACCAGAACTTTGGACTGTAAATAGCCTTAGTAGTGAAGACCTATTTCTAAATACATTGAAAACACCCAAGGTGTTTTTCCCATTAAACTAATTAAAAGGAAAAAAAAAAAAAAAGACAAAAAGCACTCCAGAATTACCATTTACAGAAAAGGCCATTTCACACCTATATTCTTTGAAGCCTGTCAATATAATCCAAAATGTAAAGGAACATTTGCTGGGTAAAAATGGAGTAGCAGACATATTTTGACTGTATTTTCACAGCTGCTAAAGAAGAGTGCCTTAGCAACGTTGAAAGACCCAAATGTTTTTCCCAAAACCTGGTGTGACTGTATGATTGACCCAGATGAGTTAAAGTAAGGCAGAAAGTTGACTTAGGAAGTAGATCAACCCCAGAGTGCGATTACTGGTGGCAGTTATTGTGTTGTGGTTGCAAAATAATTATCAAAAGTAATTTGAAGACATGTACTGCTGGGACTGTAAAGGAGGAATAATAGAATAGATATACCCCATGGTCTCATAGAGCAGGTAATATCCATGCTAATGTTATTCAAACTGCTGAGAAAAAAAATAACAGAAAGTAGCCTTAGAGAAATGCAAACACAGCCCCCTCAGGCCACTGAATTAGTTTGGGTGCTTTTTTTTTTTAATTTTTTTAATTTTTTCTTTGTTAAAGAAGAGAAGGAGGGCAAAGCTGTACCTTCTGTATTCATGGCTCCTGCGATTTTGGTTTTGTGGTAAGGTACTGTACACTTTTTCAGTGATACCAGAGTTGTTCATAGCCTCATCATAATATGAACAGAAGCATGAGAGAGGCTCTCTCCCACTTTAGGGGAGATTAATGCTTAGTGTGGGTTGTAACCAAGCTGATGTAAAAATAGAAGAGAAAACAGCCTGCCCCCACACTAAAACAAAAACCCCAGTACCCCCCCAACAAGCCCCAGGGAACTTCAGCAACAACCAAACCTCTCTCTCACTTCTGCATTTATGAAGAACCCGAGTCCTGTTAATGAAGAATATTTCATCCACTGTTTACGTCAGGAGGAGATAATGTCCCAGCAAACATTTTTGTACATGTCCTAATGCAGTCTAATTATCATGCTATCAGTTTTTCTAAACTGCAGTTAAGTCTCCATTGTTAAACTATTAAAAGATGATATTGCCTCACGTGGTTGCAGCTGTTTGTTCAACAGTACCTTAAGTGGCCTGATCCTTTCTTGAAAATTACCCAATCTTTAGATAAACGCGTGGTGTTGGGTAGCAGAGGCCAGCGGAGCATTCGTTTCTCCTATGGAATTCTCTGGTCAGATCTTGTGTCATCTAAATTGCAGTCACTGGTGCGAAACTGCCCTAATCTGATGTTGCTGAAGGGCTGTTCCCATTTAGCTGATGCTGAATGCAAACATTCCTGCGGTCCCGATACAAATACACCCCGTAATGCCGCATTTTACTTTTGTAATTCACCAGTGCTGTTTGTTGTTAAGTGCATTTTACTTTTGTAATTCACCAGAGCTGTTTGTTGTTAAGTGCTCAAGGAATCCGGTACACGTGTGTGATGTTCAGTGCCCACGGAAATTTAAGAGGGGTTGCACAAGGTTTCAAATAAGAGCTCTTGCTTGGTAGGTAAGGTGTGAGAAACATCAGCTAATTCAAAAGCTCCGAATTATAAACTTTTCCAGTTTGGAAAACACTGATTTGTTCAGTAGGACTGCGAGGAAAAAAGGGAGTAGAGAAGCTATTCAGACACTGGCAAAAACAAAAGGAAAGATGGAGAGTCAGAGGAAGCATTTCAGTTCTTTGAGTGCTTTTACTGATGTTGCGATATCCATTAACATTCCTTCCTGCAATTTGTCTGTCACGTTCCTCGAGTCCATTTTCTTGCAGGAAAAAGTAGTGGGCTGCAACATGGAGCTGTTTTCTGCATACCCTTTTCCACAGGACATGGACAATATGTCAGAGCAACAATTGAGAGCAGTCACAGCTGGGAAGGAGGGTGCAGGTGTTCCGGCAGACCGTGGCCAGGCAGCAGACGGGAGGGGTCTGGAGGGAAGGCAAGGGTTTCCTCTGGATGATATCAACGCTTTTTTCACACATGCTGATGTCGGGAAATGTAGCTCCGTGTGAAAAGGGCATTGTAGCAGTTCAGCTGCAGAAACTGCCTCATTTTGCCTGGTGAACCAGCGCAGGGTGTTTCCAATGAACTTGCACCTTTGGGGCATCAGTCAGAGGCTGGTGAGGCACAAGGTTTGCTGGGCAGCAGAACAGGTTAAATTTAAATCCTGCAGTCTTGCTAAATTAGTACTTAGGCTTGTCATGAGTGGCAGCAGATGATGGTTGCAGCCCCTTTTGGATTTGTTTGTTTAAGTAATGACATTGTGTCCCTGGCTGCTTTTTGCAGCAGTGGCCTGTCACTGTCCCCACTCTGTGTGGGCTGATTGTTCCCCGACAGAGAAAACCGGGAAGGGGTGGGCAAGCATAATTACAGCCTGACATGGGCTCAGGATCAGACCCTGGAACATGAAATCACCTTGAGCTCCACTACTGAATTACTGATGCTGCACATTGTCCCTGTTAAGAGTTAACCCCCTTTTTCTTTTATGTCTTCTACAGTGAGCTGGTTGTAGTGAAACCAGAGGCTTGGGGGTTTTTTAATTTTTTGGTGGTTGTTGTTCTTTTGTTTTTAAGTAGTCAGAGCTTGAAGCATATGTGGGTACATCTGTGTCAGTTTTGATGGTAGGGAAATTGTCCTCTTGTTACAATGCCTGGAAAGAAAAAAACCCCAAACCAACAAAACAAGCCACCTTTGCAGACATTGATAGTTCCAGTGCACAAAACTCTTGAGTGTGGGGTAAGGGCTGCACAGCTGTAGGAAGCTGCTGACGATTGTTGCTGTTCTGCTGTTGGAGGGTGATGTGGAAAACCTTGGACAATTCTGTAAAGTGCTGTATGCCAATAACAGGGCATTACTTCATTTCCCCCGTGGAGAATGTGTGCATTTAATTGTACACGGCTTTGGGGGTTTGCCTATTCTCTGTATCCTCTTCTATTTTTAGTTCTCATTGGCTCTTGCTTCAGAATGGCCAATCATAGGGCTGCTGTGGCTGTGGGATGCTGTGATTTTTAATTTGCCATCCTTGTGGCCAAGAGGGGCAAAGAAGGTTTTAGATTCAACTAGCCAGACTGGATGGCAATCCTAGGCACTGCAAGCAGTGGGTACAATCTGTGTTTTAAAAGGGTCTGCGTGGTGTGGGAGTGTGTGGATAAAAGCATTTTAAAGACATAGCCTGCCCAGCACTTCTCCTCCCAAGCATGTTGTCCAACATAAAACAGATCTAACTGTGAAGGATTACTGAAAAGACTTTAAAAAAAAATAATTCTGAGAATGGAAACGTTGCAAATGTTCTCACTCCATTGAATTAAGGCTTAGATATGAGACCGAAGGGAGGAAGAACAGATTTGACAACTGCCTACATAAAAAGGAGATATTTTGAAATGCTGCTGATCTTTCATTTAGGGACAAGAAGGGTAAATGTGGGAGAAACCTCAGGTGGTAAGTGGTCTCACCACTTACCACCTGTTGGAGGAACAATCTGATCCTCCTGACCTCTCAAACCCTGGGAGCAGCTTCTGGTTGGTCCCATCCTTCTCATAGATCTGGTCCTTGAAAATGGTTCTTGAGCAGCATTCCCCTTTTTAAAGGTGTGTGTACAAGTGCACAAGGAAGCCACTTGCTTTTATGTACTGCTCTACAAACTGTGGTGAGCAGCATGCTGTCAGCAGTGCTGATGGGAAGTATTAACAGCTGCAAGGCATCTCTGAGTACATGGCAAATACTTGGACATGGATTTGGATTGAGTTTCTCAGCTTTTTCTGAAGTTTAGCCATGTAATGTTGCAAGGGTTTGATTATTTTTTTCTTTCTGTGTAGTGTGCTGATTTTTTGACATTTTTTTATAAGGCTACTTCTCAAATTAGCCTTTGGTATCTTGAAAGTGCTATACACTGATCTTCTACTACATTCTTCTGGTTGATTAATTTCAGTTCTTCATCCCTATTTAATTGATTAATATATGTTTAAACACTGTTGGTTTCTCTTAGCAGTGCTTTTTCCCCCCACTTTTTGCCTCAGACAACCAAATCATCCCACAGGCTGGATTTTCCTTTGTTAGCTAAACCAGAGCAGGGATTATGATTGGATTCCACCAAAGCAAAGGGCTCACAATGCTGGTATGGCAGAATACTCTTGAATCATACATAAGTGTAGGAGGTAATCTTTAATGAATCTTTAAGGCTAGGCTATTGAAAATGGTTTTGAGCAATCAGTGTTAAATAAGTTGTCTCAGCCTGTTCAATTTTTTCATCATTTGAGTTTCTAGTATTTTCTAACCTGCAAGTTAATGAAAAACATTTTAGTCATAGAATGCTGTAAATTTATGTGGAAAAAAACCAAGCTGAAAATTAACCTTTGACCATAAAATTGAACTTTTGCCATATATTGATAAGTCAACAGCTGTATACAGCTTCTTGATCCAACTTATAATACTAGATATAGTGTCTTCCTGCACCTCTTCTGCAAAACATGCCACTGAGTTTGGGAATTACAGGGATGTTTTTGATGGGTTTGGCTGCTCTTGCTCTTGAAATTCCCAAGCAGTGATGCATGAAGTGTGGTAGGTGGTATGTAATTTCACAACGGTAAATGAGGTATTGTACTTAAAACCTAAATTTTAGGTTTAAATTGCCCTTATTAGGAGTTTTGTGTTGCCTTTTTTTATATATTTGGCCACAAACCCATTATTTAATAAGTTCCATACTTGAGAAGGGCTTCATTTTTTCAGCCTTCAAAAACTATTTGAGCATTTGTTGGTGTACGGGAAGTAATTAGCTCACTGAAACAAGATTGGTAGTTTAAAGAATTTGTCTTAATGGGATTCAGAAGTTAAAGTGATACCTCTGAAAAGATTCTACAAATGTTTAAGATTTTTTTGGTGATTCAGAGAGGTGAACTTTTAAGAATAAAAGTATCTTTCTCTACAAAAATATTTGTCCAGTGTTTCTGTTTAAAATAAATGCTCTTTTGTTTGTTTAGCAGAGTTGACTCAGCTTTGGTTGCTTACCACAGTTCAGCACTGTTTTTGCATTTCCATGTGAATTTCTAGTAATTCCCAGGCTTGGTCCAGGTTTTGGGGATCTTTTTGTATGGCTTTGTTAGCTGCCTGTGGAGCTGCACTTCTCTTCGTTGAATTTGGAAAAACATCAAGCAAGGCTTAAGTCTTGATCTAAAACCCCTCAAATGTCACTCGCTGATGAAAAACATCAAATAACTTTTAGTGAATTGGTGGCTGCAAGCAGAAGGGAGAGATAAAAGACTTTGCTTGTTTTAAATTATTGTCTGATGGAAAGGCACTATGGCAAGGTAGCACTGATTGTATAAGGTAATAGCTGGTCAAGGCCATTTTGGGAAACAAGAAAAAAAAAAATTGGAATTAAAATGTGTAGCAGTTGTAGGGATACCAAGGACAGCCTGATAGCATTCTGTAGCTGGGAGGTGACAGCTGACTGGTGAAGTTGAGCTGTTGTTTTGTGTGGCTGTGCATTAGCTGGTCCTTGTGTGGTTTGTGTGGTCAGCAAAGCTGTTCTCTCACCTCTGGGTCCCTGTTTGCTGGCTGCTGCTGTGAATCCATCCATTTTTCAGTCTCCTCACAAAAGCTGAAAGCAGTAACTGTGTGCCCAGTGCTCTTGGGGAGCTCAGTAATCTCCAGCGTTTGGATTGGAGGGATGAAAGGCTGGGAGGATCAAATAAGTGCTAAGTTTTTCCCTGACCTTGACTTCTTTGTCTAAATGACTTCCTTTATCAGACTTGCTTACTTTGTTTTGTTTGATCCTGGTCCCCTGTTCAAGCCCAGCTCCTGGCTTCTGACACTCTGGTTGTGTTGATGCAGTTTCCACTTGTCAGCTGGATTGTTGCTGCCCCCTGAAAAAGTTCTCTGAAGCAGCAAAGTTACAAGTAAATGAAGTAATTTGGTAGCTTCATGTAGCCAATACCAGCACTGTATAGGAATAGAGGCAATTTAGAGCCCGGGGTTCATGAGCTAAGATCAAATACTGTGTTTTTTTGTCTCTGAGTGGGTTCACTTAGTTGGTTTCCATTTCAATAGTAATGGAGTTGGAGAAATGCAAGTAGGGGTGAAAAAGAAATTCAGATTAGGGTTATTGACCAGTTTAAACCCTAGTTTGGAGACCCTGATGAAGCTTTTGATAAAACACAGACTTGCATGCAATTGAACACTGTGTTAAAGTCATCCAAATACTCTGGTTATGATGCCCCCTGCAATCATCATTCCTGTTTCTAGAAGTTTCATGTTTAATGTATAGTGGACCAGAAGGCATTGTTGACTATTAGTAGTTAAATTTTGGGATCATGTGGACCACCTGGGTAGATGTAATGACTTTGAGAATGTTCCTTGGAAACATAATTTTAATGTAGTGTTCTTTTAACTTTTATTCCTGAAGTAGTATTAGTAGGTAATGCCTGTGAATACTTAGAAAAACCTTCAGCTAACATTTGCTGTTTTATTCTTGTTTCTTTTGTTTTTCCCAGGACAAAATGGCCAAAATGGAGGTCAAGACATCACTTTTAGATGACATGATAGGGGTGGGAGATATGGTTCTTTTGGAGCCACTTAATGAAGATTCCTTCATCAATAACCTGAAGAAACGCTTTGATCACAATGAAGTTTATGTGAGTATATGTCAAGAAATAACATCCTATGGAGAGCTATGCTGTCATTCTTAAGATATGTGTTTATTTATAAGGATACACACAGACTGAGTGCCTGAACCTTATCTATTGTACTAGGGGTATTTTAAACCTTACTTGTGCTGTAAACCTTCCTGTACTGCATTCTTTGCATTTGATCTTTCCCATCTGGGATATTTTTCCTTTTACTTTTTCCCCATTGTACGACATGGGAGACCTCTGATTTTCATAAAGAACACTTCCAGAACTGCTGCTGGCAGTGACTTTGATGCTCCTGCTGTCAGAGGGCATTGCAGTTATAAATAATTCACTTACAGGGAAGGCACTTCCAGGATGTTAGAGTGGGCTGAAGCAGAAACAATAAATGCTTGGAATATGCTAAGGGTGACTTAAATATTGCCTGCTATCTTTGATTTGCAAAAGGGTTGTGTTTATTAAAATGGTTGAGTTTTAAACTAAATACAATGAGCTTGGATATATGTGGAAGTAATCAAAGTCTTCAGGCATATTAATCTCTGAGTGATGATCAACAGGAGAGGTGTTGTGAACTGGCAGTTGAAACACAGGCAGGGAATGAAGAGGCAAATGGTGATTCCAGTTAAGCCTTTCATTTCCTGCTTCATCTCTTTGTTCCACATTTGCTAAAAAGTGCACGGTATTGTATCTGTTATACTGCTTAGGCTGTGTGAATTTGATGGTTTGTAGAGACTTTCCAAGGCTGCTGGTGAGCCTACGTATTTAAGCCAAATATATCTGTGGTCTGCATGCAATTGTGTCTGCAGCTTACTAAAATCAAATAGTTGTTCTGTACTTAATTATAATTTATCCTTCCCCCCGCTTTCTAATTTTTAGTGTGATTATGTTTTTCCTTCTTGCTAAGCATTTGAACCATCATGGTTTCATTATATTGGAGAAGGGAAAGGAAAAGGTATGGGAGGATCTGTGCTGTTTTTGTTTGCTTCTTCTATCCCTTATTTATAGTCTGCTTTTGTACCTCTGCTGTTCATTGTCTGCCACATCTTTGCTCTCAAACAATTTTCTTGTTCAACCCAGCCTGCTCCCTTTTCTGGAGACATTAGGTGGTAATACCTAACTAATTAGGTATATTGTATATATAACACCTAACAAATTAGGTTGGTTGCTCATAACTGCTATTGTATAATTTCCATCGATTTGCAACTTCAGGTGGTATTGACAATTTAAACCATAAAATTAGATTAAGAAAAGACTGTCAGTATCCATGAAAACGTTATTGAAGAAGAAACCAAAACAATGTATATTTATGGAAATGGTTCTTCCTCAATGATTAAAAAAATTAACTTCTTTTGGTTTTAAACTTCTGCTATACCTCTGAGAGTTACATTTGCAAAACTTTAAGTTTTCCTTGTTCTTCGAAGATGGGTTCTGCTCCCTATGGATAACCCTTGGATGTTGATACAGGCAAGTACATATCACACTTTTCTGCTCTTTCATCTTTTTTCTGGCATGTCCTTTGTTTTCAACAACTGCAGTGAATGCCTCTTCTGGGATTCAGTGTTGTTTTTTCTTCCAATCAGTGGCTTGTATACTTAACATGTACCACATCAATTTTAGGGTTAATACTCTGTTCCTAATGCCTACAGTAACAGTGGGTGATACTGAATCATCTCATGCCATTCAACTCAAGAAAATATGAAGGAAAAGAAAAGAGAGTTATTTGCCTGGAGATTAAAGGTGGCAGTAGCACCCAGCCCAATCTTTGGGTCATATTTGAAAGTTTTATTTAAAGCATTAAAGATGCAAACCTGTTCTGTGAGGGCATCCTGGACTATGCAGTCTCTTATGAAGGATTGCTATAAATCTTATGGGAGTGGATTTTTTTTTTTTTTTTTTAAATTTTTTCCTGTCAATTACTATGTATTGGGATTTAGTTACATGTTTCTGCTTAATTCAGGCTGGACAATTTTTTTCTTGAAATAAACAGAATGTTTTAATGGAAGATGAGTGATCTGTTTTGTTATGAGCTAGCTGAACAATGTGTGTTCAAACACACAGTTCTTTGGCATGGTGACAGTGAAGTATCTATTTCCCCCAGTTTCTGATTCTGCTACACCTGGCACTGATGTGCAAGGTAATTACCTGTATTATGTGCTTTGGTAGGTGATACCAGGTGCCACTTTTCCCTAGCAATGTAGGATCCTTTGGCTTGCAGGTGGGAAAATCTGTTTTTTCAAGGTCTTTACAAGCTCTGTACGTGAATCCACAATATGAAGGCCAAATTTTGCAGATCTTTGTGAGTATTAAAACATTCACTACACACGGTGGGAGAAAAAGAGATGTTCATGCCTGTGCCATGTGCTGCTACCAAATATACAAGGTACTTGGCTTGTGGTGCTGCATAGTTTTATTTACCAAGTCACTTGAAGAACATTGTCTCCTCTCCATATCAGCTGAGTTTTGCTGCCTTGCAGATTTTCATGCTTCTGTTGCATATTTCAGAATATTTGTGAAACAGTAACAGTTGGAATGGTGCTCACTGTAACAACCACATTAATTTTCAAGTACAAACTCTTCTCTATCTTCTCCTTGTTGCCACCACTCACAGCAGCTGCACTTTGCATTTCTGATTTTAGACTCTGATGGGGACAATGGAGCCTCTGTTACACCTGGAAGTAGGCCTTGCTTTACCATGTGAAATCTGTATTTTGCATCCTGGGGAAACCAAATTGCACTATTCAAGAGCTGCTGCTGGTGCTTTAGCAAGTCTGCAGGTTTCTGCAGCTCCAATGAGCTAAATGGAGAAATTAACCCCTCAGGATCCTTTCAGAGGGCAGTAGGAATGGATTTGTCCTTTAATGGCTCAGCTGTGGGCTCAAGTTCAGCCCTCATGTCAGTGTTCCACTGCAGGCATTGCTAGAAGTTGTGTCCAAGTTTAAAGAAAAATGTCAAGCTGCAGCAAACCAGGCTTACCCAACATGGTTTTCCAAGCTGTTTCCTGCAGACTGAAGGCTCTGTCTGTGCTACACATGTTAGTTTTAAAAGAGGGTTGCAGTTGTAACCTTGAAAAAGGTTTATTGTGAGGAATGAGACCAGTAATGTGGGTAGCTTTGAAGATGCTGAAGATATAAGGTTGGCCAGATGCTGCATGATTGTGTTAGCCAGTCTTGGTAGGTAAATGCACAAGGGGGACTTAGAGGGGAGATGGGCACAAGCTTTTTAGTAAAGCCTGTTCTGACAGGATGAGGAATATTGATTTTAAAATCAGAGAGGGTAGATTTAGACTAGATAATAAGCAAGAAAATTTTTTATGATGTGGATAGTAAAACCCTGTGACAGGCTGTCCAGAGAGGTGGTGGATGCCCCATCCCTGGAAACATTCACAGTCACCATGGAGATGGACTCTGAGCAACCTGATCAGTTGGAGATGTCCCTGCTCATTGCAGAGGGGATTGGATGGCAGATCTTTAAATATTCCTTCCAACTCAAACTATTCTGTGATTCTATGAAATGTGAGAGTCAGATCAAGCCACCACTGAGCAGTGCCAAACCTCTCCCCTCCCCATAGCCAAAGATGACAAGATAGTTGGGCTCATTCCACCAGAAGATTTTTTGCCTTTTCTAGTCTCTTTCACAGTAATGTTTGCTGAATGTTTGATGTTGGAGATCCTACTCCCAGCTCCATTTGCCCCTTTGAAACTCTGGATCTCCTCCATAAGAGCTCCCTTTGCAAAAGCATTTTGATCTGGATCCTTTGATGGTCCTTTTGTATCATCCTAGGCACGTTCACTGTAAGCCCTTCAAGAACATTGGCAAAGTTTCATGTTGTGCTGCAAACAGGGCAATGAGTTCCCTCCTAAGATTGAGGGCACAGACTGTGGCTTGATTACCTGTTGTTCAATTTTATGTGTATTTGGTGGAAAGTTTAATAGACTTGGGTGTTGTGTTACATACTAGAGTGCAAAGCTGGAGGCTGTGCCTATAAAAATAAGCATGAAGGCTGGTGGAGCTGGAGTTAGGCCAAATATTCTACTAAAGACCATCAGATTCTGCAGTGATCCCATGCTGAGTGGCTTTGGGAGGGGGAGGGTTTGTTGGGTAACACGCATGTGTTAATTGGAAATGGGAATCTTGGAGTTTAGTCATGTCTGGAAATGTCTGAGGTATGTCTGACCAAGAAAAATCTCATTAGAAAGCTGTAATTGTTTATTATATTGTTTTTGCAACTCTTAAACTTTACATTGATAAAATTTGCATTGCTGTTGCACAAAAGTTCTTTTCTGTAGCTGTTGGTAACAAAAGCCCGTGGGAGTCTTTCGGTAACTTTACAAAGTAAAATGTGGCTCATGGGCAATACATTAGCAAGTAGGAAAGAATCCCACAATGTTGATTATTTGAAGGTTTCAGGGAGCAGTTTGTGTGGTTAAAATGTGTGACCTGCAGACCGCATGGAAAACTTTAAATACATTCATAAAGTTCAGTTTGTGTGTGATTGATGAATTTTTGACTTGTTCTCTTGAACTACCTCTCTGAAGGATTTTTTTTTTCCCTAAGGTTTTTGTTGTTTTTTGGTTTTTCTTTTTGGCTGAAATATGCTTGCCCAATGCAGTTCAGCAGTTATTTTTCCTTTGTAGTTTGGGATGCTGACAAATGGGATGGGGCATCTGTCTATATGTGCATTTACAGTGACTCACGAATGGTAGAGATTTTGGATAAATTGTAGTATTTCTGCTGATCTGAAACTTATTTTTATGCTGGGTTTGTTGCTTTGTGAGGCATGTGGAAGTGTCAGGGGAGGTGTGAGGAGTCTGGAGGGGAGAGGAGCTGTGTAGGCTCACAGGAGTCAGCCTTTAGAGGTCAGATATGGCTTTATTCTGCTGCCCTGCACATTTTTCCCCACAGTTATGTTGTTTCTTGAAGTCTTCCCAAATTTGCAGAGGTCAACATTTTGTTCCTTACAAGAAAATGTTTGTTTGCTTTTTGTTCTTACAACAAAACAGAATCTTTCTCTGATGTCAGCGTTTAATTTGTACTTTCTGGTGCGTGGAGTTTGTGGGCTGTTTTGGGCAGCAGCAGCCTTATGTTACTGAACATTTGTTGTTTTATCACTGAAACATTAAATATTTGGCATTCCAGGGTAATAACTCTGTTTTATCTGTTTGAGGTATCATCCTTGTGGCTGCCTTCTGCTGGCATGGCTGTTGTGGTGTGCTAGTTTCATAGACTGAGTTGCTTCCTCTTGATCTCAATTGCTTTAATATTTTAGGGTTAGCCTTTCTGTTTTTGACTTGCCTTTACTCCACTGTGTCTGTCTGTACTACTGATTCATCCCATTTTCAGCTACCTTAGATTATTTAGGACTTCACTGAATTGCTGTCAAGCACAGTGGCTGTGTTTCTGCTGCACTCATACCTGGTATTCCAGATGCTACATTTGCAAGAACAGGGTAGGGAACAGAATTATGTGAGTGAGACCAATTGTCCTGGTCTGTGTCAGCTTTGTGTGACCATCCCAGTGATGCTGTGAAGAAGAGAGCCTTGTGGTATTGGGAAACACAAATGCAGCTTGCTGGGAAGGTCTGTGTGGCAGTAGTAACTGAGTGACTGTTGAAGTTCAATTTTTGTTCTCAGTTTCATTACCTCCTGTTGGCAGCATGATCATGTTCACCTTTAAAATGTTGTTGAGGCCAGGTGGGGCCCTTTGTTGGGTTTTGATGAGGGTTGTTGTCACCTGTGGATTTTGTAGCTGCGTGTATGCTGGCTGTGGTAGCAGGACTGTGCTTTGCGAGAGTCTTTCCTCCTGCCAGATCTGACCCTGCTCTCTTGTACTTTCATGTGTTTACTTGTGTTTTATCCAGTGAGTCCAGCCTGGGCTGCTGTCTTCCTTTGGGAGTTTGAGGAGTGGCAGGTGTGGTGGCTGACCAGCTTCCTAAAGGCAGGATGGTTTGAGAGCTGGATCAGAGCAACCATCCAGCTGCCTGTGATGGGAGCCCAGGGGACCTGAGTTTCCTCCCATCTCCTTCTCTTCCTCCCTTGGGGAATGCCTGTGTCGATTTGAGTAATTTTCCCATCAGTGCCTCAACAGTTTTGCCCTTTGAGGGAAGCTACTGAGTTGTAGTAATAATATTGTTGCAGCTGCCACAGGCTAGGACCTTGAAGCCTGCTGCTTCTTTAGATGTGAAGAAAGGCTTGTGTGCCCAAGGCACATCTTTTGCTGTGATAGCTTGTGGCCTAGGAAGTATTCTGCCACCCTGCAAATCTTGATTTGCTTTATCTCAATAAAAATCCTGTGGGTCCTCTGGCCCTTCACATCAGCCTGCTCTGTCAAAACAAACTTTATAAGTTGCCCAGAGTCAGGAGTAAAGATTTTCACAGCAGGTTGGCTGCTTTTTACCTTGAAGTGCTTTGTGGGAGGAGAGTTCTTTATCTCAAGGCAGTACTTTGTTTCCTTTCCTTTTTGTATGGCTCCCACGATTCTGAGCCTGGTGTTTGAGGCACTGTTTGTAGGGCTCCATGCAGTATTTGCATAAAGGAGTAAGAAAACACTAATAAGGATCAGAGAAAACTGAATGCATTTGGTGGGCTGTGTGTAGGGGTTCTCTCCTCTCCTACACACTCTTTCATTTTTGCCTCTGACGTGATACTTTGAAAAAAGAGCGGAGAAAGTGTAGGAAATGTCTACAGTTACAGCATTAGCTTTGCCTCAAAGTACTGTGTATTTCTTCTCTAAGGTGATGATGACATTTGGGGCCGTTATTGATGATTTCAGTGCATTTTACATGAAACCAAAACACTAAAGGAAGATTAATGAAAGATTGACGAATAGAGAAATAGAAGCAAAAGTGTCCAAGGGCTGTAAAAACATGGTTTTCACCCTGAAGAGCATAAGTTAGCCTTGGCTTCAACATGGCAGAAGGTTCCCCTTCTCTCCCCCCACATTTCATTCATACAGAAATAATGGAACTTTTTGGAATGAATGCTCTCACTAATGTTTTCACCAGTGGTTCCTTGTCACAGACACAGCCAATCTCCAGCTACTCTTTGCTTGTGAAAACAAGTCTTTCTCTTTTGAAAAGTGATCAAGCACTGATTTTTGAGGGTGTTTCCTCATGTCACCTTTGGGTTGACTTCTTCATTGTTTATTTGCAGGTTTTGCCTATATTTGTATCCTGTGTAGGAGCTCTTTTTGTTTGTATAAATCATCCCAATGTAGCCAGAGGGGGGAGACCAGCAGAGAGGATCAGTCAGCCTCAGCACCAGCAGTACTGAAGTCTGTCATGATGATACTGAGGTTAGCAGCAATGTTCACTGGGCAGGGCAGAGATTTCTGTGCCCTCGAGAAGCTCAGGAGAGAAGCCCGATAATCTGTGCTCGTGCATCCGCTTCTGGTACTCGCTCTGACTTGCAGTGTGGGTGTCTTTCCCTGGCAAATGATCTGCTCTGACTTCAGGGCTTGGATCTCAAACAGGTTGCAGTGCAGTTAAGGGCTTGATCCTGGCCAGTGTGGGTTACCCACAGCTTGTCCAGGCTGCTGCTTGCACAGTGGCTTGCAGGATCCAGCCCATATTGAAAAATATTTTGGTAGTGTGGTTATCCTCTTTGACATAGGTTGCCTGTGTTATGATTGTTTGCCCTGGGATGCAGATGTAGGCTTCTGCCTTTGTGTGACCTCTTTAAGCTTTGTTTCTTGAGTCATTGTATCAATCATTAATGTACTTTGTACAGGACTGTTATTTTGTCTTCTCAGTTTCCTATTTTCCTTGATTGCTTTTTCCTTCTCATCCCTTCAGGACCTCATCCTCTGCTCTTCTGGGTAGTTTTTTTGTACAGCCTTTACTGTCCTGTCCTGGTTTTACAAGGCTGCCTGGACTGTGGGTGTTGTGGGTGTTTTGTTGTTGTTTTTTTTTTCCCCCTATTACAACACACAGACTTTGTCCACTGTATTTCTGGGACTAAAATGCTGTTTGCAGGAAGGTAGGTTTGAGCAAGAGAGTTTTCATCATCGTGGAGAATAGTCTGTGTTTGTTCAGAAATCCAGTGATACGTTTCTCTGCTGAAGCTCCCAGCTCACTGAAGCACAAGCAGTGTTAGCCCAGCATTGCCCCAACCTGAAATGCAGCTGCTCAGTTTGGATCACAGGTGGAGTTTGTTTTGTGTGTGCTGCTGTGAAATGGTGCTGGCAAACCCTGGAGTGTTACAGGATGTAATCCAGGTCTGTTTGTTTGTTTGTCTTTTTCAAGTACCCAGCCCATCCCTCTCCACCAAGCAATACAAACTCCTCCATTGCCATACACAGGAATACAGAAAATCAAAGCCCCAGAAACAGCAAAGAGCTCAGGTGGTTTTGCTTTTAGTCTTGATGTTGCTGTTTTCCTTACTCTTTTCATGCATCATCTCTTGCAACTTTGTGTTTCCAATGTGAAAAAACTCAAGGGATCAGAGGCATAGTGCATTTAACTATTTTGTTGTGGCCAACCATAATGTAAAACCATTTGAGCTCACAACATGATTGTTCAAATAATAGGTGATAGTTAAATATAGTACTGATCTAGCTGGTAATGCTCATTAAAAGGGGAAACTTCATTATAGAGTAAAGCTATAGTTTTAAATTTGCCCAGCTCTGTTTGAGATTGAAACATCTCAAAAAACTTAAAAACATGTAAGTACAGGCTTCCTCTGCCATGTCTTTGGCCTCAGCTGTTCTGAACACGCAGTGGCACACGTGTTTATGAGTTGGCAAGATCCAGAGCTGCAGTAGGTCAGGCAAATACAAAGGAAAATTAATATTATATTAGAAATATAATTTTCATGTGTCACATTAAAAAAAACCAAAAAAACCACAAAACCAAGACACAGAGCCCCCCCCGCCAATGAAAACAGTGCTGGGCAAGCCTTGATTTTGGATTAATTCCAATAAAACCTAGTCACACTTTTCTTTGATCCTACTTCAGTGTCTCCCATTTCAGTGAATTGTTTTGGTGGCATGATCTGAAACTCTTCAAAGTTGTAGGAACCAAATGATTATTTGAGCAGAGCCATTGCTAAAGGAATATGCATTATATATATCTGGAGTATTAAAATTGGCCTGCATAAATGGAAGAATCCAAACTAGCAATCTTATTTTACTAAAATTTCTTTGTTTTCTATTTCTGTGCTCCAAAGTTTAACATATTAAATAAATAGAGAGAAACCTTGCTGCCCCCTGAGAACTTAGTGCACTTGCCAGGTACATTAGCACTTGGGGCATTTTACAGCAGGACTGACTTGTGTGCAGCAGCAATTCCTCTGGGCTGTTCCAGGCTACAGGAGGTAAGGAGCAGTGGGTTTGTTTTTAGCAGAGCTGACAAAAGGGATGTAGGGTATAATTCCAAAAGGCTTGCAAAGAATCCATGTAGATGTTTAACGATTTTAATCTCTGCAGAGGGTTGCTTTGTGGAGATTGCAAAGATCCAAAAAAGCTTTTAAGGATACAGAATGGGCTTTTATGACAGCCCCAGCTGTACAACTTCTGTGCTGCAGCCTCAGCTGGTGTCAGTAGTGTGTTCCCTGGCTTCTGTAGATGCAGTCTCCTCTCCTCTGGCCCTTGAGGCACTGCAAGTCTACCTGTGAGAGGAGGAAAAATAGCTTTATTGATATACTGTATCCCAGGGTGTGAAGTATTCTCCTTAAGTTGTACTAGTGCTCTTCTAAAGGATCCTCTTCGAGGCACTGCCTCTCTCCTGTGTATCAGATTTCTCTGCAGTGCTTGTGCACCCTGGCTGCAGAGGTGTGGGGACCTTTCACTGGGCTCTCTATAAGGTTTCTGCAGCCTTCCAGCTGGAAAGGTCCAGTTTATAGCAATAGCTTTCCCTAGCCCTTGATTGGGAAGAGGCTGCTGCCTGTCCATTTCTCACAAGCAGTAAGAGCCTTGTTAAAATCTTGCTGTTTGAGGTTTTTTCTTAGGCCAGTCTGCTTGGGTGAGAAAGGCTCAGAAGGCCTTGCATGGTGCCTCTAAACTTGAAGTAGCACCAGTATCTTGCCCCAAGTGCTTACACTGGCTTCCAGTCCTAGGGAGAGAAAGTGGGACATAAAAGAGTCTTGTCATTGCATCTTGACCAGTGTTTAGAAGTGATGTGTGACAAATATTAACAGCCTTTTCCAGTGGAATTGGAATTTGTAATTTTCTTCCTGCTTGAGGCATTAACCCCTTATCTGAAGAGGAAGGAGTTGTATATGTTGTTTTGGTGGAGAATGCAGAATGTGTTGTCATTTAAGCTGACAGAAATTTGGACATCCTGCCTTGAAGCTGACGTTTTCGCCCGTTGCAGTGTTGCTGCACCACATGAGATGCACTGAGAAATGATTGAGGGTCCTTTTGCTTTGTGTTCTGAGCAAACACAGAATTCACCTTTGTGAGTTGCAATAAAGCAGAAGTTGGGAGGAAGGCATATTATCAAGAGTCTGGTTAGCAAAACTCGAGGAGACAGCAGATCTCATCCAAACTTGCATAACAAGACCATGTCAGACCAAGAAAGAAATCAGATCTCCTGACTGTGTTCTGTGCATCCATCATCATGAGGCCACTCTTCTTTCATTTTTGTCTTTAAACAGGGCAATTCAAGAATCCCTTTAGTCCCTGGGGTGCTGTGGTATGGTCTCCCACTACTCTTGGGCGTTCTGCTTTCAGCACTGGAATGTTTCTGTGCTTGTCGCTCGCTCAAGGATTTAAGCCATTTATTTTGTTTGTTTATAATAGAGCTCTGGTGGGAAGACAGATGTTATGTGGGAAAGCTATTTTCCGGATCTGTTTATCCCTGTTATGTGGAATCTCAGAGACCACCAGTAGCAAGTAGCTATTAGGCATCAGCTTTGAGAGATTGGCATTTTCAGAAGAGGAAATGTATTAGTTCTTGTAAGCAGCTTTGCAACAAACCCAATGACTTCTTGGCACACTTTGGCTCTTGGTGTTTAAAATGGATTGGAGTATGTCTTTGTTTCAATATAGCCATTTGACCTTTTGAAATATTAGCATTTTAGGAAATGCCCTGTATTTGTTCGGATCTTGCAGTAAAGAGCTGACTTGAATTCCTAAAATACATTGGCTAAGCAGCTCTTAGCTATGAAGACATGGTTCTAAATAAATCTCATTTAAATGCCTGTATTCAAAATTAAAAATCAATGTTTTCACTTTCAGTCATCTTTCCTTATCTTGATATCCCAGGGTACTTCAAGGAACTTAGCAATTTAATTGTATGCAATTATGGTAGCAGAGTAGGGACAAATCTTTGTGTTCCAAAGAATTCATGTTTCAAAATATAATGTTCAAGATTTGGCCTTCATCTCTCTTCTGCTGATACTTTGCAACACTGGTTTCGCAACTGGCTGAGCTGACAAATTCCTAAGATTTAGGAGGAAACAATTTATTAATGTTTTATCAGAGAAGAGCCCTAATTGGGGTATCTGTGCACTTGGGAAGACTAGAAAGCTTCTTACTCTTGGGCATCTGTTACTCTTGCCAGGAATCTGTAGACTTCCAAATTGCCAAGGCCATATGTGTTGAGAGAGAGCAAAGTAAACACTGCAGAAAGGCAATTTTAGCATTTCCATCTTGTTCAGCCAAGGAGATTAGACTTAGTTGGGAAATTACTTTTTCCGTAGGGGGAGGATGACCACAAAACTAGAACAATTTTTTTCTTTATTTGAAGAACATTTACATAAGCACACACTGTGGTGTGTGCTTGAAAGAAGCAAAACTCTTAATTATTTGGCTGCTTCTGATCCATCCCAGGCATAGGAAACACTACCAGGGTGAGCTGTGAGAGCCTCTGGAGGCCTCATGCCACTTGTTTTCTCACTGCAGTCTGGTTTATTGCACTCAGTTTGGGGCAGAAGATGCTATGTGAGTTCACAGCTTGCCTATGCATACATGTGCAATGGAAAATGGGAACTATTCCTCTTCTCTCTTTCTGCTTAGGACCAGATTTAGTAGCTTTTATCAGGAGATTGCTTTAGGCATGGAAGTTAGATCTGGAAGGGTTGCAACAATTAATATTTTTCATTTGTTATTGAAGCCCTGGCCATAATTTGGTGCTCTACTGAGCAGTAGCTTGGGCTCCTTATGCCTCTCCTCCCATTTAAAAGTGCAAATTACAGTATTTTTTCTTAGAAATGTTGTGGGGAAAAATCCAAATAGTGATTGTCAGGTGCTGAGATATGCACAGAAGCCCTTTAGAATCACAGCACATTAAAAAAAAACAACTATTTTTCTTGTGTAGCTACTGCAAATGTAATCCAATTCATGGGAACCTGTGGCTTTTGTGTAGAGCATACATACCTCCCAGGGAGCACTGGCTACTGGAAAACCATGTTTCATCAGGTGTTATTTATTTGTTTCACAGTTGTGGAAAAGGATATCAAACACTTAGGGTTTTGTTAATCTTTGGTCAGTATCTGCAGGTGTGATGAAATGGGGCTTTGGCATTTTTTGCCCCTCAGTGTATTTAATTGCAGCCCTTGGAGCTGGAGGGAGGCAGAGAAAGCTTTGGGATATCTGACAGGAGGCTTAAGGATTCCAGTTATTGTCAGTTATGTCAGGAGCAGTTATCCAGTTATGTCAGGAGCAGACATGGGAGTCATGGTGTGCAGAATTGTTCTTCCTTCAGGCCAGCAGTGCATGGGATCTAACAGAGAGGAACAACACATTCCTCCCTTTGCTTTCCAAGGGTGGTGAGTACATTTAGAATCTGGAAATAAAAATTGCACTTCACGTCTGCTGAGGAGCCGTAGCAGGACTTTGGCTGGCTTGAACCCTGACAGTGGATCTCTCCTTTGACAGAAACATCTGTTCCCCTTCAGGTTTCTTCTGTGCCTGAGGCTTTGATGAGGTGACAAAAAATTCCTCCTTGGGAAGAGGGGCACAGTCCAGTGCCAGCCTTGCCTTATGGGGTTTGGTGTGAGTGCCCAAGGGCTGCAGCAAAGCTCGTGTGACATTTGCCATGCAGATGGAGTCTGTTCTTCATGAACATCTGTGTCCTTTTGCCTTTCCCTCCCCCAACTGAATTAGTCACAGAAATATAGTACGATTGGGCTTTCTTTTAGAAAGGGCTCATAACAGGCTTTCAGTTATGCAGAAATGGCTACTTGGTACCCCACAGAGAGAGTATCTAAAAGGTGTTTCAGAATATATAAACATATGTATTCATTGCTTCAATTAGGCTTTTTTGTTTGTTTGTTTCCACAAAAGTATTAAATGGGCAAATAATACATAAGCAGCAAAAGTATGTTAAAGAGAAAAACCCGGATAATTTTCTCTTTTCCTTCAACAGACATACATCGGCAGCGTGGTGATCTCAATAAACCCCTACAGATCTCTACCCATTTATACTCCAGAGAAAGTGGAAGAGTACAGAAACCGAAACTTTTATGAACTCAGTCCTCACATGTAAGTACAGCAAAGAAATTTTAGTTTTCATTCTGTCCAGGAACAGATGGTACCAGCTGTCTCTCTCCTCGAAAGATCTGTTGATTAAAGCAACCAGAATGAAAATCACACCACCACTCTCCCAAAATGAATTTTTATTAGCTCAGACATATTTTAAAGTGAAGTGAAAATGAGTTACTCTCTTTCTTTCATGGGCCTAGGCCCTGGTATGTGCATTTCAGAGCATTTCCCCTAACTGTTAGCAGTAGCCAGTGTTACAGCACTGGAAAGTAAGCAGTCTGTTTGCAAGGAAATCTGTTTCTTTCAAAGTCCAGACTGCCTTCTGGAAGCCTCGGGGTGTTAAATGTGTTTGAATCATATAGTGTTCCTTTTGATATCTGAAACTCTTAGTTTATCTTTGTGCAATGCAGGGAAAAAAAAACCCTCTCTCATGATGAATGCAGAAATGTGTTGAATATGTCTGAATGGTAACTGTAGGAAAATTAAAGCTTGGTCTTCTCTGTGCTGGGTGGAAATGAGCCCATTCATGGACAGCCAGAGCACCATAAATGCATAATGCAAATTTTAAGACCAAAATAGGATGAATAATAGGACAAGGTGCTGTTTGCAGGTGTGGGTGGTGTGGCTGAGAGTGAGGTACATGGTCTTCAAGGTCTGCATGTTGCAGTAATCATTTTATCTTGCCAGTCCTAGTGGTGAGGCTGAAGCCAGCTGCTCTTCTCCCCAGTGTGACATGGGGAAGGAGAAGTGTTCCCAGCTGGTTGTGAGGTTGCACCTGACTCTTCAGCCACAAATTCAGGAGGCTGACTTGAGCAATCAATGGTTGGATAAGTGTCTAAACAAGGCAATACATTTATGCATCTTCCTTCAGTGCCAACTTTTAGGTTAAATGAAAGTTATATGTAGAAATTGTTCTGAAAGTTATTTGGTTCTGATTAATTTTTTGCCCTAGCACTTCATCTGTCACTCTCCCAGATGCATATTCTGAAATGCAAACAGACCAATAATCAGATCAAATAAGCTTCTGGTAGTTCTTGGACCTCTTGGTTCTGAACTCTGGCTAAATTCAGGTTTTCTTTCTTTACAGTTTTGTTTAGCAAGCCAAATAGCTTGCTAAATTGACAGAGTTCCTTGCTAAAAGAACTTTCTGCTCTGCTAATTTTGTTCAGCTGCATAAAATTTGCTGTCAAATGATGGAGTATTTTAAAAATGAAACCTGCAAGTTAAAGTTTGTCTGACATTCTGAAAGTCAGTATATGTACTTGGTTACACCTTGGATCAAGTATGTAGTAATATATTGATCTCCACATTCTTCTGTCTCTCTTGAAAGATGGTTTTCCAGAACAGAAATGGTCAGGAGTCATTCTTGTGTGTATTAGGAGAGTCTGAACTTGGTAGAAAAGTATTTCATAAACATCATTCATAACTAATGACAATAATTGTATGATCAGGTTCCTACCTCACAGCAAGGACTTCTGGAACCCAAACACTAGAAATCTACTTTAAGAGAAGGAGACTGAAGTGAGAAAATATTGACTTTTAATTTTTGTCAGGAGATCTCAATTGCTTGATAGTAATAGATTTTTCTTGCAAGTTTGGATAGAGTCCCAAGTCAAGAAAAGTGTAAGCCTAGTTTGTTTTGGACAGATACGATCTCTTCACAAATTTTCTTTATTTTCTATTGCTTCTGTGTGAGAGTTTTGTCTTCTGACACCTGCTAAGTGGACAAAATACCTTTAAAAATAAAGGATTAGGAAATAAGCTTTGTTGTGTTTTCTATTACTGATCCATCATTTCCAAACTGTAGAAATATAAAATGATCTTACTTTATGGTGACCTTGCTTCCCTTCCCACCTGTCTCTAGATGCTTATGGGAATTGCAGAATCGAGAGAGTCACTTTTGGCTCTGCTAAAATTGGTAAACTTCTTACCATATCCAAGAGATATTTGGGCAGTACTGTAGGTGTATAAAGGAAGTGCTATGTAGGCTGCCTTATGGCATCTCTGGCAAGTCTAAACCACTTTTCATCCCCTTTAATGTGGAGTGCCTTGTGCTGTACCTAAGGATTTGTGCTGGTCCAGTTGTCCACTCTGCAAACGTGGAGCTGGTCCTTGGATGGTGGTTGATAGATCACAAATTGAGCTTGCAGGGTGGCTTGGAGCCAGGCCTGGGCTGTTCCCCAACACTGTGCTTGCCTACCCCACTGGTCAGGACAGACTGACAGACACTGGGATGGAGCTGGCATCATCCCTGTCCTCGGAGCTTGCAGCTAATTCTGGGGTTGACTGCTCTGGCAGCAGCAGGCCACTGCTAAAAGCAGGGTTCAGGCACGTCCAGGGAGGTTGCTGCACTTCCACAGAGACCTTGCAATCTTCAAGGTGGTTTTTTTTTTTAGCTGCTCAGGAACTTTAATGAGGAGATGCTGTGAGACAAATTGCAGTTTGTGGAGTTTGTTCTCCCACAGGGGTGAAAATCCCCCCACTGATTTGTGGAAATGTACATACTTCATTTTCTTTGATGTGTAAATTTCTGTTGAGCCATGGACTCTTCAGAAGAATTGATTGTGGGTATGTCCACTGCACCATTTAAGTGTGCCTTGGGAATGACTTTTGGCTCCTCTTTTGTGATCCTGAGCAAAGTAAACTTCTTGACTGTTTAGAAGGAAACTAATACATCTGACCTAGAAAGTGTGTCTGGAAATAAAATTAGATATAGTGTGTTTCTTATTTCTACATCTCTTTTGTATAAATAACATAACTTTGGTACTAGTGCTAGCTAGAAAAATGCAAGCAATTAATTAAAACAAAATTTGTAGCAGTGGTTTGTTTAGAGATTGCTATAGAAAACAGGTCAGTGTGGCACCAAACTGTTCCATCTCCTCTTGGTATAACAACCCAAATTCTCCAATGTCTGCAGTTTTGGAGAGAACATTCAGGTTTGGGAAGCCCAGGATTTAAGTGTCAGCATCTCTAGAGCCATCTGCCATGGGATGTTCCCACAAGTACAGCTCTGTGTGGGAGCTCCTGAAGAACCAAAATTGTGGGGTTTTTTTTGTTTTCCAGGAGTTTTGTGTGAGGAGCCTTTTGTCTAGGCTGGAGCTACCTGTGTGTGCCTCAGTGTGATGGGTAGGGAGGGTATGCTTGAGAATGTCACTGTCCCAGTTAAAGAGCAGGCTTGGCCAGCACAGGAAAACAGAAGGAAAAAGAGACAGAAGTTTATGATGACGTGAAGGACATCCATACCTGTGGATTTCCTGCTGTATTTGGTCACTGGAAGAAACACACTTAAGGGAGTGAAAAATCTGTTCAGGTGTTTTCTTAGCCCTAATCTGAAAGAGGAGGGAGGGAACACCTCGTCCTCTGTTCTGAGCTTCCTCAAGAGCGTCTGTGAGAGTGACTGATGCTTTCTGTGACGCCAGTTAATATTTAATTGCAGGGCTTGGACAGGGTTTGTTTTTCTGTTTAATTTTTTTTTTCCTTTTTTAAAAAATGATCTCTGGAAACTAGAGTAGTGCCACGGTCACACTTTGAATAGCCAGCCAAACTGAATTGCTGAGAGAAAATTTCTGGTCAGGTGACTTTGGATAGTGTTATAGCTGATAACATTTGATCCAAGAGGTTTCATTTTAATAGTTCATTCCTCCCTGAGTGCACTACTGTTGTTGTGGCACTGTGTAATAAAAGTGTTATTTTTCTAGTCTCCTGGAATGCTTGTTTTCATAGTCTGTGGCTATTTGCATAGGTGTAATAGGAAGTTTACCAAGCTTTTTAATTTCTGGGTTGTTGTTTTTGTTTTAATGTTGTTAATCTTGCTGGTTTTGTCTTTATCTGCAAGGCAGGATCGAACTTGTCTCTGACTTGGCAGAGCAGAGTATGACATTTCAGCATTCAAACAGTTTGCTGCTTGATTTGTGCAGCTCTTACACTTCTGTTCTGCTCTCTCAGTTGCTGTAATTACTCTTTCAGTTGATGTAATTGCTGCTTTGCTTACCTTGTGGCTGAGCTAGTCATGAGAGCAAACCAAGCTGTCTATCTTGCTGTGTTACACTGATTTTCACTGATGACAAAGGGCAGCTGCTGGCATCTTTGAAGTGAATGCAATGGGAAATCAAATAGATTATCATCCCACATATTTGTAACCATCATGCTCTTTCACTTTCCTACCAGCAGCAGATTTACATGAAGGGGTTGGAGAGTAGGTGCTTTCTTGAATTTCCTGTTTTGACCTTGTCTCCTGGCTCCTAGCAGCTCACTGTCCCTGGCAGGGAAGGTGTCAAGTGACTTTTTGCTCCCCTTTATGGTCTGACTTGAGGGACAAAGGAAATGTGGCAGCTGATGGCCAGCTACATTCAAATAAGAGTTTAGTCCTGTGCATTCTTTGTGGCTACGCACTGAAGTTTTTAGGGCAACATTAGAAATCTGGAGGTGGCTTTTATCAGACACTTACTGAATTCCACTTAAGCAATTTGCAGTATATTTTACTTAATTATTATTCCTTCTTTTAAATCGACATTTCTGAAGTTTTCTGAATAGTTCTGCATGTAAAGCTTTCAAACTTAGACTTAATGTATGCAAGCAAGTCCAGAAAACCAGCTTGCCTTTATATGGGATACAAGCACAAATATATCAATGTGATACCTGTTAAAAAATGCAATAACGGGGAACTTATTAATACTCTTCAATTGTTGTCATGTAGATAATTACTGTGATAAATCATTATCCTGTGGATATCTGCAGTTACTCTGACAATGGATACAATTTGTTGTTTCCTCTTTAACTTTTGAGCCAATGTAAATGCTGAATATAGAAGTTATATTTTTGCTTCTGGCTCTTTTTCTTTTTCTGCTGGTGTTAAGGGATCAGATGCCTTCAGGAACACCAAGGTTTTAGTAACTCTTTTCCTCTATGATGTAAAGCAAGTATTTTTGTCTGAAGGGTGTGATAAAGCCCCAGCTGTGAAGGATAGTTTTTACCTGTACATAAAACTAAGCTTTTACCCATAGGTAGCAGAGTGGTAAGATGCATAGTAGCTGTCTTTATTTGTTGAAGATGATGGTGGGATGAGAGCCTGTGACATAGTTGTCTGTCATTGCCCCAGTATGTTTATTTTAACATTTCCGTTCCAGTTTGTACTTTGCTAATCTTAATCTTCCTTTTTTATTTTTTTTTTTCCTTCACCACTCCACTGTGGTTTTCTTCACCTTGCAGTATCCGATTTTACAGACATTTTGTTCTTATTCCTGATAATTCCTGAGTTCTCCAGAGAGACCTTTGGACTTGTTCATGTGGCTCAGCAGAGCTCTGCTTTCAGAAGTGATTTATGCCTGAGGGAAGATGGTCACTTCAGGGGTTAGTTGGCAAAACTGACCACTGGGCAGGGAGGAAACATCTATGACTGGTGGAAATCATAAATAGCAGTTAGGGAGGGCTGTCAGAACCTAATTGTTAAACCCATGCTTGGAGTGGATTGAAAGAAGAAGAGGGGGGTGGAGCCCTACAGGGAACCTTGAAATCTTTTTTTTGGTAGGGGGCAGACTTATTATTCTCTTAACCTCTGTAGAGAGGCAGAGCTGGATGTGGTGTGCCCATGAATATAAGTCTCCCAAGCATAGAGGGGAAAAGGGGATGAAGCATCACATTTGCTTCAAGGGCCAGAAGGACATCATGCCTGAGAAAAGCTCTTTTATTGCAGTGTTCTCTCACACCAATCATGGCACGCACAGTTCCCTACATTTTACCCTTGGCTGGAGGCCTCAGAAGTCCTTCAGAGGAAACAAGAGTTTTCAGGAAGGCAGTTGTGATGTGGCTATATTGAGTGAATGACCTCTGAACAGCATTTTGCCAGGGCTTTGAGGGCTTAGGGTATAAAGCAGGGTTTCTCCCACATACAACAACAAATTTAGCTTTTTCCTGAAATTTGAGCAGGGCTGTTTTAGTGGGGTTTGGATAGCACATAATACAGCCATCTCACCCTAATGCTCCAGAGTTGGATATAGTCTTATTGACAAGAACAGTAGTTGCTTGTTTGCTGCTGGTTTTAGATTGCATGAAATTTTCTAGTAATGCAGAATAATACAAGAACTGACTTATGGCAGGATGTGTGGTTGTAAGGAAGCTCCAAAAATGCACCCAACACCCAAGGAGTATAAACAGCCTGAAAAAGCAGTGTGTATATATATGAATGTTGTGCTTTATTTCAATTTTCAGAATCTTCTGGAGTGACATTTAGACTGGATTCCAGAGTTTGGTGGGACAAGCCTTTCTGTTGGTCGTCTAAGTAGCTCAGTCTAAATTAAGAAATGAAAAGGCCCCTTAAATTGTTTTTGCATGGCACTGGTGCTGCCATTCTGCTGTTGGTGTCCAGGACATGGGATGTCCAAGGTGGGAACAGATGATGCTGTGCAGTGGCAGAGCTTTGCACAGGTGGGCTGGGGCTGGCAGGGCTGTGTGCCCACAGGCTGTGTGGAGCCAGGGTGGATTTCTGTGCTCCTGTGGCATTTAAACACTTCCTAGCCTAGGAAGGAGTATATATAGAGACCTTAGGGGACATAAAAAGCACCAAGGCAAAACTGCCTCCCAAAATACCCCAGAAAATGGAGAGTGCTGGCTGCCTCTGGTCTCACCCTCCCTCATCTCTGGGGGTCTCAGAAGCTGCAGCAGCATATCCTGCCTTGACAAAAGTATTCAAGAGTACCAGCTCTGCTGGCTCACCAACTGTTTGAGTGTCCACAGCCACACCAGCTGGCAGAGCTGTCAGTCACAGCTCCTGAGCTCCTGCTGCCAGAGGGCCCCTCTCTGGGCAGCACCCACCTGGCTCCAGGAGAGCCTGCTCATCCATCAGTGTCTCCTTTGGAGAGCTGTGTGTGGTCCTAGCCAGCACTCATGTGCCCAGTGGGCTTCTGGGGGAGGAGGAATGCAAGAATTTGGGTACCTTTAAAACATAGTGAGCTTGTAAGAGAAATGCTTAACTTGAGATCTGTTCCAGATGCTTCTGTAACTCTATAATTGTTGTCATGGTGTACAAAGGAAAATAATCTCGGAGCATCCTTCATGAATTAACTGCTGGCTTAGAGCCTCAAGAAAATAACTTTGTTTTCAGAACTGTTTTCAAATATTTACTTGTACCTCTGTACACAACATACTTCACATTTGACTTCAGTCACGTTGGGGATGGAGAGTCAAATGTTTTTAGTTATCTGTGACGATCTCTCTCTTTTTTTTTTTTTTTTTTTTTTTTTTCCCTGCATCTGAGTGTATTTGTTATAGTCTGTGTTTATTTGTAAGCACAGAAAAATTTTGAACTTGGCTAGATTGGCTAGACCGAAAATAATTAAGAAAAAAAGCAAAAAAAAAATGCCTGACTATATGTTGGGGGTATGTGTAAATGCTTTAGCAGTCCAAATTAATGGTGACTTTTTTGCCAGATCCCATTTCTCTCATTTTCCTGGAACTGGATTGTTCTTTCTAGCATTCGTATTATGCCACTGATATTTTTAGGAAATAAAATACCAAGATTTTTTAAAACTAATTCACATTGTCACATGAAGTAGAATGTTCAATAGCTTAATTTTTCCTTTCATTAGAAATTTTTGACTTTTTGCACACTGAGAAGAACGAGTTGTACTTAAAAAGGAGACGCTGCCGTGTTTCCTTTCTTAAATGAAGTCTGAAAAGTGAGGACAGGTAGAGGCCCTGTCAAAAAAGAGACAAATCCCATTTTATGCACTGTGTGTACATGGACCAGAATTTTCATTATGCTCTTCCTGCACTAGCAGCCTGGTACTCTCTTTAAGATCTGGGATTTCAAATTGCAAGTAAGAACAGCTGTTGTTCTTTCATTGGAAGTGTCTCATTGTGTTTAATGGTTGTCTTTTTTTCCTTTTTTTTTTTTTTTTTTCCTTTAAGCAATTTAGAGCACACCAGAAAATGCCCATCTGCTCTGCTAGGAGCCTTTGTCGTGATTTTCGATACAGCGTAAACAAGGTTGATGTTTAAAGCCTTAAAGAAACGCTAGTGAAATTTCAGATATTGTACCACTGTTAACAGGAGATCATTCCCCATTCAGTCTCTTTTTATTGGCACCATTATGCAAAAGACTCTGTTTTATTCAACTCTGGGTCCAGCATGGTTAATGTAGTTTGGGTTATTAAGGATAAACTTTTTCATGTTAGGAATCAGGAAATACAGTCTTAATATTTACAGTCTAGCACACTGAATAATCTCATACTTAAGTTTTGGGTAGATAAGAGAGCTGGGACTCGGGTTTACAAACAAAGGTCTGAACTACAAAGACAGTTTAATTGTGGTCATTTCAGTAAATTAGTTTAAATCTGCATTTTTCTTTCATACCCTTTCTGCTTTACGTACTGCGGAAATAATTTTTAGTTGCTAAACCTTGGTGAAGTTCAAGCTGCAACTGGTCTTAATTACTCCAAGATGATTCGTAGTGAGGATGAAAACAAATATGTGCAGTTGACATCCTCCTTGAGCATCAGCATTCCAACCAAGGACACAGATGCAGTAGATTGTTGCTGGAAATAATCCACGTGGGCTGAATTGGTGCCTCGTGTTCGAGCAGTCTGAAGGAGGCTTTTCATTTCTTGCTTTGACCATTCATAGAAAGATAATTTTGGACGTAAGTCCACAAATCTCATTCACAAACTTGAGCAAATGCTGTTTAATAGACTAGACAGACATGTTAGCTCAGTGTTGTACCTGAGCTGACAAGCTCTCAGAAGCACAGATAAGCTTTAGTGCCTCCTTTGCCCAAGGGTTCATGGCAGGGACTTTATTTGGAAAAGAGAGCTGGGAGGCAGAAATTAAGTTGTGTAAGGCTTCTTAACTTCTTAACAGACTACTTGGTTTGTTAAGAGAACTTAAGAGTTACTTGCAAAATCGAAAAGGATTCAGAAACACCTCTGAGTACAGCAGCAGCATAACTATGTAATTACATAGTGTTGACATTGCCTTTCGGATGTTTTCTAGATAAGTGAATTACTTTTATTTGCAGTTCTGTTACTGTTGTCTCTGATAAACTTGTGGGCAGCTGCATTCTAGCCTTTGTTTCAGAGCCTAGATTTCAAATTTGGTGATTAGTAACTCAGTTCAGCTTACAAATAGTTCTGAGGATGTGAGAATACTCCTACTGCCCCTCTACCCTGCTCTGCTGAGACCCCACCTGCAGGGCTGCATCCAGCTCTGGGGTCCTCAGACCAGGAAGGACAAGGACCTGTTGGAAGGACTGCAGATGATCAGAGGGATGAACACCTCTCCTATGAGGAAAGGCTGAGAGATTTGGGGTTGTTCAGCCTGGAGAAGAGAAGGCTGTGGGGTGACACAATTACAGCCTTCCAGTACCTGAAAGGAGCCTACAATGAAGGTGGAGAGGGACTTGTGACAAAAGCATGAAGTGACAGTTCAAGGGGAACTGGCTTCAAGCTGAGAGTAGGTTTGGATTGGATATCAGGGAGAAATTCTCTAATCTGAGGATGGTGAGAGACTGGAACAGCTGTCCAGAGAAGCTGTGGCTGCCCCATCCCTGGAGGTGCTCAGGGCCAGGCTGGATGGGTTTGGAACAAGCTGGTCTAGCAAATGTGTCCCTGCCCATGGAAGAGGAGTTGGAACAAGCTGATCTTTAAGGTCCTGTCCAATCCAGTCCTATGATTCTCTGATTCTAGCTCTCCAGTACTGTGATATCAATTTGGTGGAATTCTTGGCATTTTTTCTGCTGGCAAACTGTTGCACTAATGCATGGCTGACATCTGTTTACCTATCTCACCAGACAGAGCTGTGAAGTCACTCCACAGTGTATCTTTTGAGATGTTGTAGCTCTCAGGTATGTGCTGCATGTTGGAGTTTAATTGTGCTGGATTATTTTCTTGTGAGGTGAGACCTTTTAAAACACGTCCTTTTCTGTGGAGTGAGTATGTGAAACTGCACACCTCACTTTGCTGTTTTTCTCTCCCTGAGTATTGGAACGTGTTTCTTTACTTTAGAATAAAGGAATACATTTATTTTTCTCTCTCGAGTTAGCAAAGTAGAAAAAATTTGTTTGGAAAGCACTGATAGTTCTGCAATAAAATTATTTGCAGTGAGAGAAGTCCCTGCATAAACACATGGTATCAATAAACCCTGCATGGTTCCAAAACTTGACTTGCTGTATCTTTGCTGTCACTGCATCAGGAGGAAATTACTTATTTCTGACTTCTGACTTCATGATGCTTCCTAGGGCTGCCAGAAAAAAAAGCAGGATTTTCTATTTGCTCAGCAGGAGAATGGTTTTTTTCAGGCAGAGACATGGAACACTCTTTGCTAAATGTTTTTTCATGTGAAATCATAAGAGTAGCACACTGCCCTGCAATGCCCCAGGAAAACCCCACAACCAGCACAGCTCTATTATGGTTTCATTTGTGAGATGAAGAAGTTACTGGGATTATTGAACAGAGCACATCAGTGCTCTGCCACTGTCTGGGAAAAGCACACACTGTAAGTCCCAAAAATAGATCCTATTTATAAATTAAAAAGAAAGGAGAAAAGCAATTCATAGTATATTCCTGTCTTATAGGAAGAAACAAGTTATAATGATCATTGTTCCTCTAATAGAATTATAGAGTCTTGTTTTCTAAGTATCCAACTTAAGCTGTAGTCTGGCCTTGCTGTTTCTGAAATAGCTACAAATAATTTTAAGGACCCCTTCTTAACCACTATCTGTGCTTTAAAAATGAGGAATATTTGTTTTGCATTGTTTCATTTTGATGGAAAACATATTCTTTGTAGCCAGCTAAAACAAGATGAATCACAGTTTTTTTGGGAATTTACTGTTAGCATGCTGTTCTCATGGTATAGCAGCGTAATCAAAACTTTCTTGTTCTGCAGAAAAAGATTTTGTTTATGTAACATTTTGTAAAATTTGAACTGAACATGTGCGTTTGGCAAGTAAACTTCCCTGTGTTTCAGACACGTCCTGTATTAGGTACAGGAAATAATTCAATTTTCTGTAAAAACGTTAAGTCTGTATTTCCATGCAGAAAGGGAATTACTGTTTTTTCCTGCTCCCTACTTCCTCCCTGTCCCACCAACCCTTCATTTCCACACATATGCAAAAGCTCAGAGGTGCAATTCAAATCTTGTTCGGTGTAGATCAAACAGTAAGCTGGGATTTTAAATAATTTTGTGCCCTCTAGTTAAACTCTGACAGAAGCCAAGCATGGCAAATCAGTTTGCCCCTCTCTTCCCTTACTCTTCAGCTGTCTGACCCCTTGCTGCTCCATTTGAACCAGGGAAGTGGAATAAATCCCAAATTTTACAGACCCAGCCTCAGGGACTGGAAAGCTTCAGAAGGTCTGTGTAAAAAAAATGAGGAGCTTGCCATCAGCATTGCTGTGCCATGAAGCTGCTTCTCCCCTGGTGTCTGCACGCTCCTGTAGTACATTTGGGATGGCAGTTCAGGGAAAAACCTGCAGCTTCTGATGTAAAATGTGGCTACCAGGAAGCTTCAGTCTATAGTTTTGCAGTAAGAACACAGAGTGTAAGGACTTGGATGGTTTAGGCAGCCATTGAATCAAGCATGCAATTCATCCTAGGAGATAAACATCTAATTAAATCTGGTTTTTGATGAAACAATAGAAAACACTTCCTGTATTTCCCTTCAAGGATATCCTAGCCCAATAAAATTATTGATTTTTTTTTTAAACAGCACTACCTTTTCCCTCGAGAAACTTGAAATTCTCACAGTGCAGGTGACATCAGACTGAGTTGGGGCAGGTGTGTGGGAGGCCTGTCTGTCCTCCTGTGTGACAGTGTAGGAGCTTGGGTAGTACAGCTGGTGTTTGGGGTGAGAGTGTTTGTGACAGACTCATCTGGGTAATGCTGTGGGACTGGGACATGCTGGTTTGTGCTGGGCTGAGCCCACACAGTGTTAGTATGGCTGAGGAGGTGATGTTGAAATAGGCAGAAAATCAGTGGCTGCGTTTTTGGCTTTTCTGTACAGTGCTGGGGAAAGATCACTGTTGGTTTAATTTTTTTTTTTTTTTGTTAATTTTTTTTTTTTACTTCCAGTAAAAGGAAGTGATCAAAAGAGATAAAGCCTCCCTTAGAGTGGAAATATGTACCAGCCTGTGAGAGGGAAAAGGACCAGGCTTTGGTGAGCTGGGAGGTTGTGCAGGCACAGTATTTTGGGAAGAAGCAAAGGGGAGGTTTTGGAGTTGATTGAATACATCTTAAATCTGCTTCAGTCTGAGAAAGACAGGATTTCCAGCAAGAACTTCTTTCTTTTTGTCCAGAACTCAGATTATTGGTCAGAGAGAAGTCTTCTGCTAAACCTGCAGTGTATATATGAGCATCAGAGCATATTTATATTATATTCCCAGTCAACCAGAAAATAAATCTCTCTGGCTTAATATTAGCCTGTTTACTGAAGTGTTTAACTCATGAAAATTGAATGGCTTTGTCCTTTTCCCCCTCCCTTTTCCTCTGTCCCTTCCCTTCTGTAAATGATGGCTGCTTTTTACAAATCCAATGGGCTGATTTGCACAGCTTTGGGCTTTATTCTGCCTCTAATAATGTCACAGTGGCTCACATGAATAACGAAGAGGGGAGGCCTGTGCAGGAGGTGTCCTTCTGCTATGTGTATTACCACACAGCCGTCTTGTTGATAAAACAGGTTTCTGTGCTCTCCAGGAAAATAGAAATGGAGGTTATGAATAGGAGCAAAGGCTTTCCATCTGTCTTAGCACACCTCTTTATCCTGGTGTTTAAATTAGTTTTATTTTTTTTCCCTGATTGGCATTTTTGAAAGAGCAGCTGCCTGCCTGTGAAGGTCTGTCCTAGCTGATGCTCCATCAATTCAGCTGTTACTTTATTCACTCCACTGGCAGGCTAATCAACCTTTTCTTTTCAAGTGTGTCAAAGTGCTGAACATGAGACAGTTTGTAATTATGGAAAATGGGAGTACACTTTTTATCCTTAGGGCAATTAAATGATTCTGCACTATGAGCTAATACTATAAATAATCTCTTACAGTTGTTTTTCCTGAATGGTGAATTTTCCACTGAGCTTCAATGGGTGGGCGAATATATATAGCAAATAGTGATGATTTACAATGTAAATCCTCAAAGCATTTTATTAAATCTGCTTTGACTCTTCCTAGCTCAGGTTGTTAGAATTTTTGTACTGAAGCAAACTGTAATTGTGATGTTTTCCCACTGCATGTCACGAGAGAAAGAAATAATTTCTTTGCTGTTACCCTGCTGGTGAGCACTTCTGTGCATTCAGAAAAAGAAGGAAGGAAATTAAATGATGCTCTTAAGTTAACTTGAAGTAGTTAAATTGCATTTAATGTAAAATTTATATTAAAAGTGCATGCACAATTTACATACTACTACTGTTCTTTTTAGTCTAGCACGGTGTATAGTTTTTGATAAGCACTGGCCTTTAGCATCCTGCCAGTGTGTTTAGACATGTTTGGGCAGAAATGGAACCTGAGCAGTTGAGCCCTGGTACCAGGACTCTGCTTCATGAGAAATTGGAATTGTTAATGAAAAAAGTTTTCCTAATTTCCTTTGAAAGTAGCAGATGAGTTGTCAATAGCCAAGATTAAGCAATAGGTGTTCTGAAATGGGGACCAAGGATCAAAGCAACAGCTGGTGAAGAAGTGAATTGACTCTATAAGTGCATGAGAAGAGCAATTGGAGAGAATTTAAAGTAGTGTTAACTAATGACTTTTAACTGAGAATGCTAAGGAAAAGGAAAGGAAGAATGGAAATGATAGCACAAAGAAGTACTGGTGTCTGGCAAATACTGATCCTGGTGAGTTTGGCCTAAAGGAAAAAGATGGTAGAAAAGCTGCTCCTATGGAGTTAATTTCTGACTATAAGAGTGAGGTTTTTATGGCTTTTGTAATTGTGGGTGCAGTCTGGAGTGTTCAATGCAGCACTTGCTGCTTGTCCCAGGGTGAGCAGGTTGGAACCTCGCTCCTGTCTCTTCCTGACCCCAGTTTAAGCACAGAAGTGCTGAAAATTGCCAGAGCCCTTTAGAAATCTCCCTTGGAGGGCTATGCTGTTTCTCTTTGTTAAATTTTTGGGTTAGGACTTTGTGACAGATCTGGCCATCTGGAGCTTGTGGCTGAACAGGCCGGGCTATAAAGAAAGCAGAGCCTTCTTACTGAGCTAGGTGTGGGCGGTGTTTCGATTTCAAATTGCTTCTATACTTAAGTCTTAGCTAAAAGAGAACTCCAGGAAATATTTCTGTGTTTGTTGTGGTAAGAGAATGTCATCTTCCTCCATGAAAACCTAAAAATCAAAGGAGGGCTTATTATAAGGTATGGTAACTGACACTGCTGACGCACTCGTCAGCTAATTCGAAACACATGGTTTATAACTGCTTTTTAAACTATGCTGAAGTTTTACTTAGGCTCTGTAATTGTGAGGTGGCTCAAAGAGTGGTATGTGGTTTAAATCCATGGTTGCAAATGTTGATTTCACAGAGCCATGTCTCTTCATGTAGCTAAAAGGAAAAGGCTAGGATTCTTTGTGGTCTATAGACCCTTAATATGTGTTAAACTTAAATGACCTTAAATGAACTTCTTTTAAAGCAAATAGAGAATAGCATGAAATTCTATTTTTTTAAATCAGATAGAGTTTGAACTAAAAGACCTAAAAGACTCAAAGTTTGTTTTTGTTTGGGTTTTCTGTTACTGTAAAGATAGATGTTGATAATAGATGGGAAGAACTGCGAGGTGTAACGTGGTGACATGAAAGTCAACATGACATCTGAATAGATCTTTTTCTTTGAGATAAAGATCTTTGTTCAGACTGACATAAATGTGCTATTGCTGTCTTGCAGTGCCAGAAAGACGAGTCTTAGTTTCTCAAATAGGCTCTTGGTTATTCCTCCTGCAATTGGATTGTTGGAACATCAGTGATAGATTTTACAACGCTTCTACTAGGTCACTTTTGATAAGTATTTATGCAAAACTTCTCTTGAAATGAGTTGACTTATTTTTTCTTTTGTCTGTAGTAGATAATATTTGATACCCTGGTGGAGTATTAGGCTTTGTGGGTTGTGTAGATCGGAGAAAATGGCAGGAAATCTCTGACTAGATTGGATTAAACCAGAACTGAATGGAATCCCCCTCTCTTCTCCAACTTCAAAAACCTCACTGCAGTATTAGGCTCTCAGTTTTTCTGTAGAGGAGGAGGATGTGCTGTCTTTACCATGCAGTGCAGGCAGAGTTAATAAATACATCAAGCAGTAAAATACATTTTGACAGGGGCTGTTGAGAAACTTAAATTCAGTGTATTAGAAAAGATGAATGGGTACTAAGCTGATTAACTCATAACTCAGTATATCAACAGAGAATACTTCCTCTGTGTTTGATGCTGATTTCATTTCCAGTGTGAAACTACTGCCAAGAAAATTGTTTCCAAAGTGAAAAACTTGTTGATGGCCAAGATTGTCTGAAGGACAGGAGGCACAGAATGAACCATTCAGTCTGTAAATCTGAAGAGTCTGAGTGTTATCTTCTTGCTGAAAGACAATTTCCCTCAGTGAAACTGTGGAAATCACAGCATTATTATTAAAGTTTGTCTCAAGTGGCCCATGAATGCTTAGTGCAGTTTATTTCTTTCATCTTCATGCTGTTGTTTTTAGTTTTTTCCTTGCAAAAAGGAAGGCAATCTGTGCTGTAATAAGCTTTTCTGAGTGCTGTTGTACTTTTCAATTTGCAAGTATATCTGTAGCAACATTCAACAAATATCATTAATTTCCTAAATATGTCCTGTAAGAGTCTGGTAAAGTGTTATTGCTACTGTAGTTTGGATTCCAAACAGTAAAATGGGTGCCAGAAATTGTGTCATGGTCTCGCAGCAGCAGCAGAATATTTTATTTTAGTTTTTTTTGCTAGTTCTCCAGCTTGTTGGCCACATCACAATGTGACTTTGTAATGCTAAAAACATTACAGCCTGCTACTCTCTCGTAAACACATTTTCACCTCCAGCTGAACTACTGAGTTCAAATGCTTCAATCGGCACAGCAGTATTAGGGTTTGAGAGATCAGCCTTGCTCCGGGTTCAGTGGGATGTGTATCAAAAGGAGTTAATGACCTTTGATCACGGGTGTTAAGTGGATGCTCCAGCCATCTGTGCAGAGAGGAGAATTGTGATTTAGTGCCTTGGACAAAACAGGCTGGAGAAAAGCAGTGGGAGAGGTGGAGCCCTGGGCGGGTCATGGAGCTGGGCAGGCAGATGTGCTGCAGGAGAGAAGATGGGAGGGACACAGAGAGGGGAAAAGGATGTTGTGAGCATCCTTGGCAGCCCCTGTTACTGCTTAGGGGCAAAGGAGCTGCGAGGTGTGTCATTTCCCCAGTGTCCAAATCTTTCAGAATGCCCCTCACTTGCTTACCTGGGTCTGTTGCAGGGTGGCTGGGCTGGTAACATGATGTGGCCATAAAGCCAAACAGGCAAACAAAACCAAAATCCAAGTAAGCAAATGTGAGATGAGCCTAATATAGGGGAGGGATGAGGAAGTTGAAAAAACAGTGCTGCATATGCATCTGATGATAAATTGGAGACAACATGTCATAAACCTTTTGGGGAAAGAAGCCTGAAGCTTAAGGGACAGTGGTAGCGATAAGTATGGACTAATTTTAGTATATGTAGGTTTAATATTTGAAGCTTTCAAATACACTGCAGTAGTAGGAGCCTCTGGAAAAGGCCCTGCATGGCTCTCACTGCTTGCATTGTGTTGTTCTTGCTTCCCATAACTGGTGTCATGACAAAGAGCTTGCTCTTCTATAAAGGAGCTGTGGTTGTCTGTGGAAAAAAAAGCACCATTATAGCTAGGTTTTGGGTTTTTTGTATTTGTCCAAAACAAATACTTGATCTGTTTGCTGCTATCAGCTGAATGTGAAGCTCCTGAGCTGTTGTAGAATAAAGAATCAAGTTTCTAAAAAGTGCATTGAACCTGCAACAACTCCACATCTTATGTTGACCTGAGAGATCATTTCTGTTTTTCATACATGGTTTGTTTGCTGTAAATAATAAACAATATCCACTTTTGGATATATATAAACACTAAATATTTTACTAGATGCAGTAATCTAACAGAGCTCTTGGTCTGTTGAACAGCTGTTTATTTCATGTAAAAATATGCCGTGTTTGGATATATTTTTTCTTTAATTGGGTTATGCACGTGTGCCTTTTTATTTGGATTTTGCTTTTATGTCCTTTTTCAGATACTACTTGTTTAGGTTTTTCCAAGGGGAAAATGCTAAGCTTCCAGAGTACTTCATTCCATTAATTGAAAAATGCAGTTCAAAGAAAATCTTTATTCTGTTTCAAAATTACTACTAAAAGAAAACTAAATATAAGTGAAACATCTGCATTTCTCCAAAGTATATGTTGCTGCATGGCAGCAGAGCACATCTAGATTCTAATTGCAGCCCAGGAGTTTCAGGGTCATGATTTTCTGAGCTCCAGGAAAAGACATTTTTGGTACAGGAAATCTGTTGGTTCTTATTACATTCTTTAGGTTCCCTACATCACATCTCACTTACTGGGTTAAGAATAGTTAGTGTGAGATAATTCTGCATATTCATGCACAAGTCCAGCTATACCCAAAGGCTTAAAATGCTCAGAGTTTTACAAAGTTGTGAGATTTCTTCTTAATGAGTAGAATTGCTTATGGGGTAATTATTGCTCGGGGTTCTCCTCTTTCCTTTATCTCAGAGACATCTTCAGACAAACCATGCCCTGATGTTGCATTGACTTTTTTTCAGTGAAGAATATGACACTTTGATCAATGAAGAAAGATAGCTAAGCTTCCCTAAAATTCTGTTGTTTTGTTTTGACTTTGCTGTCTTTAGGAAAACTTCAAGATTATCTGTGCTTGTTCCTGAAGGAGGTCCAAGTAAGCCTCTGGGAAAAAGTATCCATTTTGCTTCTTTGGGTCTTTACATTCTGAAAAGTGAATGCTTCACCATTTATGGAACATTAGCACTTGGAGAGTTTTGTGGGTTTTTTTTTCTTCCTGGGTGTGCAAAGGACAGATTGTAATTATTGTCAGTATTTGGTAGTTTGGGGTTTTTTTCATAATTCTCGATTGGTTTTTTCTTTCTTTGCAGCTTTGCCCTGTCTGATGAAGCTTATAGGTCTTTAAGGGACCAGGACAAAGACCAATGCATCCTTATTACAGGAGAGAGTGGAGCTGGGAAAACAGGTAAGGGGCAGCTAGGATCTGATTAAAAACCATTCAGGGTTGTTCAGAGTGCTGCAAAGGGAAGCTGGAGTCAGTAAGAGTTGGGAGATGTCAGTAGCTCTGCCTCTGACCAATGCAGAAAGTGAGTGCTGCCACACTTGTTGCTGCAGCTGTGAACTCACATAAAACCACTGTTTTTTCACACTGTCAACATGTTGAAGTCCCTTATCATGTTAGTACAGCATCCTCATCAGTATCCAGGGTTGTCCCAAAGTAATGCTGACTTGTCACAGAGTATTGCAAGGGCCAGAAAACATTTAGGCTGTCCTGGTGGGAAACTCAAACGCATGGAAAACTGAATGCTCTGACTTTTCTAGACTTGATACTTCCACTCTCAATGCATGCCTTGAAAACCTGGATTATGCTATTTATCTAAGGAAAATAAATAACTGTAGCTGATTACTTTGGAAATTTTATCAGCCTTTTGCACACTGTGCTCAGCTACAGTGCTGAGATTGGCTTGTGTGCCAGAACACTGATTTTCTTAGGCAAAACTGACATTTCCTTGAAAATGACTGCTAGTTTTAAAACTGGAAGGTTAGAAACCAAGTGAGGATTGCATAACTGCAGTTACATTTTAGGTAGACCTTAAAAAAGAAAGAAGCCAGTTATTTTCAAAGATAGCAATTTAAAACAGAGGTGACTTGCAAAAGAGACAGCGGGTAGGAAGGCATACATCTGTTTCCAAGTAATTTGAGAGATTTTTCCTTTGCATCTGAGAATATGTGGGGCTTTGTGTGCTTATTCTGAGCAAGGCTTAAAGTAGGTAACAAAAAGTTGCTTTCCAAGATTTTTGTGTATGTATAAAGTGTAGGCATCATCATTGGTTAGTGGCATCCAATTGAGAAGTCTTGAAGACTTGTGATATAATCCTTATTTGCAATTCAATGACAGGGAAAATGTGTTCAGTAGAAGTGTAGATTAAAAACCCCAAATTCTTATTAATATGACTATTTGAGGTTCTGTCTGAAAGTTCAGACTTTAACAGAGTCCTGTTCTGGTGGTATTTAATATCTTGATTTCCTCACGAACTGTGAATTATCAAGCACTTCATTCAACTGAGGTACACATTCTTGATTTATTAATTTGAAAGTTGAATCAGAGGTTGAGTTGTTGAACTTCTCTATATGTAAATAGTAGGTTTAGATTTGTACAGAGATTTTGACTGTTCTGTAATTTTTATAGCCATATGGGAAATAATATGAATTATTCCTTTTCTTAAAGGTAGGTACAAAATAGAGGGATGGAGAGGGTAGGAAGTTCCTGGAGTTAAGGAAACAAACTTCTTAGTACAGATACACTAAATAACTGTCTTTTAAATTTTGGTAGCCAGAATATTTGACATTTTTGCCTTGGAAGAACTGAAACTGAACTGTCATCAGTTGGGTTTTTTTATTTACTTCCAATTTTGTCCTTGTTTCTCTGCATGTTTTTAATGTTAAGTGATAGTAACCTTGGGCAAGAAGACATAGTACATCACCAAAACAATGATGTATTTAAATGTTTTGAAATATTAGGGTGATAACTCCTTTCCTGGTGTCTTTCTTGGGCCAAACAACATTCCTCATAAGAAAGAGGGCCTTTATTTTCTTTTGCTGATGTTCAAAGCCTGTATTGAAGTCATCGTGTGCAAACTATAATAGTAGCTTTTTTGCTGCTTTGGTGTGTGTTTCTCTCAGTGATTGAGTGCCTGTGCTTAAAGATGTTGACTGTTTTAGGAAAAAAAATCAAATTAAATAATTTGGTAATTCCAAGCCCTGCAGGGAACAGAGTCAAAAATGAGAGCTGGGTTTGAGGCACAAATAAAGGAGATGGGAGCCTTCTGAACCCGTACCTATAGTTTTTGCTGCCTGCTTGCTTCCTGTGTGGCTGAGGTTTGCTCAGTTTCCTCTACAACATGGGATGGTAATACAAAGCTAACAAACAAATTTGGTTAAATAGGAAAAAATCAAAATCCAAGGGATAAAGTCTCATCTGTCAGTTCTTTCCTGAAATGAGGCCCTTAAATTTGTAACAGATCTCTGAAGATCTGTTACAAATATAATGTAATGATTTTGTTTATGACCACAGTCTTGAATTGATAGGGTTTCCAGCTGCTAGTAATTACACTGTATATCAGCTGATATTGCCTCAAATTTCACTGTCTTGCATCATGGTACCCATCACAGACTCTCTTTCTAAACAAAATAATTTTCCAGCTGCTTTTTCCTGAGCAGCAAAAACATAAGGGTTGGATGGATTATCTAATCTTTGTTCCTATCATGGGTGATTAACACCCATATGAACCCAGCTCTGAGAGTCCAGAAACTGTTCCAGACTTTCTTAAAAGCACCTCCAAATTAGTTTTATTGTTTAAACGAATGCCTCACTTTCTCTGTTGGTTTTACTTTCAAACAGACTGCAGCATGTTATGTGATGTTGCAGTTACTCAGCTGCTTGTAGGTTAGAGTTGTAATTACATATGTACAAGTGTTGTATGTTTGCACTTGTTGTGTATCTGCTGATATAAACTGATTGAATTTTGTCTTGAAATTGCCTGAGCCTGTTTATTTTCAGTCTACATTAAAACATTTCCAATATGTCAGCAGGGGATAATGTTCTTTCCCTGAAAAGTGCCTCTTATTGAGGCTAAATGAAAAAGGAGCAGGTAATGTGCTGTACCCAGTGGTGGCTTTTTTTTTTTAGCTTGGGTAGAGGCTCTAGGTTTTTAAATCAAGATGTAATGGCATGGGTCTCAGAGCAGGGTATGCTCTTTCTGCATTTCCAGATGGTACAACAATGCAGGAGAAAATTGAATTGAATGTGCTCACAGTTCCTGTCTGGCGTTGAGAAAATGTGATGGAGAATTAGTCTGTAAAATCGTATGATGGCATTTTTGCCAATGCTTATCACTGTTTTATTTGGCTCTCCCCCACAGAGGCAAGCAAACTTGTCATGTCATATGTAGCTGCTGTGTGTGGAAAAGGGGCAGAGGTTAATCAAGTAAAAGAACAACTTTTGCAATCGAATCCAGTCCTTGAAGGTAAGAGTCTCAGAGAGTCTTGTGCGAGTGTATTACTTGTGTGTGTACTGGTGCTCCAGCTGAGCTGGTCTGGAAATCTGTCTGATGATGTTTCCTTGTCATTTGGTGTCCAAAACCATAGGAGATGCTTTATGTGAATGCATCTGCAAGATTTTCTTCAGCTGTGTGTAGGTTTTCTTGGGAAGAAAATGGTTTCCCTGGTGAAGGAAGAGCTCAGGAAGTTAGGTCATACTTCCCAGCCTACTCCTGCTGCTCTCGGAGGGCTTACCCTTCTTAACCCTGCCTTGATGATGCTTGTCTATATCAAAAGACTTGTCTTCAGTTCCTCTGATTCATTTCCTTCCAAATCATATTATTATAGTTTCTAGTAAACAAACAAGCTCTGTAAGGCATTATTTCTCTTTTAGGAAGAAAAAAAAAAGGGTAGAGAAATGGATCTTAGAAAAAACTAAGCCAATCCATATGGATGCCTGTTGTTCCCTGAGATTTATTGTTTCTTGGGTCTGGTGACTGCTGGCCTGTTCTTCCTGACAGCTGCCATTCCTGCTCTCCCATGAAAGACTTTTATTTTTTTAATTAGTAGTTCTTATTTAAAGATGTTGGCTGCCAGAAACAGGATTTTTTTTTTTTTCCTGGAGATAGGATATATGATCCTCAAAGCCTCCAGTTCTGTCCCATTGTCTAATAATTGCCTTCAGAAGTTCCTTGGTTAGCATTGACTTATTTAGATCTATTGTGTCGACTCCTGGCTCAGTCTTTCCCAGAATTTTCAAAGCTGTCATGGTGCTGAGACAAAGTCAGTTGTCAAAAGACAATTTTGCATTATGGCCAGATCATATGTGGTGTTTGTAAAGACTGTTGAGCATCAACATTGTGTTTATTGCCTTGCTTATATGTGATGAGTTGGAGTCTACAGGGGACAAGGACTCTGCAAGTGAGAACAGAGGGAAAAAGTAAAATACAAACAAACAAAAAAACCCCCCAAAAAACAAGGAAAGGGAATGCAAGAAATTGGGCAGAGAGCAGTGGGGAACTGCATGGTTAAAATGTGATCTCTGTACACAAAACAGAAATTGTAAGCAAAGACTTGCAAAGAAAGGATGAAATGTTGACATTTAAAAATAATTGAAGTGCTGGATAAGCCTTTCTCTGACGATGGGCTGTGCTCCCCTTAAAGCTGAATGGGGGGATTGCAGCTCTCCATTGTTCTGGGTTCACAGAGAAGAGCTGTGTTGTTTTATCACTGTTCTGGAAGCAGATTTCAGATATAGACAGGAATGGCATGGTGGGTATGGAGGCTTTTCTTGCCAAAGCTAGATAGTTTGCCAAATGGGTTTGCCTTCTCATTGGTTTGTGAAGCTTTGTTTTAATGCAAGAGGAATCAGCTATGCTACCGAAAACTGCCTTATCATTTTAAGGTGATATTTGTTCTACTTGATGTGCTGGTAATGCCTGTTTAGCTTTTTTGGACACTGGCTTATTCCATAAGGAGCAAGCCTGGCTGCTTATGTAGGTTTTAGACAGAAATTAAGCATTTGTGGTTAGATTTATTTTTCTTTGGTTATGTAGGTCTGTTTCAGTCAAACTGCAGTGCAAGAAAATGACATAAATGTTACATATGCATAATTTATCTTATGGGGTTATTTTTATTAAACTACAGTTGCTACTGTAAATTAACTTTTAGAAACAATGAACTTTAGGGAAAACCAAGGAATGTGTCTCATGCTTTATAATGGAACATTTGTGCCTGACTCCATGCAGTTATAAATGACTTTACTGTTCAGAACTGTGTTTAAGAAAATGCAGCTCAGAGATTTGGTCGTTGAAAAGATGATTTATTGCAGGGCATAAAGATTTTAAAAACAATTCTTTCACTTATCCTGGCCTTTAGGATCAACAAACTTTTCATTTTGGCTCTAGTTCTTTGGTCAAGAATAAGTTTACTCATGCAAGTTTGTGGAAGCCTAAAGGCATGTATTTATTTCTGTCCAAGAAACATTGACTTGACTTGATCTTCGAATATATATATATATGCTATGTAAATAAATACTGGTATAAATAAAGTCTCTTGTTGGAAGTAGGAGTGCAGTACTTAATGATGGAGGGGACACTCCTGTTTGACTCAATGTAAGGACAATGTGTGAGTTTTGGAGCTTGAACTGTCCTCCAGTCTGACTTCTTGTCCTGCCCATGCTCTAGGATGCTGTCTGTCCATCTGAATGCACTCCTGGGAAGTCCTTTCTCAGAGGATTTTCATTGTCATAAAACTTGAGCTAAAGAAATTCAAACCAAACTATTCAGAAAGCTAGTTTAGGTCAAGCTGAAGACAAACTTTCATTGTAAATCTGACCGATTTCAGCTGATTGATATTCAGCTTGAGGTGGATTAATGAGTTGAAATGGTGTAAATAAATCAATTTCAAAGCATTGATTAAATTGCCTTATGCAAACAATTTTAAAGTGTCATTCTGTAATTTCCTCTCTCCTGGCCTCCAGCTTTTAACATATTCTGGGAATTAGGATTCATTTCTTTCTCTGAAATTAAGAGAAAGAAGTATTTCCTGTATTTAAAGTTATTTGGGGAATAAAATTATGAATTTGTTGATTCAAACCCCAAAGATGTATGCTTAATATCAGTACAACAAAAAAACGGAACCATTTCCGGAACCATTTCCTCTTGTATATTTTTCTTTAGATGTTTTAAACAAGGAAAGTGTTGAGGGAAAACTTCTTTGGACTTCTATAGGTTTTTGTAATTTGTGATTATGTCTGTCACACTCTGTCCCCAGGGACTGATGCCCACACAATGAACAGGGCATTGTTTCTCAGAAGTCTGTAATTCCTTTAAATATGTAGGCAGACCTAGGTATTTTAGCATTTAAATATTTTTTTTACTGATAGATTTGCTTGTTGTATTTGTTTTTCTCTTTCTCCAGCTTTTGGAAATGCCAAAACTGTGCGGAATGACAACTCCTCTAGATTCGTAAGTATTTTCTTCAGTCCTTTTTGAGGAGTGTGCTCTTGGCTAGTTCTGTTTTACCATGTATCAACCATCAAGGCATCCATAAAGAGGGAAGGAATAATTTGGGGAGCTTTCTGGTATCTGTCTGAGGGCCATGGTGTTTGAAGAAGTTAAAGACCTTCAGCAACAATCAGTATTTCATTTTGTACACGGGAGCATCTTCTTCCCCAGGTGTTAGTAGGGCACTATTAGGGATGCCTCTTAAAAGATGTTTTACCTCCTTGCCAGAAGTCTTGTTGGTTTCTGATATGGGCATGGAATTCAATTGGATATCAAAGCAGAGGCTAAAAAAAAGAAAAAACAAAATTAGGATGTGGAAGCCTGTGACCGGATGAAAACTTAATTACAGTGCAGCTGGATTCTTTAATTTTCTGGCACTGGTGGCTTTGGTGTCAGAGACCATGTGTCCAGCAAATGCTCTGTTTAGCAAGTAGATCTTTCCATGCCATCTTGTTTTCCATTCATATGTATATTTTTTTGTTAAAATTACTGTTTTAGGTTCCCATTTGTTATCTATAATGTTTCAAAATGTGTTTACAACTTTAGTTTTAATAGGAGCATTTGTAATTTTTTTTCTTAGATTTCTTTATAATCAACTAGTTGAATTCAGCCTTTTTTGGGGGGCATGAAACTGAATGAGAAATCATCAGAACTGATAGTTCTGAAAAAGCAGAAAAGTTGATACTAGAGTTGAGAGGTTCAGAAGCGTGAGTACTTATCATAGTTTCTCCTGCTAAAGTCAGAAAGCTGAAAACAACTCTGTCATTTGCTCACTTGTGTCCAGAAGGGTAATATTGTGAGATGTGTGAAGTTGACAGGAGAAGGAAAATGGATACACTGGGAGAATGGTGTGTTGTGAGTTAAAGCAAATGGATAAAAGTGCTGGACATCGTGAGACTGGAGAGCGGCTTTTTCTTCCACTTGGGAGATTTCCTCCTCTTCCCTTCTAATTCTCAAGAGTTGATGATGTTCCACATGTCTGTGAATGCTCCTTCTGCAGCTCATTGCCTCTGACTGTGAACAGAGAAAGGGGTCTTCATCACAAGGGCAGGGCCAAAATTTGGGGCATACGTAGAGATTTAATTTTTTTTTTAATAGAAAGGGGAGGAAGTCTGCAACTATCAGACCCGGCACTGCAGAAATGGTGAACAGAGAGCCCAGAAGTCTTTCCAGGACAAAGTGGAACTAACAACTATTTTGCCTTTCCGGTCCTTGCTTATAAACACTGAGATAAAAATAGTTTTGGAAACACCCAGCTGTCCTAGTCCTTGGGAAATAAAATTTTAATTATCTGATTTAATTTTTTTTTTTAATTTCTGAAATTTGAATCAGCTCAGAGTTAACATTGAACAAGACAGTACAGGAAGGAAAATAGAGTTTAAGTAGAGTCAAGACAATCTTGACAAAATACCCAGTAAATGAGAAAAGTATTTTTCAGCGGGTAGGTGTAAAGTGCTTGGTTTTTTATCTTCTGTAATAAAAAGTAAAATAGAAAAATAACCAAAACCCAATCTCTTCCTAAATGCACTGAATAAGGAAGTATAAACGGAAGGCTTTTCAATGTACTGGTTTTGTCTTGGATTCGTAGGTTTGGGTGGGAAGGGACCTTAAAGACCATCTCATTCCAACCCCCTGCCGTGGGCAGGGACACTATGGAGCAGGATGCTCAGAGCCCTGTCCAAGCCCTGAACCTGCCCTGCCTCTCTGGACAGCCTGTTGCAGTGCTCAGCCCCTGGCAGTGAGCAGTGCCCTCTGTTCAGTATGCGCCGGAGGGTGGAATTTGGCTGAATTACTACCAGCAGCTTTTATCGTTCTCAGCTCCCTTGCCAACACGAGCAGCACTGCTTTTGCCTTTTCTGCACGGTCTGTCCGTTCTGTCACTGGGAAATGTAGCTGTTACTACATTAAGCACTTGTCAGATAAATTAAAATGATCCAAGGACCGGAGCGATCTTCTGTGATGTGGAAAAGTCAAGCAGAAGTCAGGGAAGCGCGCTGCGCCAGCGCGGCCGGGATTGAAATCGCTTGTGCGGTGACAGCCCGTTAATTGTTGCCTCTGGTGTCCCGAGCTACAAGGGAAAGAGTTCAGCGGGAAAAATCCATCACTTTTACAAGGCAGGCACACGCTTAGGGACAGGCGTCCCACGATTCCGAGCAGCGCCGGCTGCCAGCCGCTGCCGTGGGCCAGACGGAGCGGCTCTCCTTCAGCTGCTTCGGTTCATGCTCCCACAGCTCCAGGGAGGACTGCCTGCAACAGAATCCCTTCTACATCCTGCAGTAAACAGGCATGGAGATACCCAAATGGCTACAGGGATTGTCTGGTGTTGTTGGCACTCGGATGGAAGTTTGTACAATGTGCGTTTTCTTCATAGAACCTTAGAAACTGGGCAAGTTACTGGGTTGCTTTACAGACCCAAGTTATTCATAAAAATCCCTGGTTGTGGTAATGTCTTAGAAGGTTTGAATAATTTTCTGTTTTTCAGAAATCTGACAGGAGATTGTCAGATCACTCTTTCTAACCTTCCAAACAACTAACTTCATGTCTTGGGTGGTTTTTCTTAAACAGAAATTATAATCTTAAAATCTGTTGCTTTCACAGGGAAAATACATGGATATTGAGTTTGATTTCAAGGGTGACCCGCTTGGGGGAGTAATAAGCAACTGTGAGTATTACTTTTGATAACAATTATTGGTATATTCACAGATGAAAAGTTTTTGTGTAGAAAAGTAGATGGTTAAATTATTGAAAAAGATCAGCTGCGTTAATCTAACAGAATTGCTCTCCATCATGTGATAAATTCCGCTTTTTAATTTTATTGTTGTTGTGGTGCCGAATAATGTACCTTAGAGTAGGTGAAAACAGACTTGAAGTAAGCATGAATATTGACTTTACTGTGTTGTTTCAAAGGTACTGAGTGATGCAAGTGAATCTGTATATTGTCTCTGAAGCTGGTGGCTGATGCATATGGATATCTGAGGGTCTTTTTTATTTTAGATTTCTGGAATCTGTTGTGTTACTAATTTTGATGGGTCATATATTTGTGGCAGGTACTGTCCTGCGTTTTGCAAGGGTGATACAGTGTGTGCTGGAGACCACCATGAGATGAGTTTGTTTACCTAGAACCAAAGCCATCTGTACAGATTTATACACCTCCAAGTGTAGCAAAAGGTTTATAACGAGAGAGGATGAACAGCTGTTGAGTTTGGGGAGGCAAAGGTGGCCTTGGAGCTTGCTTTATGACACCTGTAGCAATTCAGAAATTCTGACCAGATCTCTGTTGGGAAGAAAAAGGCTGGGAACTGAATGGCAGCCCAGAATGCTTTGACTTGCTTTTCTTTTGAGGGTTTAAGTGCAGCTTTTAAAATAAATTCCTCCTCGGTGCTATATAAAGCCATATTTGTTTGGTTTTCTTATTTTTAAAAGGGGAGGAAGAGGGCAGTGAGTGACTACACTAGGTGTCACTGACCTAGCCTTGACCTCTCTTTCCACTCAGCCAAATTCATTGCTGCTTCTAAAGATGTGACTTTTGACACCATTGGCATTTTACTGGTTGTGAAATAATGAGACTCACCCAAGGTGAACTGTGCTCTCCATATATAACATAAACATTTTAAAAACACTGTGAGGAATTTTGCACATAAATGTAGGTTTTGGCTTTTTTCAGGGGGCAGACATTTTTACTGGACCAGGTCACCTTTTGGAACTGTGCCTGAAGAGCCTGATTTTGGTCTCAGAGTAGAGCTTGAAACTCAAATTAGTCACTCTATAAGTGTTTATGACTATCTATTAGCTTTGACATTTGGCAGTCAACAAACTTAGAGGCCAAACATAATATATTCATAATAATTAAATGTGAACAAAAAGGTTGTGAAAGGCTGTTATTTGTTGCCTTTTATTTCACATTCAAAATAGGTACATAAAAATGGACCTTCCTTTGTAAGAGTGGACATTTAACAGCCTGTCTTTGAAAGTACTGCACTGAGTCATATAATTAAAATATTGTGTCATATCAAAAGGCAATCCAAATAGTTGCTCTACAGTTTATCTGCCACATCAATCTCTGCATGGTGTAATTATAACATTACATGTAATTGTAATGATGTGATGACATATGTATCAAAGGGCAGACATATTTTTGGATCTATCTAAAATATGTCTATTTTAGGCATTCTTTCTGTCTCGTCACATGTAATAAATATCTAATAGCAAGGAGATTAATTTGAATTTAAGAATAAAGGCCGGATGTGTAAGCCCTGTTGTGGAAAAAGATGTTACTTGTTGAACTATGAAACACCTCATCCTTGGCAGGGTATGTCACAGGCAAATACCAAGTTCCTGTAGCAGCATGTAATGTAGCTCATCTTTGATTAAATGTTTGCAAAGTTTGGTAGTCCATCCATCTCTCTTTAAAAGAGATTTTAAATTCTCTGCCTTTTCAAACCAAGTTGGTTGTGCTGCCTCCGATCTTTTCCACATATCTGCAGCACTGTATTGCAATACAAACGTTTCTTTTTCTGAGAGGCATCATCTTTCTGAAGATATTGGGGGCCTAAATTCTTTTACACCACTCAGAATTTACTCTGGTTTAAGTCAAAATCAGAATTTGTCTTCATAATTAATCAAACATGAAGTCAAGCAACACTGAAGTTTCCTATCCTTAAGGGGGAAGGTATGATTATGAAAATATTCCTAAATATTCTTTGATTTCTGACTGTCTGTTGGAAGATGACATCATAATGCTTTAGTTAAACTTTAATAGTTGTTTCTGACCAGCTTGATTTCCAAACATCAGTTAAGGTATAGTGGGCATTTTGTGCCACAACCTCTGCCACCAGGAGTTATTTCACACTGTGAGTGGCTTGGAGCAGACATGGTGAACATCTAGGTTGTTTTGGTGGCAAGAATGGTAACCAAGGTAAGCTACTAATTTTATCAGTTAATTTTATCTGGTGTGGATAAGCAGGGACCCATTAGGCTGAAAGGTCTCTTTTGGAATGGCCTGCTCTGCCCTGCCCTGGAATGCTGTGAAGCTCTGTGGAAGGCTGGTCACTCTGCCTGTGGTGACCCTGCAAGGAGTGGCTGATGCTGCTGTCGCCTTCCCTTGGGCCGTTCTCCTGGTGCCCTGCAATCAGCTCCTGCTCCTTAATGAGAGGGGTTAACCTAGGAGTGAACCTTGCACAGGATGGAGCTAGAAGGTGAAATTACCATGACAGAGTACACTGCTTGTCTGCCCTGTCCTGTTTTCAGCCAGTGGAAAGGACAGATCTGAAACATTTAATGTGCCATAAGCACAAGGGTAAATCTTTTGCCTAAAATCAGAATGGAAATAATAAAGTAGAAGGGATTTGTGGCATCTATAATTTCAGAATTGGTATGTACCCAAAGTGAAGATAATGTTGTGTTTGAACAGTGTAAAATCTGTGCAGTCTCATTTCATGTATGGCAGCTCAGATCTTCCAGCTGTGCTGGTTTCCAAGGAAATTGATATAGTGTTACATCATCATGAACAGTCATGAAAAGAAATTGGGAATGGAGAATTTGAAATGGTTGTGATTTATACAAACTTTATTTTTCTTCAGTCAGGAATTTTTTCCCCCTTGGAGTTCGTGGCAGCACGTGTTACATTTGTTTGATCCATCACCATCAGGTGTTGGGAGTGAGTAGAAGGGTGAAGGAGGCTGACTGAGGTGTGCTGTAAGCCCGAGTTGTTTCTCCTGCCTTTTTGTTAGCTTTCTGTGAAGATCCCAGCTTGTTTTCCTGATGGGTGGGAGATGCTGGAGCCCATGTAAGTGCCCAGTGCTGGTGCCAGCTGCCAGCCGGCCCATCCATTCACAGGTGACTTGTTCCATGTGCATGGAGTTAGGAAATCCAGACTGCTCCTGTGAGCATTGCTAAACATGGGACCCCTGCTGTGTTGCCAGCAGGGACTGTAGGCATCCCATGCCTGTTTAGTAGCAAACATCAGTCCCTGCTTAAAAGTGTGGTGGTGCTTTAAAGGGCAGGTGCAAACAGGTGAATGGCATTTATATTTTCTCTCCCTGAATCAAGGCTGAGCTGTGTCTGCTCTTTGTGCCCTCCTGCACAATCACTGCTGCTGCAGTGGACAGTCTTGTCAGCACTTAGGCACTTAGAGGCCTTTTTTTCCAGAGCACTTATGAGTAAAGGCAGTGTTGGAGGGTTGCTTTCAGCTGGGTGCAATATTGTGGACATAAATTACAGAAAATATCAATACTATTCTTAGTTTTCCATTTATTGTAACTGCTTTGTTAGTGAGGATGAGAGAGAGGAGAATGGTAGTTTCTTTTCCACCTGTAATTACAGGAGAATATATATCTTTTATAAAAATCGGTAAAAAAAAAAAAAAAAAGGTATGTTTGATTTTTCAAGTAATAAGTGCTAACTGCAATAGCTTTTTTCAGCTCTAAAATGACTCTGTCCACAGATGCTGCATGTTTTGTACTTGAGGCAGTGTTTGTGTGCACACTTGGTTTGTTAGTTTTGTGACTGGTTTTGTGTACACTAAATTTGACGGCTGAAGGGGTTTTGCATAGTACAAAATGCTTCACACTCAAAATGTTTCACACTTAGAATAGTTTAGATCTTTTGAAAAGTATGGATCTCCCAATATCTTTCCCAGAGTTTTTGTAAGTCTTAAATTTTCATGTTTCACCTGGAATTTCCTGCTGAAAAATGCCTGGATTTTAGCATCAGGCGATCTTTCCTAATCTGCCTAAGTGCTTCAGTGATTTAATGATTAACTAGGAGACAACATTGGTGCAGGTTGGGAAGTAAAGGATATGCAATGCCTGATCTAGAAAAGCTATTTTAAATATTTTTAAATAATTTAAATTAAATAATTTAATTTAAATAATTTGCTTTAATAAAGGAAATGTCTTTAGACTCCAAATAACAAGAGATTAAGAAAGGACCCTGTTTTGCCATCTTTTCCAACAACAGCATGAAAGAAATCTATGATGTTTATCTATGGCAACAACTTTTCTTTCTTCTTTTTTTTTTAAGCTAGTAAAGTGCTAATTTTGCAGCTTCTTCTTTTTTACAATTTGTTTGTTAATTTTAAAAGTCAGAAGTAATTACCCACTTGCTGAGAAATCTAGAACCGGAGTTGTTATATCGCTGCTGTTGGAAAACTCCTTTGCTTAGGGAAATCCTGCACAAACTGGACAGTTAGACATTATGGAAAGAGATACCTATTCTTGTTGATTTTCTTTTTGTTTTTGTTTTAAATTTTCACTTGTTGCAACATCTCCCGGTGATCCTCTTAGCACGTTTGCCACCATTTAGGCAGTGATGTTGCCTAAACTAGGAAGAATTTGAGAAAATAATCTACAAACTATATTAAACATTTTGATTAGCTCATTTTTAAGCATCATTCATCACTTGAGCAATGAGAATTTAATACTTAAAATTACGCACTCATTGTCAATGCACACACTTCCCATTTAGTAGCTTTTAGCTGACACAATTATGGATCAGTTTATCCAAGACAACATTACTATGAACTTGGTGGGAATGACAGGAAAAAGTTCATGAAAAAATTTTCAATCACTAACTTTTATTGATAACAGCTAGATGATCAAGGTAGGAAAAGAGAAAACATGATGTGGCTGTAGAAATAAGCTGCTGTGACCAGAACATGTTCTGTAACTTTGGTTGAGCAGCTAAAAGTCTCCTTGGTCATGGCCAGCTGAAGAGACTATGAGTAAAATAAACTCCTCCTGGATGATTTAGGAGCTACCAAGATAGTGTTGTTTTTTGGTTTTACTGTTTACTTACTCCTTTCTTGAATGTTGATTTGATTTCTAGTATATTTAGAGAAATACAAATATCCTAAATTTTCTGCATCACTCAAGTTCATGGGTCAAGTAACCAAAAAAAAAATTGTGTAAAGTTATGCATTAGAGTTTGCAGAAGTATTCAGAATATTTTTTTTCTTTTTTGTTAAGTTGAATTGTTTAGCAGGGTGCTTACACAGATCTCTTGCATTTAAACAATGATATCTAGGAATAAAAAAAAGTCTTCAGAACCTGAGGCTTGTAGCTTGATTTTGAGTCATCTGAACTGAGGATATTATGACAGAAATATTTCCAAGGCTGAACTTTTCCAAGGCAATTTAATTTTTCCTGTTCTTTGGTGCAGGCAATGAGTTAAACATTCCCATGGAAGCAGAAGCACTGTTGGATAATGCAGAAATATTACCTAACCCATAAACACACCATATGTAGTTCTGTATGTGCTCTCCTGATAATTCTGCATAGCCCCTATACATACCTCACATAGACCATATAACAAAAAGCAATGTAGAGAGAATTTGGGGGGGAGTTTGGTTCTGGGGATCTTCACATAGATGAGCACCATCTGTCCACACATTCCCCTGTCAACAGAATCACCCAGGGGCCATGTGCAGCAGTCTGAGGTGCAGCTTTGTCTTTCCTCTCTGGAGTGTTTGATCCACAGAACTGGCAGTAGGGTGGGAGTTCACACAAAAGTCACTGCCAGGGCAGTGGTTGCATTAAGAAGATGATATGTGGTCGATTTATTAAAATGCTAATTAGGGCAAACAGAGGGAAGAAGTTTTCTGAAGAAGTGGGCAGATGGTCTGGATCTGTCCTACGAGTCTGGTTTCAGTCTGCATGTGAACAGAAAGAAAAGGAAAAAAACCCAATGAACACATATTTGAAAAAGAATTGGCAGCAGCTGCTTTGTTAAGGAAGATACCTGATTTTCTGACAGTGACTGCTTTTTTCCTCAATTATGAAGGCTGACAATATGGAATGTTAGGACTTTTGAAAACTGATTGTGACTTGGTTAACTTTGCTTCTAAAAACCCATAAATAAGATAAACTGGTGGAAAAAAAAAACAAAACCGACAATTATCCTCCTAAACATTACTAATTTTACATATATTCAGGAACCTGTTTTTTTAAATCTGCTGAAGACACACATGAAATTAGAAGGCTTACATACAATATTTTGCCAGGATGTGTAGCTGGGTTTTTATGACAGCATTTGAGTAAATTTATAGGTAGAATATTTTTAAACCCAAATAAGCCAAACCACATTGCTTCAATATCCTTTGAGAATACAGCCATTTCCTGAAGTGTGTGTAGCCACTGTGGGAGCTGAAGTTGTTTATTTTTTTGAGATTAAATTTGGCTGCGATCTGTTCCAACACTTGCCTGGAGAACCTTCACAGCCAGCACAGCTCTGAACTGCCTGCTGCTCACCTTGCCTTTCCCAGCCCATATATTAACACTTGGATGGGGGATCAGCCTGTAAATACTTGAAACTTGACCTACTATTAGCCAACCAGAAGATTAATTATACTGTCTGAATTTTGTCATTGTTGTCATTGGCTAATTATTAGAGCAGAAAGTAATTTTTGAACCTGACTTGCTGTAGTTTAGGTGGAGGAGGGACTCCAAAGGCTTGTGTAATTCCATGGATTGAAGTGACTTTAGACCCTTCAGAAGGGTCTTTATTTCCCCTTCCATGAGAAGAGAGGTAATTACAGTGGGCAGCACCGCCACGAGGCACTGGTGTAGCCAGCAGAAATAGGAATACATCTGTTACACTCCTCTGGCCATGGAGGGAACCCCGGGACAGATCCACCCTGCTCTGGCTGAGCCCTGCTGTGCCAAGGGCTCCCCAGTTGCTCCTCCATGCTGGGACTGGGGTGAGGGGCTTGCAGCACAAAGGTTGCTGGCCTGAGTGCCACCTCTGACTTCCCAGACTGCTGAAACTTAACAGGCTCCATTTCAGCAGGAATGGGAATCTGAGGAAAGGGGTAGTAGAGCACATCTTAGGTATTCCAGCAAGGGGAAGTGTTAACCCCATGGAATGACTTGGTGATTCCCGTGCCTTACCTTTGTGAAACCTCATCTCACTTTGTGGATGTTCTGAAGAGTGACAGCTCTCTTTGGGAGTTTTCTGCTTGCACAGGCTCAGAGAGTGCTTAACCCCCAGTCACAGAGAGATGTGGGGTTGTGTCATGGTAGGTGCAGGGGGACTCCTTTGCTGTGTGCTTGGAATGAGGCATTAAATGTCTCTATCTCCATGTCACTGAATATATGTAGCTTAAGAGAAACACATGGGAATTATGTGCTTGCTCTCTGGAAAAATGTAGTTGTGCTAGTGAGAAAAAAAAGAAAAAAACATAAATTTGTACGAAACTAGCAGGTCACACTAATACTTGTCCAGAAGTTCCTTTATTGCATTCCTCTTCCTTCTCCTGGTGTGCTCTGAACCACAGCCTTCCAGTGCAGTGCAGGCTGAGCAACCTTTGAATTGTCACCTCTGTGGCAAATACTATATTGAGTCTGAAGTGATTGCAAGGTGTTACAAGTCAGTCTGCTTATGCTGCCTGCCTGGATTCCTGCCCTCGTGGGCAGGGCTTAGAAATGTGTCTGTCCCTGAGAGCAGTTTTCCTGTCAAGCTGCTCCATCAGAGCAGTGATGCTTTTCAAAGTGCTGCTTTTCCATTTCACTTAAAGTATATCAGAATGGAGCTGCTGTCAGCCCCACTGGGAGTTATTTCATAGTGTGATACACCTGAGGATCACAAAGTGCTGCAAGATTATTTGGTTTAAATGCTTTCTTTATTTGGTCTCTCCTTTTCTTTTACCCATCTTTCATGTGCTTAGCTGGGTAATGTTTTGCCTCTCTTCAAACTTTCACCCATAGAGTCATCCTCACCAAATCTTAATTCTGTGGTGGTGGTGTAAATCACTTGGCATCTTTTGAGCACATTGCCTCCTTGACCTGAATTCTCTTTGCAGCTCATAGACTGCAGCCTTTACCAGAGCACTGGGCTTGCCCCTAGCTCAAAGAAATATTGGAGAGACATGATATACTAGGATAAGGTTCATACCGACCATCTTCTGGTTTGCTGATGGTGATATAAAGAAATGAAGTAGAAAATGATGGAGGGTAATATTCATTTTAAAGAGTTTTGCTCCAGCAGTCTGTCCCTGACCTGTGAGATTTTTGTTTGTTTAGATCTGCTGGAGAAGTCTCGTGTTGTTAAGCAGCCAAGGGGTGAAAGAAACTTCCACATTTTCTATCAGATCCTGTCAGGTGCATCGGAAGAGTTTCTCTGTAAGTGTTGCCCTTGTATCATGTTCAGATATGAGTTTTCTTTATATTTAATGTGCTATTCCATGCACATCATCTTTTGTGGGAAATGGGATATTGATTCATTTTTCAATTTTTGGTGGTAGTATTCATTGGTAATAACTGAAGTCCACATATGCTTTGATATTATCCAGGTACCTGAGACAGAACTGGCTTAGCAATGTATTATAAACAAATTTGAAAGCCTTTTCTTATTCAGAAGGCTAATAATTAAAAGATCCTTGAAGAAAATCCAATAATAATAATAACCTATTCATGACAATGCTGATTCTGGGATAAAATTGCTACTAAGAAGAATGCTGTTACTAATAATATTTTTATTTGATTTATTAGGCAAACTCAAGCTGGAGAGGGACTTCAGCAGATACAACTACCTGGGCCTTGATTCTGCCAGAGTGAATGGAGTGGATGATGCTTCAAACTTCAGAACAGTCAGGGTAAGAAGGAGCAGGGGCTGGCTGTGCACTCAACGCCAGTGCAGGGTTCCTATGGCCCTTGGACTATTCATGCTGGGCTGGGAGGGCCACCTTTTCGGAGATCTGGCACTCTTCATGCTGGGATAGAGCCTGTTTGCACAGGGAAGCATGGACACAGCTAGGAAGTAGAGTCAAGTTTCTGGAGTATTCTTACAGGAACACAAAAAGAACTAAAAAAAAAAGAGAATGAAAAAAAAAACCCAAACAAACCCCCCCCCAAACCAAAAGGAAACAAACAAACAAAAAGAAAATAAGAGAAAGGGGGAAAAAAAAGCCCAGATGCCTTGGTCAGATCGTGGGAAAAGTTATATTTTATAGTGGCTCAGGAGAGCAGTGGTTGAGCCTCAAGGAGCAGGTGATGCTGACCAAGTGGAAAGAAAAAGAGGGCTGGGATGCTTCTCAAGAGGATTTGCTGTCCTGTTTTTGCTTGGTTGTACTAAGGGACAAGATGAATACAGGGCCATGTTACCCAGTGCATGCAAATATGGATTCTAAAAGTGGTCTGAGAAGATAGGAGTACCTGTTCATTTGACTGGGAAAAATTGGGTTGGGTTACAAACTAAATTAAGTGGCTAAAAAAAGTACAGCGTTTCAGAAACCCAAATACTGAATGAGTCCTAGAAATGGACTAGACTGAATGCCAGCTCCATTTTCACACCTCCTGTGTACTAAAAAATTTACTTATCTTAGCATAGGAATTATACCATGTAATTCTAGTAGCAGAAGTGTTCATAAACCATTTGTAATTAATGCAGATAAATGGTGAATTTTTCAAGTATGATCTGTTTAAATGTAGATGCCTTCATCTCTTAATTTTATTTGTCCCCTTTCCAGAATGCAATGCAGATTGTTGGGTTTATGGATCATGAAACACAGTCGGTTTTTGAAGTAGTGGCAGCCGTTCTGAAATTGGGAAATATTGAATTTAAGCCTGAATCTCGTGCAAATGGCCTGGATGAAAGTAAAATCAAAGATAAAAATGGTAAGATGAGATTAGTGATGGGAGGAAAGCCAATAATTTGTCTGCAGTCATTATTAATTTTGTTGTTTCTGCAGACATACAATATCCTTATATATGAGTTAAATTGTTTCCAGAGCTCACCCTCAGGCAACCATGGGCTGCATTCTGTACAGTTTCAATCTTCTGTTTGAAATTCCAGAAATGATTATTTTCTTTTTTTCCCCCCCTGCTTTATTAGCACTTTGTTCTAAAATGTTAAATGGTTCTGTGTCTTTATGTACCTGCTTTTTTTTTTTCCTGCAGTGGAGGATTTTTGTTCTTTAGCAGTATCTCAGCCTTTAGTATCAGATTCATTTGGTGACATTTCTGCAGCTGATGTATTTCGAAAGCTCATTTTCATCTGAAAGTTTTTCATTATGAAAAGTAGTCTGCTATAAATGGAGGGATAGTTTCTTCTCAAAAATAAGTGGATAGGAAGGGCTTTCAAAACCAGTAGGTCTGTTTCCTTGCATTGTGCATATTTTATTAAAAATTTGCTTGGCAGGGTGGTGGGGAGAGAGTTTGAATGGGGAACACTTCTCTTTGGGAGCATTTTGGGAAAATACCACACTTCTTAAAAGCTGGTAGTTTTGGGGAAGAAAAACCAATATTGAGGAAGGATTCATTGTATTTACATTTTGCTTTTTCTTGCTAGAACTGAAGGAAATCTGCGAGCTGACAGGTATAGACCAGTCTGTGTTGGAGAGAGCTTTCAGCTTCAGGACGGTTGAGGCCAAACAAGAGAAGGTTTCAACAACACTAAATGTGGCTCAGGTAAAAAGAGGTCCTGATTTAAAGGCAAGAATCATTTAAAATGGCAATTTTATTCTGCATGATTAAATCATAACTACCCCAATAAAGTCTACACCTAAAAGGCTGCACTGAATAAATCATAAGCATAAGTGTGTTTTGTCTTCAGTGGCTTCTAAATGTTAAGAGATACTGGATGCTTTGGTTTTGTGTGTGAATTACCTCCAAAAGATGAGGGATAGGCAAATGTTGCAGAGAATGAAAACACAAGCAGTCCTGCACAAAGGACATGTTGCAAGTTTTCTGGCAGACTGTTTTCATTTAGGGCAACTGCTGTAATTCCATGTGAGCTGTAGTCCCTGGGCTGCTGGAAAACCTTTGCTGCCCGTGTGAATTCATCTCCCAGTAAGCCACTGTGATTGCCACCTGTGTCTCATCAGCTCAGGCTAGCAGGAATGTGGCTTCTCCAGCTGCAGCTGCTCCAGCCCCTTTGCCTAGGATTAGGATGGGGGATGTGAGTCTTCAGGGAGCAGCTGGAAGAGCAGGAATGGAGCTGGAGTGCCCTGCTTGTGGCTGCTGGTCCAGCCAGCCTGTGCCCAGGGGGAAGAGGTCCTGTGCCCACTTAGCACAGCCAGTGCTCCCTGTGCTGGTTTCACTCAGTTCTGAGCACCTTCCAGACATGTCAGCAGCAGGAAAATGTTTGGTTTAACCCAGCATTTATAACATTTTTCTTCTTTTTTTTTTTTTTTTTTCTCTTTAGGCTTATTATGCCCGTGATGCTCTGGCTAAGAATTTATACAGTCGACTGTTCTCCTGGCTGGTTACCAGGATCAATGAGAGCATTAAGGTATTGTTGCTTTGTGCTGGTAAAAAAAAAAAAAAAATCAATAGAAATCCTTTAAATTAAAGTGGACACTAAAACTGTATTTGCAAATTTCATTTCTCCTGGCTGTACAGTGGTACACACAAATAACCATATCACAGCTCAACAAATTGCTCTCTGCTCTGTTCTTAGGCTTATAAAAATATTCACATTTAAGTGTGTTTTGGGAAACTGTACTTAACATTTCAATTTTACAGTATTTGACAGTTTACTTATGAGATACATTAATTTTCTTGTGTCCCAAGTATGCTATGGAGAGATGACTGATTCAATATTTAATTTTGTTTAAGGCACAAACAAAAGTGAGAAAGAAGGTAATGGGGGTGTTGGACATCTATGGCTTTGAAATTTTTGAGGTAAGACCTTTATAATGGTATCATTTAATCAGAGATTATAATTTAATGAGAGAGCTGTTATTAAAGCTTAATAGAGTTTTTCATGGATTCATAATCAGAATATATGTAACTTGATATATGTAATATGACTGAAGTGTGTCATGCCTGACAAAAAACCCAAAAACCAACAAAAAACCAAAAAACACCTCCTCCCCACAAAAAAAAAAACCCAACAAAAAACCACTAGAAAAGTAAGCCAAAGAGAGATGTCTTAACATGTCTGGCAACTGAACAAGAAATTATGGAAGTCAAACTTGTGTTTTTACACAAATAAATATTTATGATGGATAAACTAAATATATTTTGTTGTGACATACATTCTGAGCATAGGAGAAACTCTGGTACTGTCATTTCTGCCCTGAGGCATTTTGTGGATGTCTTTGAACATGCTGTGTATCCTGAGATGGGAAAAAAACCCAACCACTCAATGAAAACTATGCTTTTTTTCCTGTCAAAATTAAACAAGGACTTATACTGCATTTCATCTCAATTCACTTAGATAAATACTCTGTACCTATTCCTAGCTAAAGATCTGTGGCTCACTGCTGTTTGTTTGCAACAGTATTTTTAGACTGGTGGTATTTTGAAACCAAACCATCAATAAAGAGTTTTTAATTGGGTTAAAGAGCACCAGGGACAGGGCATTTTCATAAATCTCATTCTGACAGTTTTTGTTAAGAGATTTATAGATCTTGGTTGGGATCTGTATGTGTTTAAACTAGAAGCTCATCTGAGGAGTAAAAAAAAAGTAGAAAACATGCAATCCTGACCCACTTCCCTACATCCCTCTTAGAAATCTGGGGAGGGTGTTTAAGCTGCGTGGAAAACGGGAATAATCTAGAAAAGAGTAATTGTTCATGTGAAGGTGGTGTGAGTTTCATTTCAGAAGCAAAACATCCAGCTCTGTGCAAATCAGAGCAGCCCTGTGCAGAGGCAGAGGAAAGCTGAGAGCTGCCCCCAGGGCTCGCTGAGCGAGGTTGTGTTGTTTGCATTAAACACAGGAGCATATTTATGAAAATACCCTGCAAGATATTTCAGGTGGCTGAAGGGGGATCCTGGTGCCAGATCTCTCGAGAGCTGCTCCTTGCAGTAGCTTTTAGGAAGCTGGCTGGCACTGGAATGCTGCTGCTGGCATCCTCAAGGCAGGACTTGTGTTTTTGTAGCTTCCCTGTGTTTGGTTGGGTTAGGCACAGGGAGGTGGGAGACAGAAGCTTGCACCAGCACATGAGCCAGCTGAAGGATTGTGTCTGTGGGATGGTGTTCCAGAGACAAGGCTCTTTCTGGAGTGTAATTTTCATCTTTTCCACATTCAGCCTCTTAGAAGGTCATAAGTAAGTGGCTGAGTGCAGGAGAAAAATGAAAAAAACAGGGCCCTTTTCACTTACTTGGCATACTGAATTACAGAGTAGCTTTCTCAAAAGCTGCAAAATCAAAAGTTTTAAAATAAAGGGTTTTTTATAACTTTACAAAGGAGTGAACAAAAAAATTTGAAAGTTATAAAAATAACTTTATAAAGGAGTGAACAGTAACTTCCCCTATAAAATATAGGGTAGTTATTGTTCATGCCTTTAAATGCTGAGTGTTGGTTTTCCTGGAAAAGGTGGGGAAAGCTTTGCCCTTGTGACTTGAGGGTAAAATTCATCAGTACTTTCATACAAGGTGTGACTCCCTCTCACAAGTAAAGGCCTATGGTGAGAATAGTAGCCAAGCAGCTTGGTTCAGCACCACAGAAATAATTGAATTCTTGTTTAAATGTAATCATATTAAAGCAACTAATCAAAAGATAAAAGTTTGACACTATGCAGCCAGACAGGTCAAGGAAAATTTAATTATGTCGTAAGATTTATAGCATAACAAATACAGTGGAATTTGGAGTGTTTTGCTGTGTGCTATATTTGTAAACATGATAGCCAAACATTTAAAATATTAGCTGAGGTGTAGCTAATGACAGTAACGTATCCATCAATTATAAATCAGTTAAAATCTATGACTAAAAATGTGGAGTACCCTCTTGAACCCGATTCTTAAGTCATATTTTGATTTTCACATCTGCTCCCAAAAGTTAGAATTAATGTCAGCTCTACAAAGAATGTTTGTTGGCAAAAATGCACTTGAAGGGCTTCATCTCTAAATTTGTGCCTTTTAAGTGTTTGATGTGCTGAGGGTAAAAAGGCCAACATTAATCATGTTTCTACTCAGGAATCAGGTTAAGTTTATCATTAGTGCGTGGTCTTTGACCTGAAGTGGCCTTGTACCCTGCAGACAGAAACGTATCAAAACCCACAGGAGGTGTAGCAGGAGTGTTTTAAATACATGCAAAATATTTACACAGGAAGCCCAACACCATTGGAATAAGCAGCAAGGAATGTGTTTACTGAAGGGTGATTTTTTACATTTTAATTTTTTTTTCCTTTGTTTTTGAGGTTTTTGTTTTGTTTACTAATGGGCAGGGCACAATACCTCCCTGGCCTTTTTTCTATTCAGGATGATTCTTTGGATCATCCTACAGTTCCTTGTGTGAGAAGAGAGAATAAAGAAATCCAGATTTACCATTCTGAAAGATCCTACACTTGATGACAATAGCAATCTTTTTCTATTATATGCAAATTGAAGCTTTTAAATGAGATTTTTTGGTGTATTTTTGAAAGATTAATTTTTTTACTGTTCACTGTGGTTTCTGCAATTTATGCTGAAGTTAATTTACATGGGTAACTGGTGGTTTCTTAGAAATTAACAGAGAAATGACAACTGGAATATTGACACTGTTGGCACACCCTCTTTGGGATTTGGGTTTTGCTAGTATATTTATTAAACACAAACCCCATTTTTCAGACAAACACAAAAAACCATGCAAGAAAATAGATATAAGGACTTGGCTGTCTTAAAAATTCAGATTAGGGAATTTAAATCTATCAATAATCCTCAGCCTCTGTGGGTTTGGCAGATGTCAGCAGCGAGCTTGGCTACGCAATCCACAAAATAGGTGCTGTAAAGCTGTGTTTATTTTTGAACCCTGCCGTGCCTTTTGTGGTAAGCCAAATGCTGGGACCGAATGTTTGCAAAGCGAAAGGCTGAAATTTTGGGTGGCTCTGTGTGAATTGTCTGTAGGCAAGGATTTAGGGACTAGGATTAGCGTGAAAATGCAGGCTGGAGGGCTGAGCTGGTTGTGTAACTGTGCTGCTGGAGTTTGGGCAGTGGCCTGAAGCCTGACACTAATTGCTCCAAGTATGTTTATCCACATTTTTGAGCGGCTGCATGCGTAGTCAGTGTGCAGTCTAGACTGTGATTTGAGATGGGGTAGGGATGATGGCTGGTGGCACCAGGAGTTTTAGAGCCAGCTTGATTCCAGGCTTCCTGGGGTGGGTTTGGGGCTGTTCCCATTTTATTCCGTGTTTGGTTGTGTATTTTTGGGCAGAAAGCCGTTTCTGCATCTCTGCAGGATGTTGGGGTGGGGTCCTGGAAGGGTGGGGTTTGTGATCAAGCTGTAAGAGGCAGATGATGGGGTCCTGGCAGGACTCAGCAGGGATGAGCAGAAGGCTCTCTCCATTTGCTTTGGGTGTTGAGTTTCCTGCTGTGTACGTTTCCTGGGGAGACAAGAAGTAGGGTATGTAAAAGTCAATGTCATGGAGCAAATGTGAGTATTTCACCCTGCCCAGCCCTTCAGAGGTAGAAATGTCTGTCTGTGCTAGTTGGCTTAAAGGCTTTGTTCTGAATATTCAGGCACCACTCTGCAGCTGGTCCATATGATGAAGTTAATGATTTGGAGTGCAGTTTTATGGAAGGTAATGCTGCCAAACAAGGCTTATTGTTGAAATTTGCCAGGCCTTGAGAAGACAGTTTGAGAGTGTGAGCACTTTCAGCTCAGTCCCTTGGTGGAGCAGTTTGTTCCATGTATTTTAGCCTGACAAGAAACTGGGATGTACCAGTGACAGAGTTGCAGAGAGGGACTGGTTCCATTTGGTTGACCAGAGGTGATGACTGCCTTGTCTTTGGGGACAGCATCTGACCAACTCCTTTTGCTCCAGGTATGCAAGAACATGCAAAGGCATGGCAGAATCCACCACATTCTGTGTAAAACCCACCAGTAAATAAAAATATCACTGGTAAACCAGCCAAACAAGCCACCCAGCAGTAAAGCCAGGTCCATTTCTCACAGTCTGTGATGCATTTTGATAGCACTTCTTTTTGTTTAAGGCAATTAGCTTGTTTCTTGTGCATAGAAGTCCCTTGGGGTGACAGAAAGAAGCTTGGCCCTGCTGCATGCACTATGTAAGCTGCCATCTGGACAAAGATAAAGTGACAATATCTCTATTGAGGGAATGTGTCAGAAACACGAAGAATGCATTTTCTTCAAATTAACAAGTTCATAGTTGTGTTAATTGTCTGTTTTTAGAGGGGGGTAACCAAATAAGGAGCAATAATCATTAAAAGTGTCTTTCTGAGGTGTTTAAGGCATGAAAAAGTAGGGGAGATATTTCCACCTTGACCATAAACCCATACAACAGCTTGGCCCAGCTTTGCACTTTTCTATCCTGTTGATTACATGATGGACATTACAGTTTCAGAGCACATTGAGCTCTGAGATAGTGCCTGGATCAGGATCTTCCCCCCAGACCCCAAAGGATTATTTTACTGAAGGGTCTAGTTGTTAGCAGGATGGACAAAAAAAACCGAACCCACTAAGGAGGAAATTGACTTATCAGGATCTTATTTTATCTTTTTTTTTTTTTAAGAATCTGGGAACCCTTTCTTCATACCCTGACTTTGGCTTTAACTCATCCATAGATATCTGTTTTGCTAGTTGCCTAATCACCAGACCATAATTTCCAGCTGCTTTTTCTAGGCTGTCTACCTTGCAACAGATTTCCTTTTTGAAACTGTTCAACCCTTGGCTGATGCCCAGAAGTTTATCATATAGTGGCAAGCAGCAGTGCCAAAATGTGTGTACCCAGCCCTCTGCTTCTTCTGGCAAACCCCAGTCCAGTGGGAAAGAGGAGAACTGAATTTTTAATCTATAATTGATCAACTACCTCTGCTGGCATGTGTTATGTGAGAGAGGAGCTTTACAGAGAGGGACCCTTGGTTGGACTCCTAGGTGCCAGGGAGATTTTAAAATACTGCTAAGGCAATAAATTGCTCTGCTCAAAGCAGAGGTGCATCCCAGAAAGTTAACCACCATTTAATTAATTGTATTATAATGTAAGTATTTAGAGAGGCTTATTTTGCAACATGCAATTTTATTAAGTAAATCCCATTGGCTGGCTGCTTGCAACAGAGGAAATGCTTGAAATGCTGGAGCAAAAATACACAAATGTTCTGCTTCAGGTTGTGAGAATAATGTTTTGCCCTACAGCAGCTATTTCTGTCTTAGTAGAGGAGTGGTTCTGATTATACAGTAGGTTCTTGCCTGTTTGTAATTCCTGTTGTTCCAGGACTGTAGTTTATCAGGCTGAGTTTGTTGCAGTGATGGTACCTGGCTTTTCCCAGGAATCACACCTGCACTGGAATTCACTGTAGTTTCTCACCCTTTAAAGTCCAAATTTGGTTCAGACCTGTGTGCCTGGATAGCACAGCTGGGAGCAAGATGGATTTCAGAGTGCCTGGTTCTCTGCCTGGTGCACAAAAAGGGCTGAAGTTGGTTGAGCTACATAAATATGGAAAATGGATAATCCCTGAAGCTTTGGCACAAATCTTTCTTGCTTCCATGAGGTACACTGAAACATGGCTTGATTGCATATAGTGGAATATTTATCATTAAAAGATGTTGCCTCTCTGGTTCTTTGCCTATAGAGATAATTGCACAAAAGCCCAGACCAGTCTAGTTTACAGGAAATAAGCTTGATTGCTCAAATGTTTGTATATGTAAACAGAAAAGAAAGGGATAAATATTGATAACATGCCTTTACTAAATTTGCAAAAAAATTAAAAAAAAATATTGTACCTGAGTCATGTTATAACTGGGTCATTGCTCTGGGATTAAAATTGTATCTTTTTTCATTTTCTTTAAAAGCAATTTTCCCATTTTGCTGATTTTAACTTCCTAGCATTTATATTCCTTAGTTTCATCTCATAAACTTGTATGCTTGTGTGGTCATACATAAAACCCCCTATCCCCAGACATCACAGTAGCATGTAAATTGAATTTGCTGGTTGATTTCACTCTTCATTCCACCATTCATCTCAGTGAAGTGAGTATGTTGGTCTTTTATCATCATTACTTTTGCCATCTGGCTTTTTCTCTAGGGGCCTGAAGGAACTACTTGGGGTCACCTGCTAATGTCAGGAGGCAGTCAGAGCCTTCTGATGCCTGGAGCTGTGTTGATATCTAAAAAAACTTACTTCCTGAGGCTATTTATTCTAGAGCAGAAGTATCAGTCTTTACATACATTTAAGTATGACTTATTCCCTTCTCACATTGATGTAAATGTCCATTTTAATGCCANATTATATTATATACCTGTATGTGCTCACATAATGTATTTGAGAAAGTGTTGCTGGTCACCTTTTTGTCAGTGTGGTTGCACACTGAGCAATGTGTAGATTTTTGAATTGCCTCTGAACAAGAATGGTGAAAGATTAAGAAGGAAGAGGAGACATTGAGAAACACCAATGAGTCCATTGGTTTGGATCAACATCATCTGCTTAATTTGGGGAAAACAGTGGAGAGGACACAAAAATTGGAATGCTTAAAATTAAACTATTAGGCAGGTGGAAGTTAAGAATTTATTCCTGCCTAGGACAAAGGTACCCAGTTTTCAGTTTTCAGCAGGTATCTTAGTTGCCTTATCACCTTTGGAAATTGGAAACTGGGNGAACTACTTGGGGTCACCTGCTAATGTCAGGAGGCAGTCAGAGCCTTCTGATGCCTGGAGCTGTGTTGATATCTAAAAAAACTTACTTCCTGAGGCTATTTATTCTAGAGCAGAAGTATCAGTCTTTACATACATTTAAGTATGACTTATTCCCTTCTCACATTGATGTAAATGTCCATTTTAATGCCATCAGTGCTGTTGATTTCAACAGTCTCATGACTTGAAATGTTTAGGGTTTTCTTTTAAAATATGCTTTTCCTTTAAATNTTTATGGGGAGAGATGGTTAGAAAGTATCTAATGTTGATAGGAAAATACCCTCTTTTAGGTATCTTAATATCATAAATCTAATGGAGATATTTCTGCCTCAGACCAGTAAGAGATTTTTAGCCTTTTTTAAACAGAAATATTTTTGTCTGTTTCACACTGGTATTTTACTGGTATAAAAATGTATAAAGTCAGCAACAAAATGTATATTTTTTCAGATGATTCCACAGTACACAACTGGAATCTTTCAAAGAAGAAGTTGGGTAAAATACCAAGGACAAAGGAATATTTTTGTAGGACTTTCAAGCACCTGTATGTAGTAACTGTGGCTTACAGATAGAACTTTATAGCTAGTTTATATGATCCCTTTATTTTTGCATGGAGAAGACTTTTTTTAGAGTTCAAAACTTGCTATTCATGAAATAGCAACCATCTAGATTGATAAAGAATGAAGCTGTATTAGCACGACACCATTATTTGAGAAGTGAGAACTGTGGTGAAGTAGGCTTTGATTTTTGTCAGTGAATTTTTCTACTCCTCTAAATTTAGTGTTCCATCTGATAAAAGATTCAGAGGATAAGCTGAGGGGGGTTGGTTGAGCTGTATCTATAAATTCAACATGACTTTAAGCCTATCTCAGGTGACATTCTGTTTTCCCGGCACCTTTATTTAATTTGAGAGTCCGTGTGGTTTTATATTCCCTGAAGGTTTTATTTTGTATTCCACAGTACTTTCAAAGGCATGGTTAGAAAGCTGCTATTAAAATGCAGGGATTGAAGTGCCCTCAACATTAAAAGTAGCAGAATTACAGCCTGGAAGAGAAGCTGACACCTTGAGAATATATGGTCTTAATTTTTCCCCCCCCCTTTAAAATTTCCTAAGAATATTTGATAGCTCTTCCTCAAGTTTTGTGTCTGACTGCTCTGCTCCTTTGTTGGTCAAGCCCCTTTCTATCACTTAATACAAGTGGTCAGCATAAGGAGCAAGCAGTCTCTGATGGCTGGGTCCCTCCAGGAGACAAGGTTTAGTTATGTGCCATCACTGATATGGTTTACTCTCTACTGCCTTAAAAAAAAAAAAAAAAAAAAAAAAAAAAAGTCAGAAGTCCTTTAGATCCCTTCTAATTCTGTTGTATTCATTTCTATAAGACCTTCATTAAAATATTGCAGGGACAACTCATTTGTGAATGTTTGTATGTTCTTTGTGGAGCCCTCATATAATTAAAAATCAGAGATATTCATTAAGGGAGAGTAAATGCACAACCTCTGTTGCTTTCCTTAGAATTGCTTAGAGATAAACACTCTAATTGTTATTTTGCATACGATGTTTTTTAAAACCTTTTCTGAAGTGTATTTCAGTTACCAAATGTTTTCTGGTCTGCTCAGAGTTAAGTGTTTTGAGAATTTCACTAATTTCAAACCTTTTTTCTTATTTTCTTTGCAATAATTAACTGTCTTGGCCTTTTGCTCTGTGTTATTCATAAAGAACAACATTGCTGTTACTCTTCAATAACTTTTTTCCTGGAATAGCAGTTTTCAGTGGCTTGGCAATGTCAAATAGAATTTCATAGCTCAAAGTGAACGATTTGTGGAGAACTCTAGAACTCTGTGGANTTTTTTTTTTTTTTTTTTTTTTTTTTTGCAAGCCATAAATATACATCAAATCAGGAAAACACCTAGCAATTACTTTAATGTATTGTTAATGACCTTTTAGTTAGATGGTTTAGCTGGATTTTCTGTTCAGTTTCCATCCTCTTTTGATGACCAAGCCCTGTATAATTTGTGAGAGAATAGTCCTGATGCCCTTTTAATAAGGATAACGTGGTCTTTTGGAGAAGCAGTCTCTCTGAGTTGGGTGACATGTGCCTGGCAGGGGGATGCAGGGTGTTTTGCCCTTTCCCTTTGCCTGGGTGATGTGACACTTGGGGTCCTTTTACTTCATACTCAACATATCTGAAGTGATAGCCTTATCTGAATGTGTCAAGTAAACTTACACTCATTCTTCCTCCAGTATTCTCTATTCCCATCCACATTCTCCTTTCTGTTGCAGAGATTTGTATGCCCAAGGTTATAAATATGGCTTTTAGAGGCAAAAATTACCTGATGATTTAGAAACAGGGCAATGCAAGAATGCTGTTCTGTGTTAGGCTCTGATGTGTCTCATCTTCTTGGTTTATTTGATAATATTTAGACAGTACCTAAAGATAGACTCACCTACAAAGACGTGATACACAACATTTATTAGTACTTTGCATTTTCAGTGATACAAAGATTTATCTACTTGTTATGCTAAATAAATGCTAATAGATATATTCTGTATTGTTATGGAAGTAGAATAAATACTGACTGCAGTTTATGTAATTTCTTTTTCAACAGAATGCAGTAAGTATGCCTTGTTTGCAGTGCTGATTTTGCTGCATGCCAAATTTTAACTCTCTCATCTAGAGCTATGCAAGTTTTGCAATCTCTGAGTGATAATTGCAGTTGGTGAGAGGGGCATCATTCGTGGCTGAGGAATTTTGGTGATCAGCTATGATTTTGCTTCATTTAAAGCTAAAATGATAAAAGTAATCTGTGCTACCTCAATATTTTCTAATCTGCTTGTGTGTTCTTAATCTCATTTAGCAACCACATCCTTAATTCAAACATTCAAATGATTGCATTTGCCTTCAGTGATAAAAATTCTGTCAGCATAATTAAACTTCACAGGTACTGTATAGCAGAATATTTTGTAGTTTGAAAAGTCAGTGTGTCATGTCACAGCTTGTGACGGGGCAGCACTGAGCATCCTTCCTGTGCCCACCCCTCCTGCTGGGGTCTGCTCCATTCCCTGGTCCCTTCTGCAAAGGGTCACACATCTGCTTGCTCCCTAACCTAGTTTTAGATGAATTAGCCTGCTAGAGGAATTTTAGTCAATGAAGCTCTTTTGTTTCCCATCATTTCAAGGGGCAGTTTGCTGGCAGGGAGGAGGTGGGTTGACCTCTGAAGCCAATAATCTCTTAACCCAGGTTCAGCTACAACTGGAAATGCAGCTTGAGCCTTGTTCTGTAGGGAAATAGGATGCTTTATTGGCTGCTAAGTGGGAAAGAGCTAAAGCTACTGTTGTGATTTTATTTATCAGACCCCGCAGGAGACTACATTTTACATATGGGGACAGATCACTGCAGGAAAAATTTTGGTTGTTTATTCCCTGACACCATAGGTGTCCTTATGACTTGTTAAAAGGAATCCATGTGGAGCCATCATGAATAAAACCTACAGAGGTTTTTTGTCCCTCCCAATGGACAAAGCCTCAGGGAAGGATTTGGTCTAAAATTTCTAAACTAATCATGCTCTCAATCAGATATTGTCCAACCATCACATCACAAAATTGGAAGGAGTAGTTAATACAGCGGCTTGTTGACCTGCAGCTGCTGCAGTAACTCACTCCAGCTGGGTTCCAGGCTGTTTACACAAAGCAAACTCAAACATGTTTCATCTGACAGGACAACAGCTTTGAGCAATTCATTATCAACTACTGTAATGAGAAGTTGCAGCAGATCTTCATTGAACTTACCCTCAAAGAAGAGCAGGAGGAATACATCCGAGAGGTAATGCTTGAATGGATCTCTCCTTATCCTCCTCCCATTGTCCCTGTAAAGAAAGATACACAGACATGCAGGCTGGAACTATTTTTCAGGCAACAGAGGCACTTTTTGACCACAGGACTGACATAGAGCATGTTTGTGTGGCGCTGTGTGGTAGTTACATTAAGCAAAAAATGTTGGTTTGGCATTTGTTTCACGATCAGAGTTCTCCAGGTAAAAACCAGACCCAGCTCTGATTCATTCACTGGCAACAGTGACTGGCAGTTCTGAGCAAGGGCTAATTGATTTATTGGAACACTAATATCACTTTCTGGTATTAGTACCAGTACCCTGCAGCCTGTGTTTTGGGTTATACAGTAATGTCTGGGATGCACCCCAAGAACAGCCACAGCCAGTCCTTCCTCAAAGGGAATTGGGTGGCTAAAATAATAACACGCAACATGAAAGAAACTGGAAATGGGGTTTTGGTTCTAGTGTTTTTTCAGGTATGTATTGAAGGGAGCTGTGTGAGTTTTATGGAGAAATTTAAGATGTCCTGTGGAGCTCAGCCTCTGGTGTTTGATGTTATTCTGTGAGTGAACATCAAGCTAAAGTTTTAATAGGTTTTAGCAGTGCTCCACATGATACACATAGCTCAGAAAAAATACCAGCTGCCAGCTGTAAAAACTGGCACACAGTGTCTGTACTCAAACTGGATGATACCATTTTTCTGTATAAACATTTTTTAAAGTTACATAAAGTTTTTGCCTTATGATCCTGAGGATAACATGAAATTTTGACATCTCTTTTTAATTTTGCATTCAGTGGTGAACCATCATTACTGCAATTTGGTTCTTGAATGATATTTCAAATACCATTCAAGCTTTTGAGTATCATTCAAGATCTCATTTGAATGATATTTCAAATGCTCTGAGAAAAGTAAACTGTTAGAAGTACCACAGAGTGGAAATTAAGAATGAAATTAATATTTTCTTCTTTCAGTCCTTTGCCCTACCTTGTGATGCATTGTTATCTCATGCTGGAAATTTTATCACTGATGTTTACAAAAAAAATGGAGATATTAAGAACATCTGAACAACAGTCACACTCTGGATTTTTCAAATGGTCTTATCTAAATTTAGCCCTCTTTCTTCCTCCCATTAAAAAAAAATCCCAACAATGAAGAAGTTAGAAATTTTGATCTCAGGAGCTTGCAGTGACATGGGCTGATTTCCTTCTGGCCAGTGGGAGCGTGGGCAGCACGGGAGGAGCCTGGCCTGGCGCCAGGGAGTGCATGGGAAGCTGACATGGGTGGGGGAAAGGAATGGAGAACGGCTTTGGCAGCCGCTCAAGGACACTCATTTTGCCCAGATAATGTTAGTAGTATATGATTGCATTTTTTTTTTCTTCCTTAATAAATGAATTGTTGGTAAGCTTGAATAATTAAATGTGAAAGGAGTACCATGGTTAAATGGAATATCATTTTAATTGCCTAGAGGAAAATCTCCCTCCATTGTTTTTCTGTTCATGCATTTATTTATATTTTCTTATAGGGGATTGAATGGACTCATATTGAATATTTCAACAATGCTGTCATTTGTGACCTAATAGAAAATGTAAGTTGTATTCAAGAATATCTCTGGATAATTTTTAATGCATGGATTTAAATTAGCTGTAACATCTGTATGCATCCTTATGAACTAAATTTTCTGAAACCTGCCCTTCATTGTATTATTCATCTTACTTTGTATAGTAGAAGTTTATTTTACTACAAAGAGGTTTTTTTAATAAGCTATGTTTCTTTGGTAGAAATATTCAGCAGTACCTACACAAAATAACCCCAAATCAAATAGCTCTTAAATATTTACATTTAGGGCTGTTTTCAATAGCAGATATCACATGCAGTATTGTAATTAACATTTCTTTTCATATGGAAACTAGAGAACTCAATTACATGTTACTGAATGTTTGAGGTACTCATTGTACTTATATATACTGAGACTTCCAATGTGAAAAGATAAAATTCCTTAACAATCAGAAAAGAACAGTTTTTAACCATTAATATAAAATGCCTGGTAGTTTTACCATAAACTGGATACTTTCAGTTGAGTTGAAGTTGCTACAGTCTGAGTAAAAAGTCTTTCAAAAACGCAAGTGCTGAAACTCAGTTGGAAATGGTCATGAGGTAAAAAGAACCAAACTTTGAGATGGCTCAAAGAATTTTTTCTGGGTAGCAGTAGTCAAACAGGTGAATGGTCTCTTTTTTGTGCTGTGATGGAAGCAAGTACTAAAGCTCTTGTTTTGAAACCTCAGAACCAAACTGGAATCCTGGCCATGCTGGATGAAGAATGCCTGAGACCAGGAACTGTTACTGATGACACCTTTTTGGAAAAGCTGAACCAGGTCTGTGCCACTCACCAGCACTTTGAGAGCAGGTTGAGCAAGTGCTCCCGGTTCCTCAACGACACCTCCCTGCCTCACAGCTGCTTCAGGATTCAGCATTACGCTGGAAAGGTACCTGCTGGAGGGAGCACCTGCTCTGGGGGGATCCTGTAGCTGACTAAAACAATCCAGACCTGTCTTAATCTTTTCTGTCTGAAGCCTAAAACCTGTGATTTGGGCTGGATCTAAGCTAAACCTGCCCTCTGTCAGTCTGAAGCCCCTACCCCTTGTCCTGTCACTACATGCCCTTGTGCAAAGTCCTCATGCTCTGGCTGAAATGAAAGCAGTTCTCCTTTCATCAAAGGAGAAAGGTGCCCCACGTGCTTTGGTGCTGCATTAGGTCTCTGGAAATAAATCATTGCTCACTGTGACAAATTTCACACACATTTGTTGGCAATGTATTTTGGAAAACATGCTCCTTGTCACTGAAGTAGCTGCAGTTCTCAGTCACATTCCTGAGAAAATGCAGGTTTTTTTGTACATTTGAAGAAACTGAGTTTGATTCTCTGTGTTTAAACAGATGGAAGACAAAGCTGTACAGAGGGCTTGCAAATGTGTTTGCATTTTACAGCATAAGCAGTATGAATAAATACAAGTCTGACAGCTTTCAGTGTGTAATCCATGATGACTTTTTATTAATGAAAATCAAAATAATTTAATTTGTAGACTGAAGACCATTTATTTTTAAAAATTGAAAGCAAATGTAGGGTTCAAATTATAGCTCTTGTCTGAATCTGCTGAAATTATAATGTCACACAGTAAAGAATATTTGCAAAGTGTTTCATTTCCCTAGGACTGCTTAATGCTTTCCAAAATTTTCTCAATCTTACAATTTTGAACAGCTCAATAATTTTCTCATTCAAAATGGTTCTGGAAATGTCAGACTTTCAGTCTTTCAGGCAGCCATTCATTAACATTAGTTGCTGAGAAGAGTTTGTAACTGCATATAATTTTTCAGGAGTTAATACCTAGGTATTTCTTTGGTTGTCAAAAATCTAAGAATTGAACTGGGGAATTGAAAACACCCCAGTACTTTGAGAAGGACTGTGCACAGATTGTGTCTTAGCAGGCAGTGAGGGTCTTTAATCCTGAAACAGGCATTCACTTACCCAGCAGAGTGAATTCCTCCTATTTTGGGAGGAATGTTGTTTTCCCATCCTCAGCTGAGAACATTTTGATCTTGTCACTGGTCAACAAAAGTTTGACCCTCCTTTTACGAGATACAAGTAATTTCATGTGAACAGTTGTTCTGTTTCCTTTTTTCTTTTTTTTTTTTTTTTTCAGTAGTGGCATTTACTGCACCTGTCAGAGCCAGAAACATGTTCTCCAAAGTGAAATGCTGCCTGAGTTCCCAGTAACTTGCTGTTGTGTAAAATATGTGTCAGCACTATTTTTGTTCAGTATTCTGTGTACATAGTACATACCTATGCAGAACTGAGAAATCATGGATCTGAAGAAGAATCTGTATTATCAGCCAGATGACTTATCACAATTAATCAAATATATTTCCTATTTGCAATTCCTGATTTCCCTCAAAAATTAAAGAAGCCAGTAGCAATCTAAGATCTGCATGAAGTTCCTCTGGCTGCCTCCTGGGTACCCAGCTGCAGGTCAGAGCTTTGTACTCATGCTTGTTGTTATTGGACTGCTTTCCTGGTGAAAGTCCTTTAGAATAACAGTCCCCTGGGGGCTGCACAGCTTGCTGCTTGCTCTGAGATAGCAAGAGGTGATATTCCATATCTCCTTTTAGTTAGGCAAATAATGAAAGCACTCTAGTACTTTGAAAGGAAAAGGGTATTTTTGTTGTTGTTTTGGTTCAAAAGAGAGGGAGAAAAACTTCGTCAGACAAAAAAAAAAAAAAAAGGAAAGATTGCCTTGGAGTCTTGGCAGGTGGTGGTGTGTCAGAGTTATCATGGAAAAAGGGTTTCTTCCACTTCAGAAACCAGAACTGATTGACACAGGGAACTGTTGGCAGTGTGAGAAAATGGATCTTTCTTAGGTAGCATGTTCACAGACATTTTATCCAACAAAAAGTCATCCAAACATCAGATTTTAAATGAAAGCTGAAATATCTTTCATTTCTTTTGGACGGTGGGTAAGAAGGAGAAATCAGTTTCTTGGGTCTGTTTTGAACTGGTCTCTGTTGTAGTTCAAAGCCTGTGCTGATGAGGCTTTTCTCTGTTGCTCAGGTTATGTACCAGGTGGAAGGATTTGTTGACAAAAATAATGATCTTCTGTACCGTGACCTCTCCCAGGCCATGTGGAAGGCCAACCACTCCCTTATCAAAGCATTGTTCCCAGAAGGAAACCCTGCTAAGCTCAATCTGAAGAGACCACCAACGGCAGGTTCACAGTTCAAAGCTTCAGTTGCCACCCTGATGAAAAATCTCCAGACAAAAAATCCAAACTACATCAGGTAAATCCCCCGGTGCCCAAGATTTGGTGAATTTGTTTGGTGAGGTTATAAAAAACAGAAATACATCTCGATGCCCAAGGATAAACTATTGAAATGAGTGGTTTAAACTCACCGTAATAGCAGATGGCATACAGTGCAAAGTGACATCCCTTCTGGTTTTCCTTTGCAGGTGCATCAAGCCCAATGACAAGAAGGCTGCACACGTTTTCAACGAGGCCCTGGTGTGCCACCAGATCCGGTACCTGGGGCTCCTGGAGAACGTGCGGGTCCGGAGGGCGGGCTACGCCTTCCGGCAGCCCTACGAGCCCTGCCTGGAGAGGTACAAAATGCTCTGCAAGCAGACCTGGCCCCACTGGAGAGGGCCAGCCAGGTAGGCAGACAGCAGTGTTCCTGTCCTGAGTGGAATTCCCACCTTCCACGTGCCCTGAGTTTTTAATTCTTGTGTATACATTGCAAAAGGAATACGGTGCAGGCCTTAGAGATCTGGGTCTGAAGGAAAGGGTGTAAGAGAGAGATGCTACAGTGGATTCAAAATAACTGGGAGGTCTGGAATGATCAGGAGGGCACTTATCTTTAATAACCAACTTTCAAAGCGTAAGAACACTCACTTCTTGGAGCCATGCAATCTTCCTCTGCCCTTTCAGGAATAACTTTACATAATGACTATGAGATAATGCCTCTTGCAAATCCATTATATTAAATATATACTTTTAAATTGTATAGTATTCACATGTATTTTTGCAAATAATGTCTGCGATGGGCAAATAAACTTCTATTACGTCTTTATACATGTGGGCACCAAAAGCATGATTTAAATATCTTTCATAATTGATTAACATCTTTTAGCTACTTTTTAAGTCTTTAGGTTATCAAGATAATGGTGGCAGTGCAGCACTGGTAACAATAGCATTGCAGTAATAATCATCACAAAGATCTGCATGGTTCCACTTTCCTTTTTTCTGTTGATGTTCATAAAATGCATTTGATGAGAATGGAACGCTGGTATTTGTCAAATTCGTCAGTCTTTGTTTCACATTTTGACATCAGTGTGAGCCCTTCCTTTTTCCTTTCTTCTGTTTTTAAGTAAAATAATTATAGATGTAAGGGGAAAAAATAGGCAGTTGCTGATGCTGTAAAATAAAATTTGCTCTCTTTTTTCATCAAATTATTCTGAATCTTTACAGTGATTATTCTTGCCTTTAGCTGAATAAACCTCTGAGTAAATGAGTTAGATTTTCAATCTTCTTATGTCAAGCACTATTTAAAAGTTTAAAATATGCTTTCACATACTTTCCATAAATTAAGCTGTGAATATGTAAACTAAGAAGTTTTAGAGCTGGGGGTCATGTTTGTTAAGCTCATTTACTCCTTCTTAGGGCTGGAGTAGAGGTGCTGTTTAATGAATTGGGATTCCCTGAAGAGGAATTTTCGTTCGGGAGATCAAAGATATTCATCCGCAACCCAAGAACAGTAAGTGAAAAATGCCTTCTGCAAAATCAAGCCCTCTCTCATGAGGACAGCATCATTCACTACCTGCTTCCCACAGATTTTTCTATGTGCAGAGCTTTGATAAATTGCTATGAATGTAGCATCAAAAAGAGCACTTTTTAATGTTAGGCCCGTTAAAATCAATGTGAATCAAGAGTCTACAATAGCTGTCAGCCTTAATTTAATATACTTCTCAAGCACTGACTTGTGACATTGTATCTGCCACAAATCTTGTTGGTGTACCTGCCTGTACCTCTGGAGATGAATAAAACAACATGTGACTGAGGGGGGACTTCAGTAAAGAATAGATTTCTCTTACAAGAGCTGTGCTTATGGGTTTTTTTCCTTGTCTCTTCTCTCCTGCTGTTTTTCTTCCAATGTCAAACAAAACCCTAAAAACCCCCACACCCAGCTCTTCAAACTCGAAGACCTGAGAAAGCAGCGTTTGGAGGACTTGGCTACTCTAATTGGAAAGATTTACAGAGGTTGGAAGTGCCGTACTCGCTTCTTGTTAATGAAAAAATGCCAGATTGTGATCGCTTCCTGGTACAGGAGATATGCAGTAAGATACTGTCCCTACTACTTGGGGGGTTCTCTTCATTGTTTAATGCATATAACCTTCATAGGATATTTTTCCTCAATATGTACAGAGAGCTGTTGAAAAGATTCAATTTTATGTTGATACTTAAGTACCAATAGCGGGAAGAAAGAAAATTTAGTTTCTATAGACTACTGTTAAGTGCTTACACCGTGCTTGTTTTTAAAAAATTAAAAAGCTCACCAGATTCCTTTCATTCTGGGAGAGCAGAATTCTGTGGCTCAGCTGGGAAGAGTCTTTTTCCTTCAGCTAAAATGCTGTGCTTCCCAACACTTACAGCGCTCTCAAAACATGGTTAATGTGTAAAACATGTTCAGTAATATACGTGTGCAGTTCTCTGGAATTCAGTCATTCCTAAGGCTTTTTGTGTTTTTGCCTTATTTGGAACATTTGCCTTCTGACTGAAGAATGCTGCCTGTAGGGGGTTATTTTAATTGTAACTCCTAAGACTGGTAATTTGGCATCATTATTGATACAATTCATCCTAAAGCAGTTTTAGTTCTATGTGTGGACTGGGAGTTCTGTGCCACAAGCCGAACAGCAGTTCTGTTACATGACTCTTTCACGTCTTGGCAGTTAGTAAATAATACTCACGTGATGAAAAGGATTTATTTGTTTTTAAAACCACTCTTGAACGTCTCAGCTGCATTTTGTTATTGCTAGAGAAGAGCACAAGCATATCAGAAACCTTGATGAAGTATGGAAAGAAAGTCTTCTTAAACTGCAGGCTGCAGAGTTGACAAACCCCTGTTTTTCAGTTGACAAGCACTTCTGTTTGTCCTCTTGAAAGCCATCAGTGTTTGGTTCATTTCTCTTGAATAATTAGAGGGAAGTATAGGTAATTTGGAAAAAGTATGAGTGAAGCACACTTTTTTTACTGTAAAAACTCTTCTCTCTGACTTTGTGTGACTGAAAGCCCCATTCCCACAAACAGCATCCTTACAGAACTGATTAGTGCCCATATGGCTTCATTATGATCTCATGAAATCTTCATGAATTTAAAATAGACTTACTGCAGCTAGACTGGCACAACCTTAAGTATAAAGAAATGAAAACAAATACAGGACCAAGAACTGCTGATTTCTTAACTGCAAACCTTTATTGGGTCACTGGTGACACATGGCAGCAGTTGTTTTATTGGTGATGATAGAGACATTCCCTCAGCCTCTTCACATGGATGGAAGGCACCATTCTCCTGACCCAACATGACTGGTAGGCACTGTGCTTTGGAAGGTTTCATGGGAAAACCTTCATGCTACTACTCCAGCATCTCATTCAGGAATCCATGGTTTTGTTTTTTTCTCTTCCTAAGTTATCATCAGCCATAATAAAGGCACTGTGAGTAATAGGAACAGCACATGTCTTATGAAATGGTGGTAAAAAGCTTAGCCAACAAACCTGAGCATTTGTGACAGTTTCTGTGCTGCTCTGGTGGTGGGAAAGACAAATAAAGCTCTTACTGTTAGCATTTAATCTGCATTTGTGCTGCTGACCATGAACTTAGTGTTTCTGTAAACAGAGTGACATTGTCCATGCAGCATTGTTGATGTGCTTTGTTTCCCCTCGAGTTGAACACAGAATCTACACTCTGATCTGCTCAGTCAGAAATTGTTCACTTTTTACATTTAGTGTTTGTCTCCTCAAGCATATTGTCAAATGTTAGTAATGAAAGGTTTATTATGCAGTGTTTAACAGACGTAATATTCTGTTCTAAGCATCACATACTTATTTCCAATACAGCAACAAAACAGATACCAGAAGATAAAGAGTTCAGCTATTACAGTTCAGTCGTACATCAGAGGGTGGAAGGTGAGTTTCCTGTTCTGGTGACTGTCTCTGTTTGGTGAGGTAAGGAGCAGGACAGAAAACACCTTCCAAGTGCACTGAGCCTCCTGCCTTTCACACCCTGGAGCTGTGGCCACAGCTGTTGTTAAACACTCGTGTTTGCTGTAGAAGAGGTGAGTTCAGGATATCTGTGTGTGCTGCCTGGGCTATAAATCCCTACAAATGCTGCAAGTGGAATGCTGGGACCACACTAAACTACTGGGGCACCCTTGAGGCATCTCCTGCCAAGGAATTGAGAAGGCCAGCAGCTGCAGAGAGGGATGCTCCAGGGCTCTGCCACTGGCCTTAGAAAAACTGTAGTGCTGGACTGATTTGGAAGAAACAAGTTGTGGTTGGCAGTTATTTTACGCTTAACAGGATTCTGAAAGAATGAGTCAGATTGATAGCAGGATTAAAATAAAGAATTTGGGTTGCATAGGCCGTTTGTTACTTGGGTTAAATCTTCAATTCTCCTCTGTATGCTAAGCAGAGGAAAGTGTACTTGTGTTGAGAAAGTAGTTTATTGCTGTGGGCTTGTACTCTGCCTCAGTTTGCCACAACTTCACTTCTTCTATGACAGGTTTGTACTTTCTGAAGGGATAATCATGCATCCTAGCTGATATTTAAGGAATGATGTTTTAATAGGAGGTAAAACTGAGATTAACAGCTCCCATGAAAGCAGCCATGATGCTTAAAGCAACTAATGCTGTCCATCTTCAGAAAAAACAACCCTAGGCTCCTCTATTTTCTTATTAACCTTTCTTCACCCTGCTAAAGGTGGCTTTCCCCACTCATTAGGGGAGAACTGCCTTTAGTTCTCAAGTCAGTTCCCTTTCTGTTAGGGCAGGAAGAGGCTGCAGTTAGTAGCTATAGGTGTAAATAGTCTCTCTTGCTCAGAAGGCTTCAAGGTAACATGATTTGATTTTGCTGATTCTCTGGCTTTTTACTTTGTCTTTATTATTTTGTTTAAATGGGTTAAAAATATCCTTTCAGTCTAACTATTGATATGCTGTCTTTTCCCATGAGTGTTATTTGAAGAAAACTGGGTTAAAAGCTTCATCTTGAGTTATGGTTTTCTGTTTGCCATTGAAGAACAAGCTCTTTTGCAGTAGCATTACTGTGCACGAAAGCCTGGTATGACAGCAGCCTTTAGTGTGACCTAAAGCCAAGCAATTTACTTGTGATTTATTCTTTATTGCACTCTAAATAGATTAGACATTAATTGTATGGAGAAACAATATTGTTGCCATTGTGCAAACAGGCATATAGATATCTCAGGTAATGCAGGAGATCTGGGAGAAAACTGAGCATTGAACTAAGATCCCTTAACCTGCCAGTCACAAAGTCTTGCAGCACAGAATCCTTCCTGAAGCAGCAAATGTTGGGCTGGGCAGCATTTGTGAATGTATTTGCTTGGAGATTTGGAGGCAATGTTTTTTTGGTTATGCCTAGATGTACAAGTTGCAGTGTGCCCTACCTCAAAAATATAAAAAGTTAGTTAGTAAAAAATGACATTTCAAATTGTTTACAGGCTCGGAAACTTCTTCGGGAACTCAAGCACCTGAAGCGCTGTAACGAGGCTGCCACAGTAATTGCTGCTTATTGGCATGGTACCCAGGTGAGAAACTGGCAACAAATTGTGCAGTGGTGTGTCCCTACAGAGTGAAGAAGGATATCCCTCAGGATAGTTATCTGGGAATATTGTCAGTGGCTTAAACCGCTTTGACTGCTTAAACTGGTTTTTTTTGGTTTCTCTTTGCTGCTAACATGTCGTAGCTGGTGCAGTCTGGGAAGCTGGGACACGCTTTAATGTTTGCTGTTTGTGGTGACTGGTTACTTGCTTGCTTTCTTGCACCAATGGGAACTTGCAGTAACCTTTTCTTTCCTAAGCTTTTCTATATCCCGTTTTCAAATGCATCACAGGCACGAAGGGAACTGAGACAACTGAAAGACGAGGCTAGAAATAAACGTGCTATTGCTGTTATTTGGGCTTTCTGGCTTGGATATAAGGTACTTCACGCACATATCACATGCCCTCCCCTTCATAACTCAACAATATCAGCATTTAATCACGATTTCATTGTGAGAATTAATGACTAATACAGTTCACTCTTAAATAATAGAGCATGATCATCGATTCCTTCCATTTCCATTCATGCCACACCTAATAAATCTGATAGCATTTTGTATGCCAGTTTTTGTAGAGTAGGAAATACTTTGCATGGCAACCAAGTACAGATTTGCACTAACAAGCCATTAGACTAGATTAAAAATGACTGGATGACAGTAATCTCAAATTAGGAAATTCATTTAACTACCTGTAAATATGCAAAGCATGGTTTGTGGGGGGAGAGAAGGTTGGGGTTTTTGGGTGTGTTCCTCCCCATGCCCCCAACATGTACTTTCAGTGACACTATGTTAGTGATCCAATTGAGATTTTCACCTCATATTGTAATCTGTATCCTGTACAGTCTTCATCTACAAGTTCAAACCAACGTTATTAAGTTTCATTGAATTCTAGTTATTATGATTGGTTTAATTGATTCTCTGGCTGTGATTTGAGCCAGTTAAAAAAAAAAATCAATAAGTACAAGTAAAGGAAAACTTTATGAGCTGATCTTTTAGCAGAAAATGATGTTAGTTTGCAGTTCTAAACTTACAGCTCTAGAAAAATCCCAGGAATTTCAGCATCAGCTGTTTGTTTTCAGAAGCAAAGTCCCACTGAAAGATTCTTGCTAATCCCCAGCCCGTAGTTGTGGGTTATGTGAACATTTGAAATGCTGTTCACTAGAGGTCAAAAATATATTGGTCTCAATTAATAAATTCCTAATTTAGTTTAAAACCATAAATATATTAGATTTAAAACATTTATGTTGTGGGTCTGTTGTTTGGACACCTTGCCAACTGGATGGAGAAATGTGCTCAAACTACATCTGGAGTAAAGCGCTGTGTTTGACCTTTGCTATTTTGGTATAAATCTATTAGATTTCCAGCAAAATGGCAGCCCTGGGAATCCAAACAAACATGTACAGAATTTCCTTCATGTTAGAGTCTTTGGAACTTTTCAGTTCTAGCTTGGTATTTAGGTAACTATAATTTGACAGACACAAAGTTTCCTTTACATTTGATTAGGCACAATACACTAAGAATTTATTTTATTTTTAACCAGAGTTTCTTTCACCAAAAAAATCACTCAGTACTGTAGAAGAGCTTTTTTTCCATAGTTTTAAGATATTACATTGAATTAAAAATACATCTAGTGGATGCAATAGTGTTAACCATGTTAAAGTTCCTCATTTTAACGTTTAGTAGGTTTGGATAATTTTTAACATGGTTTAATAGTTATTTTTATCAACTGGCTCATAGGAATTTAGTGAAAAATTGTCTCCTTATTCCTTACATTGGAATTATCTAAATATAATTATATATGTATATAAAGATAACAATATAAATCAAATTAAGATTAGAAAAATAATTACAGTCTCTGATAAGAGAGACAACTTTTTATTGGTGTGGTCTTTTATCTTTTCCTGGGTGAATATTTAGAACAAAAATTTTTTAAAGTTATCATCAGAAGTCTCTNTAAATAATAGAGCATGATCATCGATTCCTTCCATTTCCATTCATGCCACACCTAATAAATCTGATAGCATTTTGTATGCCAGTTTTTGTAGAGTAGGAAATACTTTGCATGGCAACCAAGTACAGATTTGCACTAACAAGCCATTAGACTAGATTAAAAATGACTGGATGACAGTAATCTCAAATTAGGAAATTCATTTAACTACCTGTAAATATGCAAAGCATGGTTTGTGGGGGGAGAGAAGGTTGGGGTTTTTGGGTGTGTTCCTCCCCATGCCCCCAACATGTACTTTCAGTGACACTATGTTAGTGATCCAATTGAGATTTTCACCTCATATTGTAATCTGTATCCTGTACAGTCTTCATCTACAAGTTCAAACCAACGTTATTAAGTTTCATTTAATTCTAGTTATTATGATTGGTTTAATTGATTCTCTGGCTGTGATTTGAGCCAGTTAAAAAAAAAAATCAATAAGTACAAGTAAAGGAAAACTTTATGAGCTGATCTTTTAGCAGAAAATGATGTTAGTTTGCAGTTCTAAACTTACAGCTCTAGAAAAATCCCAGGAATTTCAGCATCAGCTGTTTGTTTTCAGAAGCAAAGTCCCACTGAAAGATTCTTGCTAATCCCCAGCCCGTAGTTGTGGGTTATGTGAACATTTGAAATGCTGTTCACTAGAGGTCAAAAATATATTGGTCTCAATTAATAAATTCCTAATTTAGTTTAAAACCATAAATATATTAGATTTAAAACATTTATGTTGTGGGTCTGTTGTTTGGACACCTTGCCAACTGGATGGAGAAATGTGCTCAAACTACATCTGGAGTAAAGCGCTGTGTTTGACCTTTGCTATTTTGGTATAAATCTATTAGATTTCCAGCAAAATGGCAGCCCTGGGAATCCAAACAAACATGTACAGAATTTCCTTCATGTTAGAGTCTTTGGAACTTTTCAGTTCTAGCTTGGTATTTAGGTAACTATAATTTGACAGACACAAAGTTTCCTTTACATTTGATTAGGCACAATACACTAAGAATTTATTTTATTTTTAACCAGAGTTTCTTTCACCAAAAAAATCACTCAGTACTGTAGAAGAGCTTTTTTTCCATAGTTTTAAGATATTACATTGAATTAAAAATACATCTAGTGGATGCAATAGTGTTAACCATGTTAAAGTTCCTCATTTTAACGTTTAGTAGGTTTGGATAATTTTTAACATGGTTTAATAGTTATTTTTATCAACTGGCTCATAGGAATTTAGTGAAAAATTGTCTCCTTATTCCTTACATTGGAATTATCTAAATATAATTATATATGTATATAAAGATAACAATATAAATCAAATTAAGATTAGAAAAATAATTACAGTCTCTGATAAGAGAGACAACTTTTTATTGGTGTGGTCTTTTATCTTTTCCTGGGTGAATATTTAGAACAAAAATTTTTTAAAGTTATCATCAGAAGTCTCTTGCTTTACAAAAAAAAAACAAACCAAAAAAAAACCCACAAAAAAAATTAAAACAAGAGTGAGCCTCAAGTACTCAGTTTCCTTCCTTTTCACAAGATAAACAAAGACTTAGCTTTGCATAGTTCTTGCTTTACATTGCTGTGCAGTGGAAGCTTTTCTGCCAAGCAGATGAGTGAAACCATAATCTCTGAGCCTATATCTACTGCACATTAACCTTTCCAGCTGTACTAGAAGAGCAAAACTGGCACAGGCTGGACCTGCTGCTGCACAGGTCTGATAACTTACAGCCTGACAAGTGCACATACAGGGCTAGAGCTGCTCTGACTGAGCCTGTAATACTGGAACTCTTCCCTGAGTGTTGTTATCAGATAACTGAATAAAGAATGTGCTGGTATCTCCTAAAATGCGACATTCTGTTGAGTTGCCCACACATGCCTCAAATTGCTTTCTTAAAATGGAATGATTGATGAAAGGTAGGAAGGTGCCTATCTCTTTGTACATAAGGAATGCTCTAGGTTTGATGGCTTTACCCCTTAATTCCACAGACAGACATCATTTAACAGACTGGGGAGTTTTACTTTTTTTTTTTTAATACATAACTATCAAAATAAAAAATAACCTTCAGAAAAAAAGCTCTCATTACAATGCTGGAAAGTCATCATGACACGTAGTTTCAGAGCTGATTCTGCTCTGCCCAGGCAACTTTCCAGTGGAAGAAGTGATTAGATAGTGAGATTTTAGTAAGTCTGGATTTCCATGTGATGGTGAAAGTGCAGAGCTGTCCCATTAGAACGGAGCTATGGGATGCGTGCACAGGAGAGCAGGAGGAAGGGCTGACAGAATCCCCACCTGTATGAGCAGCAGTGCAGGCTCTTGTGCCCTTCCCCGTGGCTTCACAGCCCCTCCCAGGGCAGGCTGGCTGTCAAAGGTCAAGCACTGCTGCTCCCTCCTGGTGGCGAGGCGGCTGCTGGGCGTGGGAGAGGCGTTTCCCGGGCGTCTGTGCTGTCCACATCTCTCTTGTTCACTCTCTGAACCTTTTAGGCTCGGAGGGAGTTGAAACGCTTGAAGGAGGAGGCTAGGCGTAAGCATGCTGTGGCAGTCATTTGGGCTTACTGGCTTGGACTGAAGGTACTTTCTCCAACACTCCCATCTGTCAACGTGAACTCCATGAAGCGTGGCACACCTTACTAACACTTAATAAACAAGCTGTTGTGTGGGCTCACTAGAAGGGATGTGTTTTTTTACACATTGTTTAACTTTGCTGTGGACTTGGCTGAAAAAGTCGTGAGCTGGGATTGCCTCACTTACAGCAACGTTGAGGATTGTTTTGTCCTCTCAGGAATTGCAGCTTTCAAAAGAAAGATAAAAATCAAATTAAAGGGACTCTATTACAGTTGTTTGAGTTTAAAAACTGACCTACCTTGGCAAAGGTCCTGTCTGGAAAGATTACAAGGATGTATTTTCTTGTTGTGACCTCTGCTTGTTAGAAAGGGAAGTAGGGTGGAAGTGTCTGACTCTCCCTGCTGCTCACAGTAGACCCCTGATCCCAGTGTCCAGGAGGGCACGGTGTAAAGCCATTGGTCGTGTCCTGTTGCATCCAGCAGCCTTTTTAGGGCCTGGCATTGCACACAGCTACCTGTGGCTTGTAACAGTCATGAATTCCTAGAAAAAATTGGGATGCGCACAAGTGCTTTGTTTTCCGTCCCTTGCTTTCAAGGACTGGTTGGCAAAAGAAAACACATCTGTAATCTGGAAAAATGTAGTTCTGCTCTGTAAATAGACTATGAAAATGGCATCTTCAGATGTTTCAGGTCTGTGCCCGGGTGATTTACATAACACAGTTTTACAGATGCAGTCCTGAACAACTGCGGAAATCTGAATCTGGTTTGGCTGGGAGTGACTTCTGCTAATAGGGGTTTTGTAGACTACAGAGGTGTGAAAGGATCAGTTCACTTGATAATGCAGAGTAAAGTTCATATTCTTGCACTTATCCAGACAGTGATGAAATGGGAAAAATAGAAAACATATAATCACATATAATACATGTTCATTTGTATTGAAAAAAACCAAAACCATTACAGTACATTCATGGAAACCAGAGCTGGAAAATACAAAGAAGCCATTTTAAGAAGTCATTCTGCAGATCAGAATCACACTTTAGGTACTACTGCCAAAGTAGGTCTGTTTTTATGATTTTAAAACAAGGATATGTCCCTTCTGAGAATTCAGAGGCAGTTTTATATCAAACAGCAGCATTTAAATGCAAGCTGATGACTCCAAAACCTCTAAGGGCCATTACAGCAGGAATACATTTCTGCAGTCTGTGGTGTGGTTTTCAATGAGCTCACTAAATAGTGTAAGCTACATTTCCAATTTCCATCTCACCTGAAATACACAGATTTTTCTGAGTAAGACTAGCCTGTCATTCCAACATATCACTGTTACCACAGGTAGTTTGAAGGCAAAATGTTTTCACCCATAACATGCGAGGCTGAAGGATTAAAGTTGATAAAAATGACAAAGATAAAACCATTAAGTTGTGAGGGTTTTGTTGTTTAGTTTTGGGGTTTTTTTTAATTGTATGCCAAGTAGATTTTAATATAATTTGTGGTACTTTCCACACTACCACATTGTGGTACTTAGGCTTTTCTGGAGCAGCTTGCATTTCTCAGTGCTTGCTTTGCAGCTTTCCTGCAGCACCAATAGGATGTGTGGGTGTCTATTAGTCCTTTTCTTCCAAATTAATTTGCACACCTTGCAGCTCGCAAAGAATAATACAAAGCAAGATCATTATGGAGAGTCTATGGTGAGATTTGGGATGATTGTGGTTGGAGTGGCTTTGATTGTGTTAATTACCACCCCTGAATAATTAATAAAGGATGTACTCTAATTATAGAGCACTAAGCCTTGCAGAAAATGAGTGAATAAGAACTTTGATTTTTTTCTTATTAAGTGAGGAGGAAAAATTTATACCTTGAATTTGCATGGAATGATGACAGCTGAATGCTGCCAGTTTTGTTGATGCATCTTAATGTGTAATTAAGCAAAATCTGTTTACCTGTGGGGTGTTTTTTTGTCCCCAAATGGTGACAGATTTTTGCTTTCCAAATGCTGGTTTATCTTAAAATGCATGAATCACTGTGAGGCAGAAGGGGGTGCCAGGATAAATTTTTTTTGTGTAAGTTGAGGGGGATTTTATTCTATGGGTTTCCCTTTATATTCTGGTTACAGAGAAGCCAGCAACACATAGTGAGTTAGCTAAAACCACCAAATTTTGCTCTGGAGTAAATTATGCAAAGCCACGATGTTTTCCCTGGGTTTTGCCCAAAACCCATAACAGGTGTGTTGCACGCTGTGCCAGAGTTTGCAAAAAAAACTGGGGGATGTTTTAGCTGACTTGAGGTGAGCTTGGGTGTTACATAAAACTGCAAACCAGTTGGGCTCTCCCAACTGCCTTTTCTGAACTTTGATCTATGCTAATTAGCACTGATAGAAATACAAAAGGCAAAACAAGTACTTTAAAACTTGCACTGTCAAGTATGTATTAAAAAATAATATCACCTGCAAAAATTGTTTTGATGATCAATTATTTGATTTTTTTTTCTAATTTTATTGGTTTTGAAATAAATTTTGGGAGCAAGTATCAAGCTTGCTGACATTAAGCAGCCTTTGTGTTGATTCTCTGCTCTTACCAAGCAAGAAAATCTTATTTTTCTTTTGGAATGAAGACTGCTTGTGTGAAGAAAAAAATTCATTAAGAAGTCTGCTCTGAAAAAAAAAAATCCCCCTTTTTTTAATAGCAAACTCTGTGTATTAAGAATTTTCAAGGAGAAAAATCTGAAAATTTCCCCAGTTGACTCTGTAATTAACGTAAAATCAGTGTCACTTCAGACACAAGGAAATTATATCATCACTGATGATGCCTCACTTTTTCCAGTCCAGCTTTATGCAAAAGCCTATTGAAGATAGATTCATGCTGTGAATTAGACAATATTTGCATAATTTGCCTTTTTGGAGGGAAGTATTTCAAATTCCTTGATAAGTTTGCAAATAATTGCACTCAGGTCAGCTGAGGTATATTTCAGACATTGTGGTCCATGGTCTGCTTCACATATTTTAAGTGTGACCAGGTGATGTTCCTATTTCAGGGAACCCTCTGCATGTATGTATGCTTGTTTTAATGTTTTTTTACCATGGAGCTTGTTAAAAAAAGTACCTATGCAAACAAATTCATTCTTTATATTCATTTTGAGGGTTTCTTTAACTTTCCAGGTCCGTAGAGAATACAGGAAATTCTTCAGAGCCAATGCTGGAAGAAAAATTTATGAATTTACCCTTCAGAGAATTGTATGTATATATATCTGTACAAAGCAGATGTACACTTTCTGTTTTAAGCTTCTATTTTCTTTCAGATGTAACAGTTGTGTTATGATAGTCTTTGTAAGGAAATGTCCAAACACATGGAAAAGTGACAAATTAATATTCTGATGTTGTGAAGAAAGGATAGTGATAATGTTTGAAGGCGTAGGAATGGTACAGAGTGTTTGCCACACTTTTCTGTGATACCTAAATCTGCATTTCTCAATATACCTGGTTTTAAAAATCCATATTCTGGTTTATGAGAGCTGGGACTTGCACTTTGGTAACTGTGCTTTTTAATCACAGAGCATCTGTTTTTCCTTGCGTACTTCAATAACTCTGATATTTGAACATTAATAAAACATCTTGCTTCAATTTTATCACAGATGCAAAAATACTTCTTGGAAATGAAGAATAAGATGCCTTCTTTATCACCAATAGATAAAAACTGGCCAGCGAGGCCTTACCTTTTCTTGGATTCAACTCACAAGGAACTAAAGAGGATTTTCCATTTGTGGAGGGTAGGACACATTCTGGTCCAGTCTGTGCAGAGCTTCTTGCTATGATTTTCAACAGTTTTGTTCGCAAAGGGTCTATTTTTAGGATTTATTTCCAGCCAGGATAATTTTATTTCTTTGGAAGGAGTGTGTTTTTTGATCACTGCCTTTGGCCTGCAAGCGATATAACTACCCTGGCTACTCCTTTCTGGGGCTAGGGAGAGAGGCTTGCTTCCTGCCTTCAGCCTGTTAATTAGTAGCTTGTAGTACCTGTGTCCATGGCCAGGACTTAGACCAGCGTTGGAAGTGCTGGGTGGAATTTTTGACTTATGAGCTGTGGTTAGCTGAAATTTGTTTTGGATCTTGGGACGGAGAGAACGGCGAGAATCCGTACAAGTGCTGGTGGGATGTTTTACTGATCTTGTGGGCTGTGTTCTCTGTGAATTGTCAAGGAACAGTTTTTCTTTCTGAGCCTGCAAAACTCACCCTCTCAGCTGTGTTTTTTCTCTCTGCCTACATAAACTTCCAAATTTGTGGAACTGTATTTATGTTCCTTTGAACCTTTTTAGTACCCTCTTCCAATGAATTCTGTCTCATAGATTAAGATCATGTTTGAGTGCAACATGCTTACAGGAGATGTTTTATATCTTGTTTCTGGTGTAATTCAGAAGTATCTGGAATGGGTGAGGAGAAAAACACCTCTCCTGTTTGTTATCAGTGGCACGTAGGATGGAGCTGAATCACTTCAGAAGCATACAAAGAATGTGCATCTTGAGCAATGAGCAAACATTCGTCTGTGGTGCTGTGAGATTGGGAAAGATAATTTTATGGTTTGTTTAATATATCCTGTTTTGTAGTGTAAAAAGTACAGGGATCAGTTCACAGATCAGCAGAAGCTTATATATGAAGAAAAACTGGAAGCAAGTGAACTTTTCAAGGACAAGAAGGCTTTATATCCAGCCAGGTAATGACTGATTCTCCTGCTTTTAGTCTGCAAGAAATTCAATATCCTTACATAGATTTGGGAAACTAAGCAAGAAATTTCTCTTTATCTTGAGCAGGAAAGTGCATTTCCTTGTTAGACACCATCCCTCCATCATTTACCATCCTGAAAATTGACCTCGGTTATAAAAGCAAACTTAGATGTTGTTACAGCCACCAGTCCTGTGATAAGCCAGAACTTCTGTCCAGAATCTGTGGTGGTTTGTTGTTCTAACGCCCCATGACCCATACAAGTTTGGGGAACTTGCAGAAGGGAACAAATTTCACCCTTTCCCCTCATTCCCATTGGGCTGTTTGCTGCACTAATAAAGGCAGAGTGAGCTGGCAGGCTCTAAGTGACAATGTCACCGACTCCCTGATGAGCTGTGCTGGGGAGCTCCCCTGTGTTCAGGCTTAGCACGTTCACCACAGTGCTCTAAGGTGAAGGCTTGGGCAATTTAAGAGTTAGATACACTGGTGCATATCTTTTTGCAAAAATACTTAAAGGAAATTCCTATCTCCCTTTTAGACTATTTTTTTGGTTTTTTTTTTTTTTTTTTTTTGTTTTTTTTTTTTTCTTTTTATAATGTGAAATCTCTGCAAATAAGTTTTCTGGTTTTTCAGATTATTGAGTTCTTTAAAGCTGACAGATTCTTGTCATTGCTATCTGTAGAGCCAGCATTATTGAAGAAAGTGCAGTAGTATCTAATTTTATTTAAGGAATACACTTCTTTTGGTATGCAATAAAACTGACAAAAGAGAGATATGATGTTCTTGAAGTAAGTTGGCTTACACTTTTTAAGTGAATATGAGCTTATAAATTGTGTTTTTTCCTTGAAAACGACAATTTTGTCCATCTCGAGAGAGTTTTCTCTTAGAAGCTGTAGTTTGAGCTGAGCAGGAACAAATAGAATGAGAAGCAAGGTTCAGCAGAGGGAGGAATAGGAATCTGCAAGACTTTATGAGAACGGTTCCATGCATGGACAAGCTCTGCTAGTTTGTTTGTGTGTTTCTCTGGTTTTGTTTTGTGTAATTTTTTTATTGAGACATTTCCTGTTTTCCTGTAACAGGCTCAGTATACATTTCTCTTCTTTCCCTTCAGTAGATAACTTACTTAATTCCTACATATGCTAGCTTGTGGTTTGTTCCTTATTTGCTTTGGGATGTCTTTTTTATGCTGCTGGGAAAAGAGAAAGATGGTGCCTTTGGACTTTCCTATGAGCAAGCAGGTTTTTTAGGTTTTAGTCAGTGTGCATCTGTTCAGCATAGAGCTCCTTGGGAAGGAAGGAATTCTATTCATATTCCTGGTTTGGTACTTTTTACACCAAGGCTTAACAATGAAATAACATGCAGCAAAATATACACACATACATATATATATGAGTCATTTTTTATCCAAGACATTCTTAAGTGGTATATATGATAGAGGAACTGCTGATTCATTTTAGTTTTATCTATAACTCGTCATGTTTGATCAGGGATGAAGTCCACAGGGAATCTACTGTTTTGATGACTATGGTTTCATAATGCTAATTAATAAAAACCAAAAAACCCCCAAAGCTTCAACATGGTGGAAAGCTGGAATGCTTTCCCTACCCTGCATTAATTTAGAAATATTTTATCTCTTTCTGTCTGGTATTCAGAGTTGATTAGCTCCTACTGCTGTTTTGTTGTTTTGGGGTTTTTTAAATCGGCCTAAGGGTAGAGAAAAATACTGTATAAAGTTTCTGATTAATTAAGGATGATAATGGTTCATAGGATGTAGATAATTTTCTGTCTGTAGTATAATTATTTAAGGAGAGAGAGGGACTTGTGGGCACTAAAATTCCAGTACCCTTCCTCTTCTTTCCCATCTCTCTGTGTGCCAGAGATGCAATTGCAAAGGCAGTGCCATTCCACATAATGCATTGGTTTCTCTTGGGCTCCAGTCTTGGCAAAGCTTTGCATTAATGCTTTGACTGTAGTTAAATCACTGTTTAAAGTGACTTCCAAACAAAGCAAGCAGTGACTATCCATCAGTTCTTGGCCTGTAGTGAAGCCCTTATTTTAACACTCTGAGGTGTATAAAGATGGGGGAATTTGCAAGTGCAGCAGATCTTGACAAGGAGCTGCTACATGTTTTGCAAACAACAGCAGATCTTGAAGGCAAGTTCATGTCTGCCACAGAAGTCCTGCGTGTCAGTATCAATAGTGTGTCAGTCCCACTGAGGTTTTATTTTATGTTTTCACAGAGACTCTTACTGGGTGATTTCAAATCACAGTTGACTGCATCTGCAAGGATGTTCATGTGTCTGATAGCCAAAGCAATTTGGTCCTTTTAATTGGAAAATGCTTCCAGAGCAAGGAAAAACCCCATCCTATTCAGTCTTTGGTGATAACTTTCTGCTCATTCACCATCATTGAAAATTATATTTGGTGATCTCCTCATGAGGCCTGTGAGGGTGTCAGGTGTGTTTGTTCCCTGAGTTCATGTTTAACTCGTGCTTCGTTTGCCTTTCTTTTGGGCAGTGTTGGGCAGCCATTCCAAGGGGCTTACTTGGAGATCAGCGAGAACCCCAAGTACAAAAAACTCAAAGATGCTGTGGATGAAAAGATCATTATTGCAGAAGTTGTGAATAAGATCAATAGAGCCAATGGGAAGGTAATCATGGATTTGATTTATCCAGAAGGGCAGATCATTTTCGTTATAAGTACATTGAAAGCAAGACTTGTAGTAGTCTGAGGATTTTTTAAAATAATGAATATTTTTAAGGGCAAGACTGAAAATGTTTTATGTAACTTGATGATTTTAAACACCTTTTTAAAATTTACATAAAGATTTTATAGTTTCCAGTGACTTTTCCAAACAGAAAAGGTATCTCATCAACTGTAACAGACTGTTTTGTGTCACAACTATATGTAGTCTCTGTACTCAGCTAAGATCTTCTATTTGCCAATTAAAGAAAAAGAACCTTTAGAGAATATATTATTCAAGTATTTAGAAAACTTAACTTTTCAAAGTCCTTGCTGTCAGTCAAGCTTCTGATTATCACATTTTATTATCTTTTAAAATCATGAGTGGCATACTGTGCTAGCTTTGCCTGTCTTCCAAAGCTTTTTGGTATGAAGAGGCAAGCTTCTTGTATCATTTGAATAAAGTTGTTAAATGTGGTGGGTACCTTTTTATTCTGCCAACATAGAACACATTTTGCATTTAAATTATACTTATTAAAACAGGAAGTATTATTCTGCCTTAGTAAACTTAATTGCTTTCACCATATCTGTCTAAATATTAGAAGTAGTAGATCTCAACTTCTCAGATGTAGATGTCATTTATGCATTTGTGGGAGTGAAATTAGGTTGCCCGTTGTTGATGCCAAGTTAATTTTCTGGTTTAGAAGAAACTAATTAAATGAAGACAATATCTTTCCTGTACTTGCATAGGCTACAGCTCTCAAGATTTAAAAAAAAATTAATGAACTATGGTTTTATGTGCTTGAGGCAGCTACTTCCTAATTCTAATAAAGATTTTATTCTTTAAAAGTTTACAGGAGAAAAATCTGTATGTGGATTAAGTTCTCATTTCTCTTTCTTACTGTTTTCTAAGACAAATTTAAGAACACACATTTCATGCTTTAAAAATATTTGTCTTTTGAAAATATGAATGCTTATCCTCGTAAAGAGTAATTCCCACAGATAAAGGGAGGAGAACATAACTCTGAAAAGTACTTAGGTGATTTGTGTTGCTCTGCATCTTAGTTTTGGTGAATAATGATCAATATACAGACATAGTGTGTGATGATTTTCCTGGAGATTTAAAGAGCATGAGAAATGAGGTTATCCTGATTTGCATAGTTTCAGAGTTTCACTTTCTGAATTTTACAGCTGTAAGCCAGTAATTAAAGGAACTGTTTATACCTAAGCATATGTGCCAAAATGAGCTAAGCTTCTCAGTCTATAATTAGACACATGAATAAATTTGACCTGATTTTAACTGATCTGCAGCTTTTACTGAACATCAAATGTTCACATTTGCTAATGTGGGCCAAGCTTTTTTAACTCTGTGAACTCCTTGGAGCCTTAGTGGGTGCTCAGTGAAAACCAGTTCTCTCCTCATGTAGGCAATGACTGCAATTTTGCATTTTCACAGGCTGCATCCCGGATTTTCTTATTAACCAAAAATAACGTTCTTCTTGCGGATCAAAAATCTGGGACTATCAAGTCAGAGGTTCCACTGGGAGACGTTACCAAAGTTTCCATGAGCTCCCAGAATGATGGATTCTTTGCAGTGCACCTCAAGGAGGTTGGTTACCACTCCATCACCACACAATAATATGACTGTTTTATGTGCAGTGATGTAAAATCTTGTTTGTTAGTTATCTTGTAGAATTGAACCATATGGGTTAGCTTGTGGGCTTAGAAATTTATTGAACTTTGCCATCGCCGAAAAAAACTTTGATTTAAAGCTACTGAAGCCAAATGAGAACAGTTTATTGCATTATGAACCATCATTTAACTGTGAAAATCAGACTTCATGTTTCACTGCGGTCTCTTCAGGATCAGAGTTTTCCACTTGTAATATGGTTCAGGTACCTTGTGCCAGTGTTTTCCTCACATATACTGGTAGACTATTTCTCTCTTCTTTATGGGATGCCAAGAAATCCACGTTTAGGCACAGTTAATTTGTCACTAAGTTCTAAAGAACTTAGCTCAGTGCTATATTTGCCTCACTGCACTGTAACCATTGCTCTGTTAAAATCATTAAGCTGGCATCTGTATTCTAGCCTAAATGGATTTGAAGAATCATATATACTTTGTGTCTTTTCACACTCCCTGCCATCATCCCAATCCTGGTGTTGGTAATTTGCTTTTGTTCCTTTCCACAAGTATTGGAAGCTTGCTGTGATGTATCCAGACAAGGGATACAGAAACACTACAGTTTTGTAGGAAAGTGAAGATGACCCTCCTCTAGGGCCAGAAGGGGTTTTTTTACCTTTATCACCTGATTTGTAGATTATTTGGATGCAAATGGTATTTTGAGCCTATACACTGTGCTGCAATCCCTATTTAATTTACAAGACAAAAGATTGCTGTTTCCTTAAACTGGGAAGAGAAGACTCCTTATAAACCCTCCTCCTGCTTGGCTACCACTTAATCATACTCAAGGATTTGGTAGTCCTAACTGCTTTCCTTCCTGTTTCAGGGCTCAGAAGCTGCCAGCAAAGGAGATTTCCTGCTCAGCAGTGATCACCTCATTGAAATGGCCACCAAACTTTACCGCACCACCCTCAGCCAAACCAAACAGAAGCTCAACATTGAGATATCTGATGAGTATGTTTCTTGTTTGCTTAAGAGTACATTTGCTTCAATGCAGCATGCTAAAAAGTCAAGTGTCTAGTGTCAGAATAACAAAACACTGTTGTGTAGCTAATACTTCTTTCCTCTTGACAGAATACTTGTAAAGAAGGATCCAGTTTTCAGTGTGCACTCATTTATAGGATTCACTTTGGCTTTTATGTCCCTGAAAGTCATTACAGAAAATGTGCTTTTGTTAAAGTAGTTTCAAATAGGGCTGTGAAGCAGAATTGCTGCTGTAGAAATAATCAAGGGTTACTACATTTGAGAGAACAATTTTGCATGTGACTGAAAAGTTCACAGATTACTATGAGATATTTATAGATTACAGTGGACACTAAGTGCCAAGTTCTTCTGAAAGCAACCCAAAAAGAATACAAAGCCCCTCCCTAATCCAATCTAGGTTTATGAAGCTCTATCTTCTCTCTTGTGAAGGTGTAATAACCTATTGTTTTTTGGGGGCTTTTTTTGATTGTTAAAAAGCTTTGTTTGATGAAAAGTTTGCATCCCAAAATACTACTTTCTGCTTGGTGCAGTTTCACCTTTTGGCCTTAAGTAAGGGCTGCCCTTGTGGTGTTTTTAGCTATGGAATAAAAGTGTTTGTGTGTGTGTGTGTGTGTAAACTCCGAAAGTTTGCTGAATAAGAGCCTCCCACTTAGTCCACCATTGTCATGTGCCACTTTTCTTCTGTGATGTGGCCTCTCTTTTCAGTAACATTGATTTTGTGGGTAAGAAGAAAATTTGGAACCCTTTAACAGTGGTGAAGTAAACTTCCTGTAGGCAAAAACTGAACCTTTTAATCTGGCTGCATCATACTGTGTGTGTTCTAGAGTCATGGTAGTGAGTACAGTTTGTTTCTGTTCAGATTTGAGGATTTATTAACAAGCTGATTTTGCTCTTGCCTTGAGAATAAAATCTGTGCTTTTCCTTAGTTCTGTTACCAGATGTCATTTAATTTGCTCAATAGTGTGTGTTTTTTAGTCTCTAAAAGACTGGCTATCCCCAGTAAGTTTCTAGTTTAAGGTGGGCTACAAAGGAATAAACTACTAAAGCAAAGTTTAAGCATACATTGGGCTAGTCTGGACTGCCTGCTTGCCTTAGGTCTGGAAAACAGCCTGCTTTCAGAGAGTCTTGCTTTCTGGGATGTGGTTTTTATTTCTTCTGCTGCAGATTAAAAACATTCATGTGTGTACTGCAATTGAGTTTATCCAGAATAAATAATTTTAAGCTGTTCACAGTCCCATCTCTGATGGTGAAGCAGGAGTCTTCTCCCTGCTAGAATTTAGCCACAGGCACCACTAGGGATTGAGGAGAAAATGTGGCCTTATTTTGACTCCTCTGCTTTTTGGGAAGAGAGCTGATCTAAGAATGCTGTTGATGCTGGGCTATGCTTAGGAAGAGACACACCATTCACATGCACAACACTGGAGCAGCGGGTGTAGGAAAATGCAGCCTTGGTGATGAGACAATGTCTGTAAGAGCTGTGCACACTTTAGGGGTGCCTGCATGGAGTTCTGAGCAGGCTCTGGGTGCCTGGGCTGTGCTGCAGGGAAGCAGGACCGAAGGGCAGCTCGGCACAGCAGAGGCCACTTCCTCCCCTGAGCTCTGCCGTCAGCTTGATTTGTGGTTTCCGGCTGCAGAGCAAATTCTTTGAAGTTTTTGGCCTCTGCTGGAGGACTTTTTAAGGATGCTAAAAGGGAAAATCGGCTGTATTACAAAGGACTTTTTAGGTCAGCAACCACTGCATGTGAGCCAAGAGGCAGCACTGCCTTGCTTATTGCTTTTAATCTCGCTGTCCAGATCTGTGAGAGGTTTGAGGCTCCACAGGAGCATGTTCTTTGTGATGTTGTTTTTTTTAAAGGTAATTCTCCACATTCAGTGAAATTTCCCTTCCAGTAAGAAGTGAAGAGTCAGATCCAGATTAATTTACCCCGAACTGTAGCAAATGTCTAAATTTGGAGATTGCTGGGCAGGAAGTGAATTTTCCCAGTTGCTGAGCAGGGGGCTATAAAGGCTAACCAAGGATTAGACATATGAGAGCTGCTAAAATACCAGATGTACTAAATTAAGCATAAGTCAGAAGAAGAGAACTCCCCATGTTGCTACACAAGTCTTGAGCTTCCATGAAAACAGAGAAGTCCCTTTGGTGGACAGTGAAGTAGTTGGAAATAGTCTTTGCTGCATTTCTGGTATATGAGAAATTCTGTTTCAAACTGCTTTTTTTCTAAAGAATAGCAAACTAACTTGTAAAATGTCCACAGTTATAGGCAAAAAGCAGTAACTAAGAGATACAACCCGAAGGAGATTCTAGCCATACCATAACCTATGGTTTTTTAATTTATTCCCATACTCTTTATTATTAATGCAGAGCCGAAAATGACATCTTTTGGAGTGATGCTTAGAGCCAACAGGAAAAGACTTCTGCTCCTCATGTGTCTTTTTTTTTGGTTTGTTTTTCCTCTCCACACTTAACTAACATTTTTACTATTCCCTCTCCTAGGTTCCTGGTCCAGTTCAAGCAAGACAAAGTGTGTGTGAAGTTCATACAAGGCAGCCAGAAAAACGGCAACATCCCAACTTGCAAGCGAAAAAACAATCGGCTTCTCGAAGTGGCTGTCCCTTAACTGCAGCTGGTGACTCTCCCTTTCATGGACTTGTTTCTTTGTAATAGTGCAATTTTAGTGGTTTGGTTTTGCTATTTTTATCCCTTTCTGGAGCTGTTGATGGCTAATAGCTTTAGAAACCCTTGGCAAAACATTTGATCCATCGACTTTGAAGTCTTTTTGCTCATGCCAGAGTTTTAACCCTCAGAATGCAGATTTTTATCCAGTGAGGCATTTTTTTTACCAGCTGGCACATATCTGTCATACAACCAATCATTCTCTTTGTTTAGCAGCCATATTTTAGTGCAGCATATCATAAACCCACATATTAATGATAACTTACTCGTATTCCTTAGTGTAGAGATCTGCTTAACAGGAATTATACACGGCCTTGGTGCTGGGTGGCCATTTGTGCCTGGTGTCCTTTTATTCCAAGCTGTCCAGCTGTCTGACAGGCTCCTCATGTGCCACCCCTGTGCAGACCAGCAGAGCAGAGGCTGAAAGAACAACTCCTGTAGCTCACACTAGGACCTGTGTAACTCAACCCTCCTGTCAGCACAGCACAGAGACATCTAATTTTGCAAAATAGAAGGAACAGATGATTGCACAAGCAGCTACATGCATAATTTTATAGTAAAACATGAGGAAATTTCAAAAAGCATTTTTAATTAGGTCAGATGTTTTTAATGACTTTATAAAGTAGAGATCAGCAGGATTAAAGAAGCTTTTTCTTTTTTTTTCCAGAAGCTATAAAGTTCAAGGCATATTTTCTGTTCTGCTATTCTTCTTTTAAATTATGAGTTAAGATTAGAGCCTGAGAAATGCAATAGTATTAATAACACAAGTAAATGCTAGTTATTTAAACATTTAGTTATCAAGTGAAAGGTTTCAACCTTTCTTTTAAATATTGGCATGTACAATGTGCAATAATGCATACGTGGCATTTTGTGAGATTATTTATAATACACTTTTGTGTGGAAGAGAGAGGATTGGTGCAGACTGCATAGACAATGTAGGGGTTAAAACAGATATGTGTTGTTAATTTGCAGTTTTTAGAGTGTACACTACAGTTGTCAATTTGGGAAGAATACTTAGAATTTAAAAAAAAAAAAGAAAAAAAAATCCTTAATTTGGGGGTCTGTATATAAATTGGTATTATGGTAATAAAACTGTTCTAATTCTGTGCTGTTTGGTACTGCTATGTTATAACCATATTTTTGTACTCCAAACTATTTTATATAACCCGTGTGCCTGATGTAAATGCGTGCACAGTAAATACAATCAAGGGCCGCAATATAAACCCTCAGTGTAACTGATTGCACTTAATCTTTTATAAGCCAGAAGCATTAGCTGAAATCCTTGAGAGGAGGGATGCTTTGAGGGATGCTTTTCCAGGGGGAAGGAACTGCTCACGTGAAGGGTTTGTGGGATGTGACTGTGATCTGCCGATGCGAGGACAGCGGACAAAGCGCGTTGTGTTTTTGCAGTCTGATACAGGACAGAGTAAGACCCTGGCTATCTGATGTGCAGTGCTGGAAGTCCAAGCATAAATAAAAGAAAGAGAAAGAAAAGTTCAGAGTCTCCTTCCTCTCCCACTGGTGATGTGATGTAGCGCTCACGGCTGTGAAGTCTCCTCTGGGTAATTCAGTGTTTAAACCCTGTTTACTGCAGTAGGTGTTCAAGTGCTCATGGTTATCAGTCTGAAGAATACAGCTGGCTTGGGTTACACCATGCTCTGCTTTGGGATTCAATGGTTTTTCTGTGATTTGGATACAAAGCAATTGTTTTAACAGGCTGCTTCAATGTTGCTGTTAAAAGTCCATACACGTGACCTTGAAAAGTGGGAGAAATCAAAAGATGTGTTTTCCAAACTGACAAAAAGCTGCCTCTTCCTCGTAATTGTAGTTCAAACCCTTCTTCTGGTAAATGAGTCAGGTTAATAGTTTAATGAAATTTAAATAATTTTACATGTATTGTAATTTCAGATGCTGGAAAAGGAAATTTTTAGAATCGATTTGTGATGCAAAATTATGGTACTTGAAAGGAATTATTCCATTGCCTTAAGAAGACAGCACGTAATAATGACAATGTGGCATTTAAAACTCCTAAATCCTGTATTAGAATTTTTGCTTGGAGAAGATTGGAGAGTTCATAAAACTTCACTCTCTTGGAAACCTTACAGTATGAACCACACAGAGAAAACTTTGAAAATTAATAAGAAAGTAAAGAAAACAAACACTTGAAATCTGATGTAATTCTGTAGTTGCTTTCAGGTAAGAAATGGGAAAGTTTGGATTAGGAACATCTGGATATTTGGCCCATTACACTAGGGTATTACAGGATAATATCAGGATATTTGTCCCATTCCAGCCAGCCCCAGTACACATCCCTTTTGTTTTTTTGACCTTTGCAGCAAGTAATAATAACTGTACCTGCAAAAGTCTGGAAGGAGGGACAAACTCTCACCTTGGTTTCCTTTCTTTTTCTGGACTTCTACAATTTCTACCTTGCACATTAGCTGGTACTTTGTGACAATTATCTTTGACTCTTAAATGCTTCTCAATGTACAGAGCAAGTTTTGCTGAACATGAATTGTTAGATATTACTAGGAGAGTCATGGTATCTTGGTGTTTAGATTTAAGTATCTTGGATGTTGAAAATAAAAATGCAAGGTCACCCCTAACCACCACTTTTTTTTTTTTTTTTTTTTTTTTTCTTTTTTTTTTTTTTTTCCCTTCTGTTTTCTTTTATAACTGTCTATCAAATGGAGTTGTAAAGAGAAGAGTATTCCTCCTACGGTGCTAACCTTACTTTTGCATCCTTTGACTTTGTAAATGCTGTTCTTTCATCTCAAAGCTGGGCAAGGATCATTAAGAAAAAAAAAATTGATGCATGATGCTTTCTAGAATCAAATAAAATTCTTTTCCTAGACCTATATTTTCTCTATATCTGTATCTTTCTTACTGCAAAAAGAGCAGGTGACTGTTTTTTAGATTAATTATACACAACACTGGTGTGTGACTTGAAGAAATAAGAAATTTTTATTTTGTATGTGGTTCCTTTAGAGGCATCCCCAGTAATCCATAGTAATATTTTTCAGTCCTTTCCTCATCATAATTTTTGCTGGAGATTCTACAAATTCAACTTTTCTAACATTAGGTTTTAGACCAATTACATGAGAACAATATTATAGCCAGTTAAACCCAATTTTTTAAAAAGGCTTTGTGCCCCAAACCTATCACATTCCACGTGTTATGTCTTGTGATCTGTTTTTCTTCTTTTGTGCTTAACAATTCTATCCTGATTTTTTAAATATTTTCGTTCACCATACAAATTATGGAGGAAAAGAAACTGAAATATAAAATGAGGAAAAGCATATTCAGTGTTTATTTCCTTTGCCAAAATGGAAGCCTTTTGCTGTATATTTCTGGGGGGAAAAGATGAAGACTGAATTCAAAATTTTTATGTGAAATGAGAAAATTTTCCCCAGTCTGTGTAAATATCACTGTTAATTTTTAAGCTTTTAGATCCTTAATCTTGAAGAACAACATATTTTCCATATTCTGTAGGAAATGGTTGTGGTTGTTTTTAAAGGATTGCTGTTAGTGTGATGGGAGATGGACTTTGGGCATTAGAACTTCCCAACAAGCATTTGTCAAAGACACAACTGGAGGGGACTCTGGGGATGCTGACAACTCACACCAAGATAGAGCAGTGTGAATTTGAGGAAATCTCTAGTATGACCAACAAATGAGTTCTGACTCTCCTGCTGTCTCACTTCCCTCCTTATTGCAGAGTTTTTTAGCTTACACAAACATGACTATAAGTGGGAGGGACAATTGTTTGCCAATTTTTGCAAAACTCCCCCAAGTGATCAAAATTTTCTGGATACTGCTTTTTGTCAAGTGGTTTAAAGTATGTGCTTGGTATGTCACTGTCCCACGACCTTCCAGCTGAAATGTAGCTAAAGGTTGTTGTCATGTAGTGTGGTCTTGCAGCCATTCCAGCACAGGATTTGGGGATTTGTGCTGCAGACCTGTCTGTCTGCAGCTGTGGGATCTGCTCAGGAGTTTCAGGAGACTTAACTGAGGCAGTGGCATCCTCCTCAAAGAGAGCACCATTCACATGTCAGTCCCACTTACAGTGAGACTTTCCATGTTCTGACTCATTGGAGTGTTTCTGCCTGGACTTGAGGGTAAAGGGAGGTTTAGTGCATGGAAAAAAAAAAAAAGTTAATTGGCAGAGCAGAACTTGCTTGTGCTGAAGTATTGAGCAGTAGGTGTGAGCAGTGGCTGCTTTCAGCACAGACTGTGCAGACACTGCCCAGGACTGCCACGTTCTGTCTGACAGGGTGACTCTGCCCACAGCACTCCCCCAGCAGCCCCAGAGCTCTCCCTTGCCCTGGGCTTCTGAAGCACAGTGGAGAGAGGATTGTGGTGAATTTACAGTTAGTAATGGTTGTGAAAATGTGTGTTTATGTAGGTTGGGGCAGATTTGCATTGGGCAGTCTCAAAAACTTAGCTGGAATGCAAAGGGGAAAAAAGTACTATGAATTTGGTTTTAAGTAAATGCATCACTGCTTTATGTCTGGCTGTGTTTCTCTACAGTAAACTAGTGCTATTTAAACAATTGGGATTCTAATATCAACCTAATCTCATTAGCAGCTAGAATCAGTTCTGCTCCTGTTCCCTTCCACCCATGGATGCATTGAGTATTCAGACTTTAACTCAAAATGAGAGTTAGGACAGTCTGAGACCACAGAGTTAACTTTGATTATAAACAATTGATGAAATTGAATTCTAAAACTATTAAAAAACAGATTGGCTCTCTCCTTCATTCTAAACCTTTAAACAATTTGTATCTAGCTGTGAACTGACTAGGCAAAATTATGAAGTATGAGGCACAAAAGGCTTTATATGTGAATGAAAATTCAATCTCTCTTCTTAACAATTCAACTGTTTTTCATGGCTGCACCCTGCACTTAGCCCAAGGTAAGGATCTCTTCACTGTGCTACATTTTACTGTTTATGGTCTCCAATTATTAAAAAAAACACAACCAAAACCAAAAAAACAAACAACTAAATATTCTTGTGGCCAGGGAATCTTTTTCCCTAGAAACATGGCAAAGTGCTGGGGATCTTCAAGGAATCCTTCTGTAGGAGTCTGGGACTTGACTGCCCACTTTCACCTTTACCTTCTGAAGCATGGAATGCCTTTAGGTTGGTCTCAGAAAGTGGGACATGGTGGCTTCTGCCACAACGAATGAGGGTTTTAACATCCCTTGTGCATGTTATGGATTCCTTCCACACCAGTATCTTGATACTGGGTGGTCTTAGAGATGCTGGATGATGTTTCCTGCTCTGGCTCACATCACCTTCCGATTTCCTCCTGCAATGACAAAGGGAGGCAAATGTCTCCAGGATACAGCAACAATGTATTCTTTAAGGTTGTTCCATTATCTACCATTGCATCTTGGCACCTTGGTTGCAGCTGAATATACAGGAAATGTTTTATTTCCTTTCTAACCAAGAGCTGTTTTTAATGAAAGATGCTTTGTTCCCTTCCGAGTTACCTTGTTAGCTGTGTGGTATAGTCAGTGTTTCCCAAAACTCTTGACAAAAAGCAAACCTGAAGCCTGAGACATGAAAAGCTGCTGTTGCTATGTGCTCTGTCTCTTCCTGTTAGAGATCTCCTCGAAGTGATGTTGTGATGAGTCTCTGCTGGTTTGATTCACTGCACGAAGCCTTCAAGGTTGCTGTGTGCGCTCCTCGTGGCTGGAAAAAATGAATCCATCAGAATATCAAATAGGCAGTTTCAAACTGTGATGCCAGAAGGAGGGAACTAATTTTTAACTGATGCAAAGGAGCATCAAATAGCTGGGAATACACTCAGGTATGTCTTTACTTGCTAGTATGCTTTATAGCTATGGAAAGGGATCTTGGCATAAGTTTAAACATGAAGACTCAAATTGGAGGTGTTCAAAGCAATTTTCTGTCTGATTGAATACCCCACAAGCTATTGATTGTTTTTAAAAAATAAAAATAAAGTCCAAAAGCTGTGGCTGAGCTTGCAGTGAAAGAGCCTAAATTCTCATTACATCACAAACTTCTTAATGGGCCTTGTGATGGCAGGTTCCTGAGTTTTCATGAACTGTCCGGGATGATTT
>WEIU01009811.1:216664-264011 GCA_013389925.1 Aegithalos caudatus | reverse complement strand
CTATTTCTGATAGAAAAGGGCATTTGTTCTAAACAAAAAGCAAACCTGCAGCAATATAAGTGTATGAATGTTTCCAGCTCATAGTCAGCTCATTACTGGCACAGAGATGTTCTCCTTTGACCCTTTATTTGAACACTATTTAGAAACTGTTGTGTTGATATGACCCGCTGTCCTGCATGTGATTGGCTCCAGGGATGTGGGGTTTGATCCTACCTGGGTGATTTTCTTCCTGCTGGTAAAGGAGGCAGGATTTCTGGGGGTAAAACAAACAAACCAACAAGAGAACAAACTGGAAAAGGAAATGCTTCAAGATTCAGTCCCACAGAATCATGGAAGAGTCTGAATTCACGGGACCATTAAAGATCTCTAGTCCAATCCCTGCTTTGATAAGCAGAACTTGAACTACATGAGATTGCTCAGAGCCCTGTCCAGTGTGACCATCTTCAGGTTTTTCTGTACAAAGAGGGTGAGGAAAACCTTTTCAAATAGAGGAGAGCATCCTCCCCCACTGTCAGACCCTGGGATGCCGTGGGTGGGGGCCACATCCAGCCAGGGTGGAGCAAAACCAGATTTGATCTACTAGTGGAGTTGAAAACCATTCTCAGTCTTGGAAAAAAGAAGAAACAAAATGGATCCTAGCAACTAGAAATAAGACTTGTATTTATAGCTATTTCTTTCCTAGAAATGGCTGGAAAAGTAAGACTGAGGTGTGGTTTCACATTTCAGCATAAGCTGAACCGCCACGTTCCCTGTCACTGTAAGACCATGGTCTGGTCCCTCCTGGACCTTTCAGTGAGCCAGGACCATGGACTGCAAGGGCTGAAGTCACCCTGTGACAGGAGTTCCCTGGGGAACACAGATCCCTGTGCAGCCCCACAGGGTGGGACAGGGGAGAGGACATGGGGATGTGTGGCTCTGGCTTGGGCATGATGCACAGCCATGCACTGGGATAGCAGTTGTGCTTTCTTCAGCCATGGCAGGTGTCTTCAGGGGACTGCATCAGCTCTCTTAGAGGACACTGTGTCAAAATCCCAGCTTTTCTAACTTAAGACAGACACACGTCCCCAATTTTTTCCACAGAAAGGAGAGGAAGCAGTGGATACAGATCCTGCTGCAATGTCACCATCTCAAAGCACGGTTCAGAGTCTGTTGGTGCTGACTTTGTTGCAAACCAGACCCAGGTTTGTGCAGCTCTGGGCTGGGCAGTGCTGGGAGCAGCACGGCACAAGTGCTAATGAGCCCAGCACTTGGCAGCCACCCGGGGAAGCCAGACGTGCAAGGCAGCAGGCACTGGGAATGCAGCCTGCTGTGTCACTGCACCACATCCGCACGGGTCACTCAGGGAAACTAGGGATGAGCACAGAATTAATGACTGTATGAAGCCTTCCCCCTCCCACATGATGACAAAATTCTCATCGGCTTTGTGGGGGCCAGGACCTCTCCCCATTCTCATGTAGGTTTTCTGTGCAGACACCAAGCAGTTCATTACAGGGCTTCCAGCTGGGATCATAATGTCATTTCCTCTGCTATTTGCCTGGATTCCTTTTTCATATGTTCCCATTCCCTCCTCAGGCTTGCTGAAGATCTGCTTTGCTAATTTACAATTTACCTGCCAGACAGCTCTGGTGGGAAGGTTGCTCTGGCTTCCGAGGAAATTATTGCGCTAATCAGAGAGCGGGTGTGTACGGCTGGCACGGAGCAAAGCACGTGCCTCCTTTCTGGCTCCATGGATGCAATATCCAGTGTGCAAGCTTTGGCATGAGTCCTCAGGCTGGCCCACCTCCAGGCCAAGGATCACATCTCCTGTCCCTAGGGAATGTGAGTTTAAATCACTGCAGCTCAGCGATGCGGGGAATGTGCCACCAGCAGTCCCTGACTGTGCCCTCCTTCAAAGCAGGCAGTGCCCGCTCTCCCCACGTGCTTGTGGCAAACACAAGCAAGGATGCACTGTCAGGGCTCCAAACTGGGCTCCTCCAGCCCTTCTATGCACAGTCTGACAATGGTGTGAAGATGGAAGGAAGGAGAACAAATGTGGGGAGGCAGCGCAGTGCTGGCAGGCTTTGAAAGCTGACTGCTTGGTTCCAGATGTTCTTAATCACATGTGGAGAAGTGTTTGTGGTCAGATGCTGCTTGAAACTGATTGTTGATAGTCTCCTGAGACAGCCTGTGACAAATTGAATAATAAAAATGCTGAAAATAGCATAGTTATTCCCTGGAAAAGCAAAGTTCCCACAATCCAATGAGCTGGGAAAGTTGTTGAACTTTCTTTGGACACTATGTGCTCTTTTTCTGTGTGTGTATGTTCTTCAGCCTTCCGTGGGTCTCCAGGCTTTTTCCTTATGACCCTTCCTCTTCTTGTGAGCTCGAGGCAGCCACGCTTCCAGCCTCCCCAGCAGCAGCTGAGCTGATCACCAGCCTGCACCATGAAGGGCAGTCTCCCACACTCCACTTGTAGTTTGCTCTCTGGTGCCATGGGTTGTTGTGGGTTTGTCTTTGTAGGACTTTTTTCTTAAACTGCTGGGAAAGCTGGCTCACAGGACACCTATTGTTGAAGCCTTCACCACAGCAGCCCATCCTGGCCAGCAGCAGTCCTCTCCTGGCCAGGCCTGGCTTATGCCATGGCTGATTCCTTTCCCATTAGTCCACTTGTGGCACTGCAAGGCACAGTCCTGACCTTCCATCCTCAGTGCATGGGCAGCCAGGGACAGCCATCATGCCAGGGTTTGGTGCTCTGTGTATTCTCCCTGAAGCAGAAGGCTTGAGGTCAGCAAGTTGCCCCAGGAGGGCGTGGTGAGACCAGGTCCCTCTTGAGAACTTGGTAGCTTAATTAGTGGAAGTGGGGTTTTTGGTGGTGAGAGGAGATTTGCTACTGCTTGCTTATGCTGCAGTAGAGAATTCCATTTCTGGTGGCAGAGGTGATAAAAGCCATGGGTAATGACAAGATGTGGAAGTGTTTGGAGTGCCCAGAGTGAGACTGTGTGTGCTTTGTTAGTCAACAACAGTCCTTATCATTTGATGGATGTTAAATACATACAAGAGACTCAAGTGTGTCTACTACTGGAAAAATGTCACCATTGCCAAAACTACCCTTCTGTGTGCTGATTTCTCTATTTCTCTGATGCTGGAATTAGCTATAGATCCTGTCCTGTTCTGGCATGAATTACAGATCTGCAGGCAGGTATAGTTAAAATTTTCATGCCAATAGATTTAGGGGAAGGTCTTGCAAATATGGGCTTACCTAAGTGATGCATTGTGATGATCTTTTTGTGGGTGATGGTTTTGACCATAGCTTAACACAGTGATTTGTTTTATCTGACCATTTGTTCTGGAGACTGGCAATGTTTGAACTTCCAGCAGAGCTCATAACTGAGGTCATCAACATTTTAACACATGCACTCAGTTGAAGTCCTGACCCTACGTGCCAAGGTCTTCTCTGATGCTTTTTGTTGAATGGAATATTCCACTCTCCCACCAGCCTGCTCACCCAGACCTCTGCTGCTCCCCTTCTGTAAGGCAGGTCACCAGCTGATGCCCATTTTTGTGTCCTCCCTGACTGCTGTGGGGCTGTGGAACTTTGTAAGTGAAGCATCTGCAGTGCAACTATTCCTCCCCCCCAATAAAAATCTGAGGCGTGCAGAAAATTCAGGGGTAGAGTAAAACCAAAGAAATGGAGCAGGGAGCAATGAAAAACACAAATGTTTTAGGAGGGTTACAGCCAAAATATGAAAGGCTCCAGTTTCGTAATGAAATTAAGTTTGTGCTGAGCTGTTGGTCTGAAGTTTAGATCCTGCATGATGTGTTGAGAATAGTATTTGCAAAAGATTTAATCTGCTGACAGACTGGTGCTCTGTCCCAAAACCACCAGCACAGTTCTCTCCATGACTGTCTCCCACCAGGCGCTGCCTGAAATAGCTTAACAAAAGACAGAAAACTGGCTATTTCATCATGAAGATGAAATGCAGGAGATGATGGCTGCAGGAAAGGCTACAGTCTCCACTGTAGTTTTCTCCTAGATAGTTACCTGCCCTGAGTAATGTCTTGCACTCACACCTTCACAGTTAACCGTGCTGCTGAGTCAGAAACGATTGTGTGATCTGCTCAAGAAGAACCTAAGTGACTGTGCTGCTGACCCAGGCTGGCTGAGCCCTGCATCCCCCTGGGCCACCACTGCTGGCTGCCCATCATCCCCCATCCTCCCTTCTTGGGCTTAGGAGCTCTGTCCCTGCCTGGGTCTGGGTCACCCCTGGGTGCTTCCTTCACCAGTAGCAGTTTTCTTCCACATGGGTGTAGTGGTTTGTGGATTTGTTGTTTGCTGGGACTCACTTTTGACATTTCTTCCCCTATTTATCTGAATGTCTGTGTTTATTTGAAGACTGGTGTGTTTTTATGTGAAGCTTGCTAGTAGGTGCAACCCTCCTGTGGGTCCTTCTCCCAGCAACTCCCTGGCTCCATCGCTAATAAATAAAGAGAGCTCTCAATATTGGAAAAGATAATTGGCTGTGTAATGCACGGAAAGCAAAATTGCTTTCCTCAAGATTTATTTGCCAATTACAGCCTGCCCCGGATGGTGCAGCTTGAACCATTTTCTGGATGGGGAGAAATATGTCAAATAGAAGGGAAGCTGCTGTTGTAATAAATGACTGGGTGCATATGTGCATGACTGTGTGGTTTAGCTCTTCCATAACAGGTATCCTATTAACATGCTAATGAACATGCAAACAAGAGGCTGAGGATTATCATTATTTTTGAGACAATAATGTCTACTTTGGGTTTTTTTTGCTTGTAATTAATGAGAACATTGTCTGGTCTGTTGGTGTCCTTTGGGCTGGTTGTTGCTCTGCCAGGAGGACCCATGTGCTGCACAAATCCTGCCTCTCCTCTTAGCAAGTTCCAGTTTGCCTCCACCCATCAAATCTTGTCATGTACTTGTGGAGGAACCCCAACATCTTACCATCCCTCAGGCTGGGCACGCCGAGGTCCGAGGTAGCACTAAGCCAAGCCAGCTGCAGTGAATGCTCCATGTGTATTTTTAATGAAGGTTTTAATGGGAATGGCATGTTTCTCTAGAGAATGTAATGATATGGCAGTGCTGTGCAGAGTATTCTGACAAAATGATGCTGCCAGTTACAATTCCAGTGGTTTGCTACAGTACATGGAGAATAAGCAAAGTGGAGGAGGATGGTCAGAGATTTCTGAGGGGCTTTTCTGGAGGTGCTCAGTCCCGTCAGCTATTATTTACTTTAAAATAGTTCAGTGGGACTTGAGAGCTCTCAGCATTTGGTGAGATGTGGCTTCTCTGTAAGTATATCCCTGTGAGGGTACAAGGTGGTCTGTGACCCTGCTGACACTGTGGCCTCTGACCTTGTCACATTGTTGCTGTTAAATGGGTCTGCTAAGAGCCATTTAATTAGTTTCCTTTATTTTTTTTTCCTTTTCCCCCTCAAGAATCACTTGTATAGTAAAACACAATGTGCTGCTCAGAAATGCTTCACTGATTCTCGGTAGTGCATGAGGTAAACACTCCTGCAGTGTGTCACTCTCTGCTCTTTGTGAGGACACCTATGGATTGCACAGCCCAAGAGGTTCCCTCCTGTGACCAAAGTGCCTCTCGTCTATGAAGTGAGAGCTTCTGAGGAAGAGATGATCAATAAAAAAAAATGACACCTGTATGCAGGATCTGTCCCAATAGGGCTCCTGTGACATTTAGGTGCTACCTGAATATAAGCAACATCTGCCAGCTGAGAGGAAGAAATAACACCACAAATGTCTTTCAGGGAATCTGCTGGTTGCTGCTGTGGCTGATAATAATGTGAGAAGGAATGAAGGAGCACAGACACGCCACCCACCCTTGTGTGGCTCTTTAACTTCAAGGAGAAACACCTTATAGCCACACTCAGGTCCCTGTGTCATGTTGCCTCCTGTAAGAGCAGTAATATCCAAAATGTAATTAGCAGGTGGAGGCACTGCTTGCTGTCCCACTTTTTAATGGGTCTAGAAAATACAGTTATTTATCACCCTTGCAATCAAACTCATGGAGAAGTCTGTGTCTCTCTGAAACAAAGAATAGCTGTCACTTTGTAGCACAAAAAATTGTGTGTTTGTGGGATCACAGGGTAATTCATGGGGGAGGGCAGGCCAGATCTCCAGCCCAAGGTGCTGCTCAAGGCAGGGTCAACTCTGAAATCAGACCAGGGACTTTTCTCCCTTGGCCTTTGGAGATCTCCAAGGACTGAGATGCCCCAGCTGAGGGCCTGTGCCTGTGTCACATCCTATGGTGTGAGTGCTGCCTTGGCTCTTGAAGAGGGCTGTTAAATGCAGTTAGGAAATTTGTATCCCTTAGAAGTGGAAAAGAAGCTCCACCCATCTGTGTTTGTAGTCCCTTTCATTCATTTACGAGACAAAATGAAGTTGATCTGGAAGCAGTTTTGGAGAGGAAAATCATATGTTTTTCCAGGCTATCAAATATCGTTGAATTTATTATTGCTTAAAGACAGAGTCATGATCTGGCCAGAGGATGAGTGGCCAGGGAAGTTTTGAACTGCAATGTAAAATGAAATCCCTTTGGCCTGAGGTAAGCTCCTTAGCCTGTGAACTGTAACACAGGGAGAATAATATTTACCACTAGGTGTAAGAGCAAGGATTAATGCTTGCTGGGTCTTGTGAAAATGAAAATATTATTCATAGAAAGCTTCTTGTTTGCAAGGAAAGTTACGTGCACAAAGACCCCCTGGATCCTGTTCTTTGGTGAGAACCTCTTGTTAGTTTTTTTATTATGCTTAATACAACCAAATGGGTCAAGAAAGGAAAATGCTTGCCCCCATTCTCCCTCCATATCTCTTCTGGCAGATGATTAAGTGTAGAGATCTGTAGAGATGATGAAAAGAGAGGATGAGGAGATTTTCAGCTGAAGAAAAGTTGACACAAAGTCACAGGGACATGTAACTTGGTGCAGCAAGGTCCAGAAAAGAGCCAGGAGGATTCCAGGTCACTGGAGAAAAGGCTGCTAGCACTGAAGGCTGCAATTATGGAAAGGTTAATGTATTCAAGCAGGGCTGAGTTGGCTCAATCGCCTCTGCAGCAAAGCTGGGTCATGCAGGTACAGCCCTGCCCAACCTGCTGCTGCTGCCTGGGCTGGGATAACTGGAGCAGGTCAGGGGGAGCCTGGCCTGGCTGCAGGCAGGGATGGAGAGCCCTGGGAGGGCCCTGGGAGAGCCAGGGCAGGAGTACGTGAGGTGTCTGATTACCTGGCAGTGCTTTCCCACAAGTCATGAATGTACTTATCTCCAGAGCTTGGTAATGGGTAGACTTTTAAGTAGCTGACTCCCGAAGCTTATCAGACATATCAGCCATGGCCTAAAATCTTGAAAGCAAATTTTGCTTAGCTGAAAAGGGAGCTGACACTGCAGGATGAGCCTGGTGGGACTGATCAGGATATTGGTATAGCTGTTTGTACCTCCAACACGTGCTTGCTCTAAGTCCAAGGGCTGTCCCATAAACACAGAACACTGCACTTTGCAGCCAGGATAGTGGGGCTCATCTGGCAGCAGTCAGGGAAGGGGCACTTCCATCGACTGTGTGCCTCCCAGGAAGGTTAAAAAGTTAAAGGTTAAAGATTCCTACTCTCCTGAGGAGGAAATAAGCTTATGGGAGCAGCAGGCTTAGCACATGCAGAGGCCTCTGGAGGGGAAGGGTCCTGGCAGAGCCATGAGCCTCTGCCTCATCCTGCTCAAAGCCTCTGCTCCTGCTCTCCTTCAAAACTGGCATCCCACTGATATCCCACTGCTGCAAATTAGATAAGAATTGGCTCGGGGTCTTTAATTGTGATTTTTATTTTTAATTTGCATAATTAGACATGTAATGGACTATTTTCTCAGCCTGGGGACTGCTCTGAGGTCGTTAGTGCTGGTCCTGGGAGATCACCATCTGTCTGCAGAGGGCAAGGGCTGCAGGCAGCCTGAGGAGCCTCCTGTGGCTCGTTCAAACCTCTCCCCATTTGAACCCCAGCTGCTTTCCCAAGCCACCCAAGGGGGTACAGCCTCACAAAACATTACTCATCCCTCCCAGCTTGTGTCCTCAACAGATGCAATCATTTAGGAGAATGTGGTGCTGAGGGGAGATTAATAGGGTCTGGGCTTTGGAACAACTCCCATTGTGTTAGCTTTGTCTTTAAGGAAAGAAAATTAAGATAGAGAAAAAGGAGAGGCAAAACAGCAGCACCAGGTTTGTGCTTCCCAGGTTGTGGGGAGTTATCTGGACACAAGCAAGGGCTGGAAGGAGGCAGTGGATGGAGATGGACAGGGACTTGGATGTCCTGGGGCATGGATTGGGATGAGACTGACGGGGTGGCTGGAAGGCCAGTAGAAAAAGAAGAATTGAGCCTTGCTAAAAATTTCACTACCCTGAAGTCTACCTCCTTGCTTCCCAAATCCTTATGACTTCTCCCCTTCTTTTCCATCCCCTTCCTGATCCCTCCCAAGCCTGTTTACACAGCCCTGGATGGCCACAAGACACCCTTTGCATCCCATTACTCCATCCACTTCGGACTTTGCTGATGCAAGTTCTGTTTTGCACCTGCGAGAAGAACAAAATAAATCTTCATTCTGGGGGTGGCAAAATTCCCAGTAGCCTGCATGCTGAAAGGCCTTGGGCTGGCTCTGCTGCCACATCTTTTTCTATTTAAACTGCTGCTTTTAATAGACCCAAAATGTTTGTTTTGGGAAAGGTGTTTTCACCTCCTCCAGCAGAGCCACGTGCACTGTTTTGTTCATGTCAGACACGGCCTGGCCATGGGCTGTGCTGAGGGGCTGTGCTGGGTCAGCTCACGAGGCACCACCACCATCAAACCACCCAGCTGGACATTTCCTCTTAGACTTCAGCACCAGTGGATGCTGGAGATTGTTTAGGGTGGGTTGAAATGTCTCATGAAAGCACATTTCAGATGCCAGCTCCTACCTTTAATTAACCCTTTAAAATGAGACTCGTCCATAAGGACACACAAAAGGTTTTGGGGGTTGCATTGAGTAATTGGTAATTTTCCACACTGAAGCTGGTCAGCAGGAGCTAGCAAAGTGGTTCTCTTTTATACCTTTATCACTTTTCCCTTTCAGGAAAAGTGGCCAGTGGCTTTTCTCATCAAGGGGGTTTTGGCAGACATTTCAAATATTGCTGAGAATAAATATCTGAAAGATGTTCCATGCAAGGCGTGGATCTCAAAGTCACACCAAAACTTTTGGCTGGGTAAGGCTGTCCAGCTTCCTGCAAAAATCCTAGTGTGATTTTGGGCTATGAGTATCACTGTGAGATGATCAAAGCAGTGGCACACAAAAAAATGTGACATTTTCTCTGCAGCAGTGATTTCTGGTACCACTGATTCTCCCCTGCCACCTGCTCAAATACAGTTTGGTGGTGAACAAGGCTGAGGAGAAGCCAAGATCCCTGTGAGGGCAACTCTCCTCCCATGGTCCCTGTGCACACAGCAGCAGAGGGTGGGGAGGAGCAGACTGGAGTGGCTGTGCCAGAGTTTTGGTGTTCTGGGGAGCAGGCACCATGATGGGCTGTGCTGCTGCACCTCACCACCCTGCCCTGGCAGCTCTGCATGGCTGTTGTGCCTCAAAAGCCAGCCTGCAGCAGGCTCCCTCTGCAGTTTTGGGATCTGACCACCCCCTGAGACCACACTGCCTTGCTGGTGCGTTGAGGTTCAATTCACACACACCCCTGGCCCTCAAAATAATCAACGAACCACAGAAATACCTTTTCATGACGGTATTTATTGCACCAAAATGCCGTTCCAGAATCTTCAGGGAGGGCTGTGTCCTTAGATGTCCCCATTCAGCCAGCGGTTCTTGGCTATCTGCCCTGCGCCAGGCCGGGAGGATGGGGTGAACTGCAGCAGCTGCCTGATGAGGGCTTGGCAGGGCTCGGGCAGCGGGGGCAGCCCCTCGGGGTACGTCACCCCCTTCTTCTGCAGCTGGGGCATGCTCTGGACGTTGCTGTCGTCAAAGGGAATGTTGCCCACCACCATCATGTAGAGCAACACCCCCAGGCTCCATATGTCGTACTTCTTGGCGTCGTAGGGGATGCCCAGGAGCACCTCCGGGGAGGCGAAGGCGGCCGTCCCGCAGAAGGTGGTGCTCAGGTCCGGGTAGCCCTTGAGCTCCTTGCTGAAGCCGAAGTCGCTGATCTTGGCGCGGCGGCCGTCGGCGGAGAGCAGCACGTTCTCGCACTTGAGGTCTCGGTGCACCAGGTTGCGGTCGTGCAGGTAGCGCACGGCCCTCACCACCTGCACGAAGATTTCCCGGGCATTGGGGTCGCAGGGAAGCCTTCCCAGGCTCTCCAGAACCTGCAGCAGGGTAGTGTCCATGGCCTCCATCACGATGTAGAGCTTCTTGTTGCAGACCTCGATCAGCTCGAAGACGCGCACGATGTTGGGGTGCTGGATCCTGCGCACGATGGAGAGCTCCCGGGGCAGGAACTTGAAGACGATGGCCCGGGATGCTCGTTGCCTGTCCACCACCTTGACAGCCAGGGGCCCCTTGTGTTTGTTGGAGGTGGCTGCCTTCACCTTGGAGAAGCTGCCCTCCCCTAGCGTCCGGCCCAGCCTGTAGCCCAGCTCGTTGAGTAACCTCTCTCCTCCGTCGGGCTTTGGTGCTGTGTTCTGTGGTTTCCTTGGCGCGATCTCCGGTTCCGGTGGGCTTGGTTCGAGCTGTTCTTCTGCTCCAGCATGGTCTTCTTCTGCTCCAGGATGGTCTTCTTCAGCTTCAGGATCGGGAAGCTGTAATGTCTCCTCCATGGCAGCTGCTCAACTTCACCTATGGCAACTGTGGCTTCCATGCACCACCTGGGCATTGTGATGGATGGAATGTTGTGTGTGACATCTCCCTTGTGAGGTGACACGGGCATCTGGTGGGTCCCCTCTGCTCATGGGTGCCCCTGGCATGCCTGCACACACAGGGGACAACTCTGCTGGGGTTGGGCATTTGAGGGTTTTTACCCCTTCAGCCTCTTCACTTGAGTTCTCAACACAGGGCTGCATGGATGAGAGTTTAAATGTCAGCTTTCTGGGGTCAGGGACCCATCTGGGGACCTCTAACAGTTTTCTGCAGGGTATTGGTTACATTAAAATCCAAACTGCACGGAGTGGTACAAAGGAGTGACTTCTACTGGCAGTAGCTGTGAACCACCTTGGCTGGTTATAAATATTGATTTGTTTGGCGATGGTGCAAGGAGTTATTATATTACTAGGAAGGCCTTCTGACCTTTTGTGGGGAACTTTAAATGCATCTTTCAGAAACAACAGCCTTTTGGTTTCTTGAGCTTGGAATTGCTCTTTATCTGTTGGTATTCTGGAGACTTACAGAGAAGTGAGATTCTTCAGAGACCTTCTGTAACTTGGATTTCAAAAGGTTTTAGTCTGTTTTAGTTGCCATAATGTGGCAGTCAAATTGAACAGAGCACAGCTGGGCTGGGTCAGTGTCAGCTCCTTCTTCCAGGTGCTGCATCCTTGGCTTTCACAAACAGTTGTTCCTGGTTTGTGCTGGGTTTTTAAAGCTGCCTCAGTATCCTGTCCTCCTTGTGGAGCCCACATTTCCTTTCCAGATGTTCAAAGAAGCCTAGGACCACAAGACCCCATCTTCCAAAACACCGACCCAAACGCTCTTTTTAATTTTTGAATATACGTTTCATTTTGCAAATCAGTTATAGAGAGGAATGGTGATCAGCTGAAGATGAAAGAAAATCTTTCTTGTGAGTCCATCTTGTCAGTATTCTGAAGTCACTTTGAGGAAATTAAAATAGCTCAAAGCTGCAAACATAGGTCTGTGTGTACTGCAGGGGGGCTTTACTCTGAGCTAAGAGCAAGCAAAGCAGTCACCACATCGAGTTTTATCTGCTTAGGGGTTGTGGGTCCAAACCAAATAGCTTTCCCACTTCAGATGTTATTTCTACAGGCCAGTTGGAAGTATGGTAATTCTACATGCCATGGAAATATGGTTGCCAGGCATATACCACCAGGAATACCATCAGGTTGTACCACCAGGCATGTTTGGGCCTTTTCTTATTCAGATTTCTTATTTCTGAAGTGGATCAGCAAGAAGCCATTTCCCAAGTCCCCATTCAGAAACTGACATTACTAAACACAAAAAAATCCCACCTAGCAATCAGCAGGCCAGATGCAGAAACCCATTTTGCTGGATATGCATGATTTCCTGACAAGTTTATCCCTTGAGTCATAACCACAGTGACTGCAGCAGGGGTCTGAGCTGGACTTTTCAGAGGAGCTGGGAACTTTGAGATGGCTAAAACATAACTGAACCAAGGCAGGCATTTTTAGGCATGGAAAGTTCTTAGACCAGGCTTTCCTTCCTCACCTACTACCAAAGCACCTCTGGAAAATACCACTGCTGCTCCTGGGAATAGAAGGACACATGCAGACATCTACAGGGGCTTGGCTGATGCTCAGAATGTATTTTAAAATTGGAATGGGCAGTCCCATCACAGGCATGTTCCCCAAACCCACAGGTAAATTCTCATGTTTGGGAAGCCCCTTTGAAGCTCCTACAATACCATAACCAGAAGAGGGACTGTCCACACTAATGCTGAAAAATCATAGTGGCAGCTACAAATCAGGTTGCAATGGTAAGGAGTGGTGTAGAGGAGTCCTGTGCTGCTGGTAATTCTTCATCTGCTCGAGGGAGCAGGTCGCTTTGGGGAAGTTTTCTGCAAATTTGGCTGAAGTGGGCAGTTTCAGTCTCAGTAAGCCCTCCTGGGAGCCCAAAAAAAGCCTTGTGCAGTCAGATGCTGCTGGAGCATCCTGGGGGTGGGAGGGCTTGCAGAAGATAGGGAAGCAAGCCCTGGTTTCCCAGGGAGGAAGCAGCTATCGAGGCAAACACTCCCCCTCCTGTACACTCCGGGCTGCAGCTCTGCCTGGGCTGCAGGCATCACTGCTGTGCATCCCTGGCTCCTGCCCCACAGACTGATGACAGACTGACACCTCTGGGGCAGGGATTTCACTGGTGAGTGGACACTGTTGAGCCTAACATGGGTCCTGCTGGCACAAGGGTAGCAAAATACAACTCCTGTGAATGCAGATGTCCAAGAAGCCATAACATACCATATTTTTATACCTCATGCCATGAGGGTGTAAGTTACAATGTGTAGCATGACCTCTGCTCTTGCAGAGAGCCCTTGAGATTTCTTTAAATACCTCTATTTCCATACAAGCAGAAATATTTTGCCCAAGGGCTGCAATGTTCAAGACTGGTCAAGGAATTCCTAGGTGTCCAATCTGTGACAAGTCCAGACCAGACATTATTTCTTGGCACCCTGTGAATATGGGAATGGGCAAACTTCTGCACAAAAAGTAAAAACAGTGTTAACATTTTTGCTTTACTAAGTCATTATAGATAGCACAAAGGGTAACCACAGTTCTTCCCAGCAGATGCTGAAGTTACCAAGACCTTCTTGCCAGCAGTGGGCAAATGAAAGTTTTCTGTTTTAACCGGTATTTGATTTTGTTACTTTAAAAAGTATGTTTGCTGTACATTCACAGAGACTGCTAGCCTGAAAAGAAGCATGCTGCTCACAGCACTATTTTCCATCTATCTGGGTGCTGCAGGTGCAGAAGGCTGGTGAAAATTCTGCACATAATTCCTCTGTAGTCCCACGGAGCTACGCTACAACCTCTAGGTATGAGTACCAAAGGGAACAAGCCAAGCTGAGGCCAGCTTGTAAGAGGTGCAGCCATTCATCAGCTAAGGAAGAAAATGACACCTGGCAAACACTCTCATTTCAATAGTGATGTTCCTTGCCCCTTTATTGCCAAGAACCTTTCAGTGTGGTAACTGATCACTGGTGTGTGTGATATCTGAGCAGCTGAGAAGTGGGGCAGATCCCTTGAAAAGCAAACTGAATCCAAGCTGCCTCAGGAGCTGAATTGCTGTCAATGCCCTAGATCATTTCCTCCAAAATCAAGATGTCTGGGCAGTTATTTTAGGCACTGGTGTTGAACAGACCTGGGAAGTCAAAGGTACAACCTTGTCTCTGAACATTTGATGTTGTGTGTCTGTACAATGTCACCCTAAATTTGGCCGTGGTGCTGTGGCTCCTCCCTGGCAGCAGCAGCAGCACAGACAGGGGAGAAAACCAGTGTCTCAGGCAGTCAGAAAGCTGTGCTGGGCAATGTGCTGGTCTTGCTGCTTCTTTCTTCCCTCTCACATTTCAAGGATTGGTGTCTGTTTCATATACTCAGGCTGTGTTGGGGTTTTTATCCCTTTGGCAGATAAGGAGTTTTGGGACCTCCCATCCCTGATGTTCAGAAGTGGCTGTGACTCACAGCTGTTTGCCATCACATCTTGCCCTTACCCTCTTTTCAAACAGAATAAACTAGTGAAGCTGCATGTGGAACTAGTACAGAGTCTCCCAGAAACTCAGCATGATGAGAGGAATAACACCAAACAGCAAACTCTGTGGATATCCACTTGATTAATCGAGGCTGATCAGACACCAAAGAGAAACGTGAGGCCAGCACTTGTGTGCCAGAGACATCTCTTCATGAAAATTAGAGTTTAAACTGTGTGAGGGACATTGAATGAGTTTGTAAGCCATCAGAGGGAGTAGATTCATGGCAATAGGCCATACTACCACCTCTTGGAGCAGCTTGTGAGTGCCTCAGTAGGTGCCAAAGGAGATGAAAGATAGAAGGACTAACGGGCTGCTCTGCAAAGAGGATTTTGCAGCTGGCATTGTCAGCCTGCACCTGCCAGGAGTCTCAAACCTAAAGGCAAAAAACTCGAGTGAAGAGAGAGACATAATGGGTTAAGCAGGCAGTGACAAGTGAATTGCTGGAGGAGCAGGAAGACTCTCTTGGCAGGTCTGTCTCTGAGAGGCTTTGTACCAAAATTCTTATGAAAAGAGGAAGCAAAGTGAGATCATATGCCTCCATCCTTGTAGTAAGTGGAAAGTCATGCCGGGCTAGTCAGAGCAAAGGGAAACCAGCTGCACAGGGAAACAAGCTTTCTTTTTGAGCTGGAATGCCTGCTGAGAGGGGCAGGCATGGCTGCAGAGAGAGGGGAGCAGGTGGGGTCCTCAGCCTCGGAGCTCACCACACCCTTTCCTGGCTGGAGGTGTTGATCTCCCTGTCTTTGTTCAGAGGCCTCCTTCCCACCACCTCCCTTCCCAAAGCTGAGGAGCTGCTTCTCTCTTGGCCCACGCTGCAGACACTTGGCTGGGCCTCCAAGTGGCTGATTCCTGAGCGCTTCCCAGGGAGACCCTCCAAGCACCGGCACAGGCCAAAGGGAAGGGCTCTGCAGCACTGACAGGCTGCTGGGGCAAGAGAAGCACTGAGCCTGCTCTTCCTGCCCCTGCTCAAGGCCAGGGAGAGAGCCCAGTCTGCTTTGGTCCCTTTGGTGCTGGGCAGCTGGTGACAAAGCCATGGCTGGGAACCGGGGCTCCATGCTGCACGTACCTGAAAGCAAGGAACATGTCTCTGCTCTCCTTCTTGCTTCAGGATCCACGAAAAACCTCTTTCATAGCTGCAAGATTGACTGCCTGCCACAGCTGGTGACTTGCTTGTCTGTGTTTGTGTGCCTGCTGTCTGTCCCCAGGCAGAGTTAGCTTGTGCTCCCTCACGGCTGGCTGTCCAACAGGAGGGAGAGGTGAGGATTTAAGCAGGGCAAAGCTTTCAAAAGCCACAGCAAGGGGCTCTTGGGTTAGTGGAAATGTAGTTGGAAGTGGGTGGCAATGAGGGTCGAGAGGAAAGCTGCTCAGGTCCCAACTTTTCTCACCACATCATGCTATGTCTGTTAAACCCAAATATAATCTAGAAAAACAGGTAAGCATTTTGTGTTTAACTATCCCAAGTGAACAACACTTTCCTCCTTGCAGTGATTTACTTACCTGGCTGTGGAGAGCATGATGTGTTCAGAAAGAGATTTAGTTGTCTGGCACCTATGTAAGTAATTTGTGGCCAATTAGGGATTGCAGAATTTGGTCTATAATTAGGCTACAGCGGCCCAGGGTGCACAGGGTTGGAAAGTCGATGGCAAAATTTTAGACCTCCGAAGCAGATGTTTAAATGTTTTTAAATGGTATGGATGTTATCAGCGTCTGATTTCATGAGGTGCTGTGGAAAAACCTTTCCAGAAGGTGCTCCACAAATCCCTGAAGTGGCTTCTCCCACAGGTCTGGTTAGCCCTGGATGAGCCGGTCGGGGAGGACTGAAGGAGGGGACAGGCTAGACATGCAAACCTTCACCAAGAGAGCTTCAGAGCTGTCAAGAGTGATGAGACAGTTCAGACTGAGATTTGAAGATAGCAAGGCCAGGTTCTAAAGGCACATTCTAGCTGGCAGAAGGAGGTGATCTTGGACCAGATAGTTGGTGTGTGCATATCAAAGAGGAAGGGAGACAGGCAGGCACCTTGGGAACAAGGCCGGAGGCAGCTGACGGGGTCTGGAGGTCTGTTTGCTGAGCAGACACCATCTGTTTACTCCATCCAGCATCTCACTGCACAGGCCTTTATGGTATTTGAAGCTGAAACTGCCTGAGAAATCAAGCAAGAAACTATCCGTGACCCTGGGAGGAAAAGTGCCAGGGAAACCGAGGCTTATCACACCCAGCTGCCAAGGGATGGGTGGTTTGGGTGGGGAGTGAGCACAGCCCTGCTCACACCGGCAGCAGCAGACCTTGCATGACATTGGCTGCTTTGCTTTCCAGCAATCTGGGCTTTTTGCTGCTCTCCTGCCTGTGCATGTCCCACAAAGGGAAGTGAATCCATGGAAGGAAGAAGCAGGTGTTCCCCTTGCCTGCTGGCAGTGGCTGTGGGGCTGGGTGGCAGGGATGGCATTCCTTGGCCCCACTGTTCGGGCCGTGGGTGCTCCCGTGACATGACAAATATATTTATATATCCCAGTGCCCAAGCCAGGAGGAATACACAATATCACAGTGCCCTCTTGGGGGCAGGTGTTCCCTGGAAATAGACCTTTGTGATTCGCGTGCTGAGGCTCTCATTCCTTGCCACCGTTGTTTATTCTAGCAGCTCCTGCTGCTTGGCTAAATCATGGAATTTCCCACTGAACAATACTCCTCCTGGAGGGGAGTTCAGAGTTTGGCCTCGGGTTTTTATTTTAGTGCTATCTCTCTGTTGCTGATCTGCGCTTTGAATCTAAAGTGACTGGGGTGAGGAGCTCCTGAGTGAAGATGGCAGTCTGCCCTCAGAAATGAAACCTGTCTTGTTTAAACGCTGTCAGATCACTCGGCCCCAGCAAGAAACAAATTGTTTTAACAATAGATTTAATTAGCTGGTGTTTGTATTCCTTCACAGAGTGCTCGAGTCCTGCTGCTAGACCTGTCTGCAAGCCCTGGCATCTCATGTACAGGAGTGTGAAGAACGAGTGAAGCGTTAAATAAGGACAGGGATAAGTGTGGCAATTCCCTGCTGGCTGCCCCAACAGCCTGGAGAGGGGACACTGCGGCCAGTCCAGATTCCCCTCCAGATTCTGCAGTGCCACCTTTTGTCAACCATGAAAAAGAAATAAAATGTGAATAAAAACACAACTTCCAGCAGGTATTTGGGATGATCCTATGGAACTGTAGCTATATCACAGTTAATATGGCTCTCATTGCCCTTAATGCTCTGAATGTAGGATTCTTAAGCCGAAATACTTTGTCTGTATAGTGGCCACTCTTGACTCACACAAGTTGGGCTCCTCTCCCAGGCAGCTTGGGACAAGGGGAAACAGCCTCAAGCTGCACCAGGGAGGTTCAGGCTGGATATTTGCAGTACCACTGCAAGAGTGGTTAGGTATTGGAACAGGCTCCCCTGGGAAGTGGTGGAGTCACCCTCTCTGGAAATGTTCAAACACTGAGCAGACGTGGCACTTCACAATGCTGTTTAGTGGCCATGGTGGTATTTGGCTAAAGGTTGGACCTGATGCTCTTGGAGGTCTTTTCCAGCCCAAATGATTCTATGGAACAAATGGATTTTTTTCTGTAATACAGACCTATAATTTCCCTGATTCCTTATGTTTGTGGGGTTATGAAAGAACCTCTGTTTTAAGGATGATGTGAAATGACAAGCCTTTGCATTTGTGGCAATTCTTCCTATGTGAGTGGTTTTGGGGGTTGGCTTTGCTTTGTTTTGATTTTTTTATTTTTTTTTAACAAACATGGTTAAAAGCCTGTCTGTGGTGAGGATTCAGTTGAAAAAGATGTGCCACCTGGCAGATGAGTCCATGACCCTAAAAGCTGATTTTTCTGCAAAGCCAGACTCCAAGATTGATGCTGAGGGCTTCCCTAGCTTTTAGTTTTTTTCTTTCTAGATCTAGGTTGAGTCACATCAGAAATAGAGTTTTCTTAAATGCCAGGCCTAAAATCTTGTTCTGGGCTCTGCCAGTCAGTCTTTCATGTTGCTGCTTCTCCCCTTTCCTTTTCTCAAGTCATTATGTCCCTAAAGATAATGCATTACTGGGCAGCCCTTGGACACCATCCAGACAGCCTAGTCAGTAGCAAAGATGGAGCATGGGGCAAAAAAATGTGGTGTGAGCAATGTTTGTCCCACTAGGTGCAGCTGGGAAATGCTGGGACAGATGCCCTTCTGTTTTCCTGGGTCAGGACCTTTTGTTAGGTGGGATGGGGGAGAAAACCTTGTATTTCTGAGCACACCTTGCTGTGTGCAGTGAAGCCTTTTAGCTTGCAAAAACATCAACTGATCTCCCCAAATCCCTGCTTTCTTTCTAAGCTCTGACAAGGTAGGACACAGCATCTCTCCTGTGCTGCCTTTGTTTCCTTGACTCTTGCTTGGCCTCAGCCTGTATGAAGGCTTTGGCTGCTTTTGTTTTGCTGCTCAGCAGCTCTGTTTTAAGGGGACAAGTTGCTTGATTACTGAATCCTACTCTCAGACTGTTTTAAGTTCAACAAGACTGAACTGCATGGCCTGAGCTGGCTTGTGCCAGGCAGGACTGCATCTGAGTATTTTAGAAAAGCATCTGTATTTTAGGAAAGAAGCAGCACTTTTGTGGACAAGGGAAGAGGAGGGAAAACCTATTTTTTGATTGGCTGTGGTGGTCTTGTGTGGGAGGACTGATAGAGACAGTGCTGAAGGCAATCTTGCCCCTGATACATTGCAGCTGTGTTAATTACCAGAGAGTGGGAACAGCCTTGCCCCCACAGCTATGGGTGTGATAAAAGAGTGAGCTAGGAGGTAGGGTGGTTCGCTGGAGTCTGCTGGCCCTGCTGTGAGGAGGAAGGGACAGGAGGTTGTACAAGACAGGGTTAGGTGGCAGTGCCAGGGACAGGAAGGAGCCAGCCAGAACTGCAGAAGGAAGAGAGGAGGAGAGAAAGAGCCAGAGCTGTGTGGAGCTGCTTGTGGGAGACTGCACAGAAAAGGTATGAGGGACTTTTAGATAACAAGGTGCTGATGCTTGAAGCCTCCTTTGGTGTCCCATGTACCTCCTCTGCCAGTCTTGCAGGACAAGGCCTTGGCACCTGGAGGAAGGATAGCTGCTGCCAGGGACATGGCTTAAATCTGCTTAGTTATGGGTATGGGCACTGGGGTGAGCGTGGCAGGGTCTCTCCTGCAGCTGCTGCCAGGGCACTTGGAGAGAAAGGCAGTGTTGCCTCCAGCATGCAGGCTCTGCCTTGAGGCAGGCTTTGAATTTTGAGCAGAGAAAAGCCTCTCTTGTGCAACTATCTTCCCACCTCCCAGTGGGTTTCTTAATATAGATTTCAGAGAAAACAACTGATTTTTAAATTTTTTTTTAAAGAAGGAAATGGTATTTAACACCTTCCCTCACCCCTTTACTGTCCTACCAAGCCTATGTCAGCAGGTTGCAATGGCAGCAAGCTAAGCACAAGTGCAAAGATGACACCTCTGGGCTCTTAGGCACTGCTGGAATTCTGGCAGTGGTGGGAATCAGGCACAGCCTGTTTGTCAAGACAGAAAGTGTTTTATTTCTCACAGATATCTGTCTGGCAGGTAGGTGTGATTGGGAGAGGCAACTGTGTGATCATTAAGGTGGCATTGTCTCCTGAGTGCTTTTCCTTCTCCAAGTCACTGCAGTGTCCCAATGCACAGCAGGAGGGGTGAGGCAGGGTTTCCTCAGTAACTGTCAGAGGCAGAAATAAATAACTTCCAGTCACATAACTTCACTCAGTTTCTATCTGCTTGTGCTGGCCATACCTTGTATTTACGTGGTACCACCAGAAACTATTCTTAAATGTTAAAATTCAAATGAGCACATGGTCCTGCAGGCTAAATCTGTTACCAGTGATAACACTGCCACTGTAGTTTGTTTTGTAGCGCCTCAAGAAAAGCAACTGATTGGAGTGATTTATTTCCAGTCCTAAGGAAAAAAAATAGCCTTGGAGCCTTTGTCAGCACCAGAGGAAAAGCAACCACAGTGCTGAGCAGGCGGTGTCTGCAGTCACAGAAAAGACTGATAACAACTTTCTCATCTTATCGCTTCACAGATTTAGTGGGGGTTTTTTTGCTATGGGATGGAGACATGAAAGAGTTTCTAGGGTCCTCCTGCCCTACCTGGGAACTGCAGCAACTGTCCTGGCAGAGCTTGAGAAACTGGTTATCTTAGTCACTGTGTGAGACATGGCTGAGGGATGAGGCTGCAGAGAGGAACGAGGGGTGGGGTGAGAAGTGCCTGGGGTCTGGCAGGGCTGCTGTGTGGGGTGACTTACACCCACAGCAGGAAGGGTCCTGGGCACCCCCTGTTTCATGCCACCTGGGTAACTGAGAAATTAGTTATTACCCTATGCACATCTGGGCACTTCTGGGGCACTTTTGGGTCTGACTGTGCTCCCACACGCTGACTGGTCCCACAGGAGATATGGCAGTAGTCACCAGAGATGCTTCAGCTCTCTGTCATTTATCAGTTCCTGGAGTGGCTTCCCATGCATGTTGCACAGCAGCAGGGACAAAATTAAATTGCTGTCATAGATTACTTTCCTGTGTGAGGTGTGTGTGAGAGGCTGGTGTGGCACCACCTGAGAAAGGCCCTGAGGGTCAGTGAGCAAGAAAGCACCACCACTGACTAAAACCTCCCCAAATGATGTGGTCAGGCTGGGATTGTGTGTACAACCAGGTTTTCATCGGAGAGGCACCTGGTGGTGGCTCTCTTTCCTCCTAGCATCCCTTTTGGGTAGGTTTTTGCATTCCTCAGTGAAATGCAGCATCCCTGTACAGATTTTACAGCCTCAGTTTCTGAGGAGGAATAGTTGAAGGAGAGTTTCTGGGTCTGAATTGCTGACGAAAATAAAGCCTGTTTAGGAAATGAGGACTTTTTGTATCTCTCTTCCTAACTTCCCCCACTACTAGGAAAATACTCTTTATACTTAAAATGAGGGGAATTTCCCACCTAGCTGCCTAGTTTTCAGTTTGGATGTTCTTTTGTCTCCTTACTGGCAGAAACAGCCTCTGGCAAAGGAGAAACTGCTGTTTCTCCAGCCCCCCTGGAATTCCTCCTCACCTCTCAGAATACCAAACATATTTGATGGCTCAGACTTGGCTGCAAGGTGCTGATCAAGCAGTTTTGTCCTCAGGCATGGGAAAAGGCCCTGGATTACGAAATCTTCAATTATTCTGCTGATAGAGTTTGTTGATCCTCCCTGTGCTGCTGTGACCCCCAGATGGGAGATGTCCTCCTGGCAGTGGCCAGGAGAGCACAGCAAGCCACTGCTGGTGCTTTCCAGGCAGGGCTTTGCCCTCTGTAGCCCCCTTCCCCACTCTCTATTAGGAGCATCTGATTTTTAGGCATTCTTGCTGTAGCCTCCTAACTCCAAAAATAGGTGTCTCTGTTTAATTAATTATGCTTACTTCTTCTGGGTGCATAATTTCAGGAGCCAGGTGGGAGAGCAGTGTTTTGCTTCCTCATCTCTCTTACGCAGGACTTCATTAAAGACAGCTGATTGTCATGTCCCCCGTGTCCCTTGCATGCATGATTTACAGCCTCTTTCATCACAAATTGATCAGCTTTTTCCTGCTTCTTTCAAGCCTTGCTTTGTTAACCATGGGCAGATGATGCTGTCTGGGCTGGGATTCCTGAGGCAGACATGGGAACAGGAGCAGGGTGTCCTGCAGTTCCCTCTCCTGTGCCTGCCTGAAACACACCTCTGCTAAGGCAGGGGATTTGCCTGCAGGGCCCTGGGTGGGCAGAATTATCCTTGTCCTGGTGCCTGCCTCTCCTGCACAGCTCCCAGAGGCACTCCTGGCCACAGGGCCATTTCACAAGGCTTCCTTGTAGCTGTGAGCCCCAGATTTTCTTCTTGGAGCAGCCTCAAAGGGTGTTTCACTTCCATGCTTCCTAGCACAGGACTTGCGTGGGCACACTGGCATTTCCAGCCCTCTGCCATAAGTGTCAGAGGGAGGCTTCAGTTCCTCAAACCCTCGGATAAAATGTTCTGGGGAAACTTTGCTGGGTACGTTCCCAGTCTGTGAGAAGCATATTGGACTTAATGAATTCCATAGGTCCCTTTCAGCTCAGGATATTCTGTGATTCCATGAGGCTACTGCAAGGGAGAGGGAAGGTCACTGGAAAAATCTCTTGCCCAGCCTGTCTGTTCTTGGGTTCATGTTGTGCTGAAAAAAAAAAATCATCTGCTGGGTGTTGTCATGGTGTTGCCTCTTGCTTCACATTTAACATTGCTCTGTGTGGGCAGATGTCACCTGTTTAATTTCTAAGGTGACTGCTGCCAGGGCTGTGACCTCAGCTAATGCCCGAGACCCCAAGGAGCGACATCTGATGTAAAAGCCTGGGAAACCACACCTTAGGCAGCCTTGGCTGTGCTGCCCCTACCCATCACAAACCTGAGTATTAGAAGCCAGAGCCTCTGACTGAAGCCTGCCAGAAATGATGTCTGCTCCCTGCTGCCTCCCTGGAGAGCTTCTTCCAGCGAGGGTGGGAGTCTGCAGAGGGCAATGTACCCACCTGCCTGCCTCCCTCCTGGGCAGCATTCCTCCCTGCACAGGGTCTCCTGCTGGGCAAAACAGCTGCTGCTGCAGATTTCCATTTGATTGCCCGTCCAGGGGCTCGGGAGCAGCGTTTCTCTAGTTAGCAAAGAGCAGCTTTCCAGCCGAGGACATCCCAGCTGCTGCGGGATGGGCAAAGGGAGGACTCATCCCCCTTGGCCGCGGAGAGAAAAGCTGGCTGGGCTGGGGTGGCAGCAAGGGCAGGGGAAGGGGATGTTGAGAAAGGATGTTTGTGGACATGCTTCGTGCTGGCAGCGTGTTGGAGGGTTATCATTTATCATCTGTCTTTAAGAGCCTGCTCTGCACCCTTCCTTTGGGGAATCACAGCCACTTTGTAATTCACAGGGTTTGGCACTTATAAGCTTTATTTTTCTACCAAACTCTTGTAGGAAGGGGGAATCTGGGGCAGGTAGGTAGCTTTAGGGAGCATCAGCCTCTTGAACTGAAAACAAGTTCCCTTTATTCTCCTGTTCTAAATTTCTGTAACTTCTCCAGTGACTTCTCTGACATATCCCCAGGAAGTAAAATAAACACGGGTTTGGACCGGTTTATTCTGCAGAACAACTACTTGCAAAATCAATGGTGGGTTGCTTTTCTTCTCCTTTGCTGAAACCAGAAATAGGTCAAGCAGCAAACCAGCGTTTCTGAGGCAGCCAGGAGTGAGTGGTGTACGTAGGTGTTTCAGAGGTGGCCTCTCTCCGGGGTTACTGCTCTGCCTAAATTCCCCGCATCTCCCTTGTGATAGAAGGAGGGGGAAGCGAATTGTTTGCAGAGAAATGAAACCACTTAAGATTTCCTCGAACAAAGAGGGTAGGTTTTTTCAATAGAAAATACATCTCGTACGTCCTTCTGCAAGGCTCCGTGTCCCTGGCTCCCAGCTCTGCTCCTCCTCTCCCGACGTCTGTGCTCGGCAGCCGCCGCCTTTCGCTCAGCCCCCCTCTCGTTAACACCCTACACCTTGCCTACGGTCAGGCTGTGTGAGGCAGGAAATCTTAATGGAAGCGAATAAAAGCGTCTTGCATTGTGTGCAGCCGTTCTGGATCGCGCGTGGGGTTGTCAGGTCTATTCTAAGTCACATTTAAGCTAATATGGTCACAGCAAGACAGCGATAGTCACAGTATTTTAGGTCCACTCTTCAGTAAGGTTGTCCCACTTAATCTTCCTTGGAAAATCCTAGCCCTGGTGATTTGCTTTATTTTCTGCAGATCTTTCGAATGTTTGCTTGTCTCTTTTGGATGTCTGGCAGCATTGTCACTGACAGAGGCTGTAATAAGCTGCTGCAGGGGCTTTCACGAGCAGTCAGTCACTGCCTTGGAAAAAAACAGGGGTCTTTGTTTCCTCCTGTGCCGTGTGCCCCCCGAGTGTGAAATCAGCCCTTCAGAACACACAGTCGGGGCCACGAGGGTGACAGCCCACAGATTGTTTAGCATTGCTCTTAATTGTTGGGGCAGCAGAGGAACAGTAATTAGACACATGCACTGTTCTATTTCCTGTTCTGTGGAGGTTTTTAATATCAAACTGGCTTGCTTGAAAGGCTGAGTTCCTGGACCTGAAACCTGGGAGCCATGGGGTATCTGCCACTGACGTGTGTGGGCTGAGAACTGCCAGAATGTTCTCTTATGAGTGCTCACGTCAAATAGCAGAAGTACTTTGAGGGCTCCCTCCAGCCAAGGTCATAGGAAAGAATTTTATAAAAGCAAACAAACCATCAGCCTGTTTTGGAAAATGCAAATGAGAAACCTGCTTTATCACAGCATCTGAATGGGAGCTGCTTGCAGAGGAAAGCGAAGAAAGGCAGGGATGGGAAATGACCTTCCAGAGCTTTCACCCTGCTGCCACGTGGCTCTGTCACCAGGGAGTATTTCCTAGCACAGCTGCTGTGACAGCCCCACAGAGTCCTTCCCGTGCCAGCTTCCTCACCAGTTCTTAACAGCCCTGCTCAGATGGCACCCAGTGTGCTTGTGCTTCCTTCCACATGCAGGTCTCTTTCAACATCTTCTGTGTTGGCTGCTGCAGCCCCTTGCACCTGAGTATGCAAATAGCTCCCTCCAGCCCAGGAAATACACAGCAAAGCTGGGTTTTCTCCAGTGTGACCTTGTAATTGCTTTCCTCTTTTGAGTTTCTGCATGACCCAGGTCAGGATCAAATGCAATGTAAGAGAGAAGCTCACTTCTCAGCTCCATTCATGTTTGGTAGGGTCCATGTAACTTCACTTCCTTTTTATGGAATACATAGGCTGACTCCATGCAAAGAAAAGGCTTTTACCCACTCCTGTTGTTAATGATGGTCATTATGGGATGCAGAAGGAACAGGCAACAAGACTGAGATCCCATTGTGATGCACAGTGCATGAACACCAAGTGTTACACTGGCCCTGCTTTGTATTAGAGTCTAATTGCAGCCTGTCACAGTCAACAAACCATTTTTTCCATAATGGAAACCACACACACTCTGTATTACACAGTATATTAAAAGATAGTGCAAGAGCTGGAGAAAAGAGCCCCTCACTTTGCAGTTATGATGCATTTTCGTTAGTATGTATAATTTATCTATTCAATAAAGAGAAGTTATTCCCCTATTGACCTACAGGATTTTAATAAAGAGTAACTGTGTGGCCTGACAACCTTCTTTAAGCACCTACTTAAAAAGTAACAGATGTTAGGCTAGCATGAATAATATTCTGTGAACAGGGTTTTGTGTTTTTTCATTTTGTGTACCTCAGCCCACCCCTGCAGTGGAGGAGAGCCTCCACTTACATAATTATTAAAATTTGGGTGATGGAAGTCCTTGCCCTGCCCAGCCTGTGTCTCGATGCTGTGTGATGTGCTTTGCTATTCTCTGTCCTCAGTGTACAACTGAGATATTCAGAGTGCTCAGTCCTTCAGTCAGGGACTGCTAACAATGCCTGGGGAGCTGTGTGTTGTGAGAAACACACCGTGGTGTTTTGTCCCTGGGCTTTCCCATGAAAACTTCTATGTGAAGGGTTTTGCTCCTGTTTGTTGTTGGTAATTTGATATTTGTATCGGCACTGCAGTTTGTCCTTTTTATCTTGGTATTCTGTGGGGGCAACAACAAAGGATGCTGCTTGTGAGCCTAAAGCCTAAGGAAAGAATGTGATGAGAAAGCTTTGATAGCAGTGAAGTGGCTGGGGACAGAGGGAAGGAAATGGGCAAATATTAGCAAGATGAGCATGGGAATGCTCTGAAATGCCAAGAATTTGTGTGAGTTTGGAATTTGTTTGTTAACTGAATTAAGTGACTCTGAAGCTCAAACACTTGGGCAAAAGCAGATCAGCAAAGAAGTCTCTGCATAACAGCAGCTTCCAGCAAAATCCAAACAACAAAAATCCCTGGGAGGCCCAGACCTCGTGCTCACCTTTCCTGTAGCATCTGCAGCATCAAGGGACTCACTTGTAGCTTGATGCACCAAAGAGATTTGTGCTACAGCTCCCTTTCTCAGCCTGTGCTGCACAGCAAGCAGGTCAGTGATCAACCTGCTCTTCCCTTGGGACTTCATCTCCCTGAAGTCAGAGAGAGTCTCTGCATTGCCAGCAGCTTCACAAACTTTGGAGCAGGCACTGAAGCTTGTCCTCAGCCAGCTGAACCCTATTCAAGTTCTGAAGCATAATATTTCCTATAGGTTTCTTGTTTCCTGAGGCTGTGGACAGTCTTACGTGCAAGAAAGAGCTCAGGGACTGGAGGCTGAGTCTGCCCCCTGAAGAGTGTGGAGGCTCAGAGCAGGGCGAGGCTGCAGGAATGGCAGTGCTGGCTCCAGACATTCCTGCCTGCCCCTCAGCCTGGACCCCTCCCTGTGGGGAGCTGGTCAATGAGATCCTGTGAGGCTAAGTGGTCTGGCAGCAGTAGCAGGAGCTGATCATCACTGTCTCCTCAGGTGTCAGCCCCCAGAACAGGAGTGGGTGAGGGGCTGATGCTGTTGTGCTGTAGCAGGCAAAATGGGGAAGGCATGGTGAGGGTATGTAAGTGGTGCTCTGCTCCAGCCCCACAACTGCTCTTGGCCTCCCCTAGCTCCAGGTGAGCATTCCCTCCTCTTCCTCCTGGGGAATTGGTGTCAGCCTTTTGCCTGTGCCCGAACTGGCTTTTAATTCATGTCTTGCAGGAGAGAAAAGAGGATGATGATGTATCACTCCTAAGTGCTGGCTGCTGCTGCTTTTTGTGCAATTATTTTTTAAGGCGATAATCATTTTATACAGCACTAAATCCAGCTGAGCAATGTCAAAAGGAAGACAGTATTTAATGCAAAACACAACCTTTGCAGAAAAGGGAGTAGGTTTGGCTTGGGTATTAGAAAGCAATTCTTCCCTGTGAGGGTGGTAAGGCTCTGGCACAGGTTGCTCCCAGAAGCTGTGGATGACACACTTTCAGGCCATGTTGGTTTGAGAAACGTGGTCTAGAGGAAGGTGTCCTGCCCATAACAGGGAGGTTGGAACTTGGTGATGTTTTAAGGCCCTTTCAACTCAAGCCATGCTATCAAAACAAAGAGAGTGCAATGCAAAAGATGTAGTTGTAATATATCAGCTTCTTTCTGCTCTAGCCCTAATGTCAGTCAGGAAGCACAGGCTGTTCCCTGGCAATAGCCATGTGAAGTCAAACTGATTGAGGATGATGTGTGAATTTGAGCATGTAGTGAGATTGATTTCATCTCTGTGGACAGGCAGTGTGAAATGGGAGCTGAGGAGTGCGTGGCTCTCACAACCACAGCACTGCTCTTAGCATCCGTGTTGGGTGCTAATTAGTCTTCCACCTTGGCCAAGAAAAGGAGATGATTGTTCTGGGTGGCCTTTCAAAGGAATGGCAGGACTGTTAGGGAGCTAATAGTCATCTCTCTAAGTCACATCTGATTCAGTTCGGCTGTCACTTGGAAGGAATGCTAGAGAACAGCATTTCCTCTCCAAGGAAAGCTTGAAAGTTAGAGAGAGCCACTTAGGGAGTCTGAAGTATGGAGCACCTCTCCAATGGGGACAGGGTGAGAGAGCTGGGGTTGTTCAGCATGGAGAAGAGAATACTCTGGCTGCACAGCCTTCCAGTATGTAAAGGGGGCCTGTAAGAAGAATGAGAACAGAAATTTTAGCAGGGCCTGTTGTGATGAGATAAGGGGTTATGGCTCTAAACTAAAAGAGGGCAGATTGAGCACCACCCCTCCACACCATGACCTCGCCCCAGGTTTTGATGGCAGTGAGATCTCTATTCCATCTGCAGCTTCTGCTTTTTGTCAGGTTGCTCTGGTGCTTGCTCCCCATGTCAGACAGGTGAAGACATGCTCAGTGTGTTTAGCCCTAGCTTCATACTTTGTTTGCAGCTGCCTGGGGAGCATATTTACCTGTGGTGGGTGTACTTGGTGCTGCATTTACATCAGTAGTACAGCTGTTCTGGAAATTTATATGTTATTTGCTGTCGGATGTAAAACACAAGAAAAGCCCCTCTCTCCTTGCTCTGATTCTACCTTTCTGTGCTTTACTGTTGCTGTAATATTTATGTTATTTCAGGTACATTTAAAAGCGTAGTATTCTGGTACAGTTCACATCCCAAGATTAATCCATCACTGGAAAACTCCAGCACACACTGCAGCCTGTGAGAGCATTTGTGTGCATCTGCTTTGGGTCCCTGGCTCTGCATGAAACCGGCTCCCGATGGGAAGGTCCCTTCTCTGCAGCCCCAGGCTGCCAGGAGAGGGCAGGCAGCTGCCAGCAGCCCGCTGGAGGATGAGAAACCCTTCACACTGAGCTAAGAAACCCACAGATAAAAACAGACAAAAAACAGAAAAGCAGAATATCAAGTGACATCGCAGCAAGTCTAACACCTGTTCATTGAAATTACAGGAGCAGAAAAGTAACAGAAATTTGCTGCATTTCCAGGTGTGGACATGAACTAACAATCAATACCCAAATACCTGCCATACTTCAGGCTTTTTAAAAAAATGAATCCAGCATCACAGCCTAAGCTTCTCTTTAATTGTTTCTAAGTAATATTTCTTTTCTGGCTCCTGGAGATGACCTGCAGACTCTCCAGTGTTCACAGGCATCCAAAGACTAATCAGATAATCAGGTGAGGAGTTGTTGTTTTTTTTTTCCTGACTTCCCAGATGAACACAGGTAAGCTGGTACTTCTTGAAGGTGGCTGAGCAGACTTGGGGGGTTGGGTTCTGCAGCCCTGGTATTGCTCCCTACAATCAGTCCTGTTTCCCTTGCCCAGGTGCAGCCTGCCAAGAAATCTGCTGCAGCAGAGGTTTGGGAAAGGGCCAGGGAGTCCTTCATGTCCCTCCTCAAGTTAAAGCTCTGGGGAGCAGCAGGCTCAGTCAGCCCAGCATGGGTTTTAAGTGTTTTCAGATTTTCTGCATTCAGACTCGAGGCATGTTCCTATCAGGCTGATTTTTAACCTGCCTAAGCTGCTCTCATCAGAGTCTCAGATGAGCACACGCCTGTTTGTGTGTGGCACGTGCAGGTGGGGAATATGAGCCCCAAACCCAGCCCAGGGGTGCTGCAGATTCCTCTGCTGTGCCTCTGCAGTGAACCTCAGTGGCTGTGTGCCTGCCCCTGTATGGCTGCACTGGCAGGGAGCTGCTGATTGCAGCCTGACATTTATATTCAGGGGAAGACAGCTTTTGTCAAAACCTATCAGTGAATCTCCTTCTGAGGAACTAATACAGCAAATCCTACAAACCCTGTGTTTTCTGCTATTTTTGACATTGCATAGCTCAGTGGCTTATAATTACAGACAGTTTGCTGCTACAGGGTCTTGTGCTTCACAGAGGGTAGCTGCTAATAGGGCTTCAGTGCTTCCCCTTGCATGCCTGGGCATTCAATTAGAAAGAAAGCTATACCTTAAGTTAGGATAAGCTTGCTTAAAAAGGTAGACCCCCCAGCTGCTGCAAGGCAGTGACAGTCACCTATGTGACTGGGGTCTTGCAGTGCCTGTGGTCAGGATGAGAGGCAGAGCTCCCAGTGGGCTTGAAGGGACCTCACCTTGGTCCTTCACAACTGAGCTTTGCATGCTCTGCTGCAGCCTGAGGTGAGCTTGCTGTGAGGTAAAAGGGGTGCATTGCCCCAGTCTGCTGTCCCAGGACTGGTGTCACACTGTGGGACTGCAGAGCAAAGCAAGTCCCCCTGGATCTGCCTGCCAAAGACACTATGGAAGCAGTGTTAAAGGCAGACACGTCCCAGGAGATTGGGCTCCTGGCCCTTACATCTCCCCTCTTGTGGGAATTTGTAGACCTGAAAGCAAAGGGTGTAGCCTGCCCCCAGCTGGGAAGGAGAGCTGATGTAGGTTCTTGGCCAGAGGAAAGGGCTTGGAGAGGTCCCAGAGCTGCGGGATGTACTCAACTGTTCCCCTGCCCTACAGGTGGGTGTAGCAAGCCCAAACCTAAACGAGCCAGCAAATACCCAGCTAATGAGCACAGGGCAGGAAGAATTAGATGGGGTTCAGGATGCAGCAGGGCATTTTAGGATGTACCAGTAGATGGTGGGTTTTTAGGAGCAGCACTGGAAATAGAGGATCTAGTGGAGTGAGTGAGCAGGAGTGTAGTGCAAATCAATAATAAAAAATAATAATACTAAGACATTGTTTCAGTGCTTTGTGATAGAAAAAATAATTATCTTACTGCACAAACAAATGGAAGATCACGGATGATTAAAATTATAATTAAAGCAAGAGAATGACACTGGCACCGCAGACATCTCTGCAGACTATTTGAACAGTGCGTTAAACAAAGTCAATCATTTCTTCATAATAATGGTATTTACAGTAACACAATGGGAATGCAAGGCATTTCACTGCAGGCAGCCTGGAGTTAAAAAATATACTTACACCATTAATATCCAGAATGAATAGGTATGGCCTGTGCTGAAAAAAACAGTTAATGCTACTGTTCAGTTTTCAGATGCCAGGCTTTAGCATAATAAGCAGTAGCAAAGGAAATTAAAATAAGGGAGAACGTTGAACAAGGGCTTTAAAAAGAGGATTTGCTATAGAGAGTTTAGAGCAGGATGATTTTGATTATATTACTGTACTAGATAAAATGAAGCTGGGAGGATTCACAATTATTAGCATCTCTAATCCACAAAAAAGAATTTAAAGACAAGATGATAGAATATTATTAGCAACTTCAGGCAATGCTTTCCTATTTGTGGTCATTATTAATTGTCTTCTTTGGATATAATGAAAAAATCTAATTTTTTTTTAAATTTTTTTTTTTTTTTTTTGGAAAGAGGTTTCAAAATCTGGCTGCAAATGTGTTAATAGCCTTGGAAAACTTTAGCAGGTACTAGAAAAGAACAAGGAGTGCTATCATGTGCCATGCCACGCACTGTGGTATTGTGAGGAGATAATCAGGTGCTCCATGTCCCTTCTCTCTTTTGTGGACAAGCAGGAGACAGTGAAAGATTCAAAAACCCAGAAGGGTTAAACCAGTCAAAGGAATGCTTAGAATTAATTTGCCAATAAGTTCTACTTTATGTAGGAGGTTGGTATGGTGCAGGAGAGATCATAAAGTGAAGTTCTTAGTCATTGCCCTTGAGTTGTACCAGCTCCATGTGTGTCTGCCTCTAATACATTTAAGAATTGCCTTTTCTGTTTGGTATTTTTCTGGAAGAACCTGTTCCTTTTCTGTTTTGCTTCTTGCTTACTTACACTCTTGGGTTGTTAGACTGCTCTGCTATACGAGCATACTCCAGTTACCTGACTGAAAAAACAAACACCATCCAACAGATTAAATTTGTACATCTTTTCATCTGCTTTTCATTCGCAGGTACAGATCCAACTGATAGTGGGGCTGAGCTAGCAAAGCTCCATTATTTGTCTGGAAAAACCTCACCTCTGCTGTCCCAGTCTGCTGGGGCTCTTCCCACTTCCCAAGCTAGGCTCTGTGAGAGCTGAGACACTGCAGGGCAGAGGTCTGGTATCAGCAGCACCTTCTGCCTTGCATGCCAAGTTACCAGAAAAATACTGGGCAAGAACAAGACAAGGAAAAGGGATCTTAAGGAGGTTCCTTACTGCCTAGAGGTGTTTTGTTTGTGCCTTCAGAAGGGTGGGCCTTCCTTGGGGAAAAGGAAAAACACATCAAAGAATCCAGCTGGTTTTGGTACCCTTGACATCTTTTGCTTGGAGTTTTTTAAAGGCTAAAGTGATGGAAAAAAGTAGGAATGGTGGTGTACACAGAAGATGGGGAAGACAGCCCAAACGTGCTGTTTGGAGAGTGTTGCCCTCTGTAGAACAGCAGTGAAAGGAAATATAGGCAGGAGGAATCTTCAATTAAGATAGTATAAGGAAGCAAATATTTGAGGAACCAGTAAATCAACTAGATAAGGGTAGAATAAATGTAATTCAAAGACCAATTTCTTGTTGTAAGGTGTTGCAAACATGAGAGCGCAGCACTGCATTTGATGATGGACTATACAGCACTGAGTTGGAAAAGAGGCTGTAGCTCTCTCTAAAGCTCACTGATAGATAAATAAATCACAAAGGTTATTGTATCATACTGTCAGTGAGGTTTTTAATAAGTAGGTACAATTATTTTAGGCATGAAGAAAATATAAGAACTACCTGCCCCTGAGGGCTGTTATTCTCACAACAAATGTGCTGGCAGAGAAAGTCAAGCAAAGACATAAATATAATAGGATGGGAAACTATGTGCTGGGGAAAAGGAGACTGTGGTCCTGTTAGATGTGCCCAGCACTGAGCAGCACGTTGCTGTGGAAGTCTCTCACAAAGGGGGCAAGGGGGAAATCCCCAAGTTTTACATATGGCAATGAAAATGAGATACGAGGCATAAAACCAGGCATCAATAAATTCATAAAAATTTCAGACTTACTTGGCAGTAGAAATGTCCTTGGGATGATCTCTGTATCTGATCATCACTGGGATGGGAAGTGTGAAGTCCCACTTGCATAGTAAGGGCCAGTTTAGAAAGCCTTTGCTCTTACTGGTGAGCATTTAGTGCTCATCTGGGGTGAATAAATTCTCCGTCAGTTCAATTTCAGGCCACGTCTGATGATTCAAAATGAATTTTTCCCCAGTAATGACTCCCCAAATAAGGACTGGAGGATTAGGAGCATGAGAGACTACCCCTGTCAGCAATACGAGTACCAATAGAGGGCTCGTAGGTTACCAAAGGAAGAATAACATTTGATTTCTCTGTTACAGAAAGTAAATGTAAAGCAATGGAGAAATGCTTAAAGCAAATAAGAATAAATGTGTCAGATCAAGCTCTCACACTTAGATTCAAAGGGTAGGGCTAAGTGGAAGGCTTAGTTACACGTGCAGCTTGAGCTGTACAGCAGTCCCAGTGACTTAGGAACATGCCACCCACGCACAGTCTAATGTGCACTGTGGAGGGCAGTCCCTGTGTCTGATTTACAGGGTGCACAGCAAGTCCCAGACTCACACCACCCTTTATGCTCTTGGTTATCCTGGTTCTCTGTATCTGTACCTATTTTACTTATGCTTTATTTTCCCATTTTTAAAACCTGGAGGCTTAAAATCTGGAGGGAGAAGATTTGTGGGGTCATTAAAAAAAAACAAAAAACATCTTTCCTGCAAAGCTCTTGTGAGAGCAGTGCCCAGCTCTGTAGCTCTGTACTGGGGATGCCCCAGTGCCCACACAAGGACCAAAGCCTTTGCTATGACTGTCTGGTTCAGGGCTAGTCTGCAGAGCCTGGCAGCAGCAGGCTTTCAAACATGAGAGCATACTTACAGTTTGAGGGAATAAACCTCCTCTGTCTCTCCCTTGGAAAAGAAACCCAGCGTGGTTACTGTAGTAACCGTGATCTCATCTGCCAGCAGACACAGACTGCTGGACAGCCAGGACTGCAGTGGGGAAGTGTTGCACATGCATGACTGTAGCAACACACAGCTTGGATAACATTTCCTAAGTCGTTCAGGCTACCCTTCTGCCCCAGGGCAGGACTGGCTTTGCTTTTAGCAGGCAGGTTCTTGTCTGACTCGGTTTTTTATGTCTCCAGTGCTGAGGAAGGGAATGTTTTTCCTTGTCACAGCTGTTGCCTGTTTCATAGCCTGTGGTGTGAAAAGAATGGTATTTCCATACAGGTTTTATATTCACTGGTGTAACTGTAGTTCTTGTCTCTGGTTGTTCGATAGATTGAAATAATGACCAGCTGTTCATGTAGAGATCCTTGTTGCTTCCTTTTTAATATTCTGGGAGTTGGAACATGGTCTGGGAATCCTTAGGAGGTGGTGAAGAGCAGAGTTGTCCTGTGACTTTTCATGGCTGGAGAACACCTGGGCAGACTCAGATTCAGCCTTTTTCTCCATATTCTTTTGGGCTGTGTTCCTGATTTATAGAACTGACTCTCTCCCTAGCCTGAAGGTAGTATCAAATTGCTCTTCTTTGTGACTCAGTTCCTTGTTTTGGGATTTAAAATATGCTGTTACCAGTAAATAGTAAATCTATGATAACACTGGGTTGTGAGAACTTCTAGGTCTTGAGGAAGAAAGAATTGACCATGTAAATAATTGCTGGCCAGAAGGTGTAACATGTTTGTCAGATGAAACAAATCAGAACCCCTAACATTCAAAGGAGAAAAGAAGATCATTGTTTTAATGAAGTTGATACTGGCAGCATGAGCATCAGAAACATAATTTCAGTGTCCTGTGTGAAGTTTTTTTCTGTTTTATCAGTTTGAGCTTCTGTGTCCTCATTTCACACCCCCTCTGGACAGTGCTTCAGTCCATTGCTCCAAGGAAGCTGGGGGCTGATGCTACCCTATTACATCCTGCAGGAGTACAGACATTAGATTATTTAGCAGTCTCACAGTACATTTCTATCTCATACTATGCTCCTTTCAGGTGGTTACAAATAGCTTTGAACTTGTAATTTATCAATACGAAGTATAGAGAGTTTATTTTTAAATTTCTTTAGCTCTGTAAGTGTTTTGATTTTGCCGATTTCCAGTTGGGCTTTTCCCAGGTAAGCTCTGCTGTGTTTATTTTGCCTGGGTTCTGCTTTTGTTTCTTGAAGCACAGCTTTAGAGTTTAAAAGTGATGAGTAAACTTTGCCACTTGGTCATGAGGCTTGAGTCTCCCCTGCCTCCTGCTCCTCTGCTCTGTTCCAGGTTCTGGGTAGAAGTGATATCTGCTTCAAGGCTTGGTATAACTCCTTGTGCAGCCTCCATGCCAAGTTTAAGGATTTTAGGGTTGCTCCACTAAGAGCCCTCATCCCCAGAAATGCTCCTTCTTCTCCCATCCTGCCTAAGCCCTTATTGAAATTCTGTGTCAGAAGTTAAGCTAATTCCTTCTTGAAGATATGGAGATTTAACAGCTGCCTGGTGCAGGGTAACTGGGTTTCTTCACAGACTCACATCCATCAGCCAAACCAAAAGCATGAGGTAAGGCCCAGGTCAGGTCCCAAAGTCCAAAACCAACAGCCTGACCAAGGAAATCCAGAACCAGTAAAGACATTTGAGTCCAAAGCCCTTCAGCCTCTCATGGGGCCACTGCTCACACAGACAACCCCGCAGGGTAGGTAGCCCTGCTGTGCCTCTGCCCAGCTGGGAAGGAAGGTGGCCAGGGAAACAGAAGCTTTGGCTCATGCTGTGTGGGCCCTTTGCAAGGAGAGATCCCACCTGTGGATCTGACTGCCTTGGTTGTTTGGCTATAAGACACGATTGCCAAGCTTAATTTAATTTTTGACTGGTCAAGATTTGGCTGATTTGATCAGTACAATTCTCCAGGGACAAAAAAGAAAAAGCCATTATTCCCACTTCCTGCTATATTTGACTTTGATAAAGCAACAGATTAGTTATCACTAAGGTAAAGGCATCAGCTGACCACAGTTTTCAGCTGGAGCATTGTGTATTTAAATGATAAAGGGGCTATGTGAGCACAAACACCTTTTTGTTAAAGGTGCCTCCTACTTAATGAAGTGTTACATAAAAACTAGATTGTCCCCAGGTAGTTTTAGTCTGGAGTATTTGGGTAATACACAGAACAACAGCTTGTTAAAATGGAAGAAGCAAACAAAAATAACAGTGATGAAAGGGATCCTTGATTCAAAATGATATTGTGTGTCTTAGAGCATTGACATTTGTGTCAATATCGTATTAGTGGTAATCAAATTTCTCATTGTCTGCTGCAATGTAACCAACTCCTGGAGTGTAAAAGTCCATTAATCATGGAGGTGTGCTCTCTGTGCCTGTGTCGGTGGGAAGATAAATTAGGTGGCACTTTGCAGATTTGCTGAAAGAGAGGAGGACATGCATTGAGTATAGATGGACTAGGATAAGCAAAACCTACTCCTAGATCTTTTTCCTTTACGTTTTCCCTGTACCAAGCCAAATTATGGTTCAGGCTGTACTTTTACTAACTATTCTGCATACTTCTGTATGACAGTTTTCATTTTAGACCAAATGAAAGTGCATTTCTGTGTTTATGGCAAGAGATTGTAGGGGGTGTGTTTCTGTGACTGCAGACTGCACAGGCATTTTCACCCTCTTAAAATGGGGGTAACTATTTCATAGTTATCTTGGTCCTGAAAGAAACTGGAATGCTTTCAGCAGGCTCTGGAGACCCAAGTCTGCCATAGCTCTGCCACAGACCTCCTGTATAATGTTGGCACATCATTTTACTCTACGTGTTTCCCCTACTCCTGCAGGCAACAGCACTCCTGCATCCAGAAAGCAGAGCCTTAATAATACCAAGTTAATGTTCATGAGATAGATCCAAAGAAAGAACTTGTGGGTGTGTTTTCTCCATTCCTGAAACTGTGTGAGGATGGGCTGCACATGGTGGATGCCAGCTGGATGGATGGGGGGGCTTAAAGGCTCTGCATCCTGTCCCTGGCTTCCTCCTCATGGCTCTTGAACAGCCTTTGCTGTGTGCAGCCATGTAAGAGCAGCCCTGTTATGCCTCTGTTCAGCTGGGAAGGATGCTCCTCTTCCCAAGGGAACGCAGGGAACACAAGCCCTGGTGCGTGCTGTGGCAGAGGAGAGATCCCACCTGTGGGTCAGGTGTGCACTGCTGTGTGTGCAGTCAGCTCAGACCTGCAATTTCTGCAGCCAGGATTACGTGCATGGGGAAACTTGACTCCACAGATCTTTCCCTCAATTAATTCCCCTGTCATTCTCTAGAACATGCTCTTATCCTAGTGACTTGCTTCCACACAGTTTGCCCCTGTTTTTATTGGGCTGTCTGAGGGGCTGCATGTTTGAGGAGGTGATTTCAGGTGTCAGAGCACTGAAATTGGGTGGGGGTTACCTGAGGGATTGTTTCACCTCACAGTGATCGGACCTTCCATGTCTTCAGCTGAAAAGTGATGACAGTATTCCTTACTTTCCAACATGGAGCTCTTGGTAACAGAAATGCCAAGTGTTACTGCAGTGTACAGAGTATTGGGGCTCTGCAGTTTAGAAATCTTTGGTTGTCCGTAGCAACCTGCAGGCATTCAAATATCAGCTTGCACATATGTGGGGGTTTGAAATGCTGCTGTTGCTGGAGGCTCCTAGGAAAAGGCTCTCAGCTTTGTCCCTGTGTGGACCTTTTCCCCATTGCCCCTCCCCATCTCACACAGGTTGTGGCTCCTGCCAGCACAGCAGTTTTTAGCAGTCTGCAAGTCCTCCCTAGAAACATTGTGCATGGCCAGAGAGAAACCAGGACCAAGGCAACATGTGCAGGACAGTCCTACCCAGAGGCAGCCCCCATCCAGTACAGACACCAGGGCTCTCATGTCCACCACTACACAGAAGACCACAGTTCACTGGTAACTGATGTGTTGTAAAAGGCAGACTTGTAGATGAAATTAGGAAAAAAAAACCAAAGAAAGAGATCAGAGCCACTCTATCTCACACTCATGGGCCATGATCTGGGCAAAATTCCCTGTGCCCCAGCTAACAAGCAGGAGGCAGGGCAGCATCTCAGACTAGCCAAGTCATTGGGCCAAAGCAGTGTGACATGATTCAACATCACAGTGTTCCCCCTCTGCTGCAAATGTCTCAGATTAACATAGGGAGTCACCCTGCAGCTGTTAGTGACCTTGTCCCCCACGTGTTTGGAGAACCCTTGTGTCAGCCAGCTAGTGCACACTCTATCCTGGTGCAGGGTGTTGTGACAGCCCTGAGAGGGTCACTGCCATGTGTGCTCTGTCACTGCCTGTCACTGCCTCACTCCTCAATACACCCCTCTGTGGGGAGCCAGAGCCTGGACCAACTGCTCAGCTTCAGCCAGCCACTTTTGCAATATTACAGTATGAAGACATTTTGAGCAGCTTCTGGGCTTTTGGCAGCACCCAGTCTCTACTGTAATTAGGCTTGGGTGTCCTCCAAAATGACAAAAACTTTAAAAGCCCCAAGTGTAACCCTGGGCAAATGTAGGTGGGGCTGTGATCAGCTCCAGTGGCCAGTTTATATAATCAAGGTCTGACACAGCAAAAGAGAGACTTACAGTCCAATAGCTTCAGTCTTTTAATCCCTATTTCTACCAGTAATCCCTTCTCTGCAAGTAGGCCCTGCTTGTCCAAGTAGTTCTCTCGGCTTCAGCAGAGTGTCTTTGACCTGCCTGTACTTAATGTAAACTAAGATTACTTTTGGCATCTGTGGAATCCTAAAAAACTAAAACAGCAGAGCATGATTGAGGGCAAGCAACAGGCTTTACAGACCGAGGCAGTCACACTGGAGTTTACATTTGCTGCTGGCAATTCCAAGGGTTTGCTAGAACAGCTACAGCATATGAACTGCCTTTCTAACTGCAGAATAAACACTGCATTTGGGGTAAATATTAAAGGAATTATGGAAAGGGGAAAGGAAACAAATGTTTTTGTCAAACAAAAAAGATGTCTGTTTACCTGTAGCAGACATGGCTTATTGGAGTGTTTTGCAAGTCAAGAGATAAAGCCTTAAATGGGGACAGCCAATCCACAAAGATGAGTGCTCTTCCAGCTTTTCAAGTTTTGGGTAATTGTGGCCATGGCTAATTTTCATACCATGATGGCTTAACAGTTATGTGCCTGTGATTCTGCAGCCCAACTCATATGGGAAATACTTCTTGGAGCCTAATAAGCACTGAGGTGCACATCCTGTGTGCTGCCATGGCAACAGCAGGATGCAGGAGAGCTGGGAGGGCTGGCTGCCAGGAGCTGCTGCACTTTGGCAAGAGAACTGCCCTTTGGATGTCCAAATCGGTTTAATTACCAGCTGTAAAAACTACCTGGTGTCTAGTGAGTGATTCTTCAAACAAGTGATACCCCCTGAGCAGAATGAACCCTTTGGTTGCTGGGCCAGCACAGCTGAGTAGTGGGGGACAGGCAGTGCTGGGGACACTGCCATGCAGTGCAGAGGCTGGCAGCATTTCTGCAAAACTGTCAGGCCTGATAAGGAAGCCCAGGAAAGCTCCACTGATGGTGTTCTGGCACTCAATGTCAGATTGTGTTTGGGGGTTTTGTTTTTACCTTGCTTCCCTGGTCACTGCTGATGCCTGTCCCTTTTGCTGCTGATGGGACATGTACAGGGCAGCCTTCACTCCCTGCTGACCTTCTCTGGACAGGGCTGAGTGGGCTTTTGGCAGGAGAGCTGGTAACAACAAATTTTGTCCCATGGAGAACTGTGTTACTTTGACACTTGTTTTGCCCCAGGTGAGGTGCTTTCCTTGCTGAAAAAGATCAGGGCTCTGCAATGCTGAGGCTGTGTTTGCCAGTCAGCCAGGAAGATAATTCCCCTGCCTGAGCAGTGGCAGTGTCCATGGGAACCGGTGGCTTGGATACCCTGTGTTCTCAACTTTCCTCTATGGCTGAGACTTCCAGCAGGGCAGTGACTCCTGTGCTGTTTGTAGCCAAGGACACCACATGAGTCACTGGTGAGGGAGGACAATGGGATGGAAAATTAAATGGGGGAACGTGGTCCATGTAGGAGAGCAGGGACAGGAAATAATTTAAATGTAGTTCCTATGAAGTACTCTGGCACCTGCTAATTCCAAGCTGAACCAAAATCAACTGCTTTGGGGAGTTTTTTAATTCCATTTGACAAACAGAAGGAATATGATTAAATTACCATGGACCTGAAACAATTTTGTTTTGACATATCTCTGCTCAAGCTGTGGTAAAAGTTAGCATTTCCCACTCTTGGGTCTTGACATGAAAGAAAGCAAGCGTTTTGCATCAGCCACCACTGCTGATTTCAGCTGCAGGATGCACCCTTAGCAATGGGTTTTCTGCCAGTGTTTTGAGTGTTGCTGCAGGGCTCAGGGGAGTGATGGTTGTAAATTTTCCTAGATGAAATTAGGCAGCCCTTCATCTGCTCTGCGATTTGCAGCCCAGGTACCTCCATGCCAGATTCAGCCCAGGAAATGAGAGGGTGGCTGTCAAAACGATGCTGAGTGGCTTACACCTCTCTGCTGAGGTGTTGGGTAACCTGGTGAGCTCTCCCAGGAAGAGCCTGCATGGTGGTAATGCCAGCATGGAGTGGCTTGTGTGACATATGCTCCACGTGAATTCCCTGCACCCTCCACAGGTACATCATTTGGCTGAAAACAGACAACACTCATGGCTAATTATGTGTTGTCCTGCTACCTGCTAATTAAGGAAAGCTGCAAAGCTGAGATGAGTTCTCTGGGTTGGTGTCCACCTGACTCAGTGACTGCAGAGGTGAAGGATAAAGACTTGGGAGAGAAACATGGAATGGGTAATACGATAGTGGTCGGTTGGGTTTTTTAACCTTTTTCAAGATTTACTGACGTTCCTGTTCAGAAATACAGCAACATGACTGGGATAAATAAATGTAAAGATCACAGTTCCTAACTCAAGGGAAGCAAACACATTGCAGTAGGAAAATCCACTTCTTATCTGGCTGGAAAAGAAACCCAGTTGTGTTGGCACAGAGGCATTTTGGAAAATTAAACAGCAGGAAGGGAAGTGATGCTGTGGTTCCACAGGTGTGCAGGGAGGCATCAGAAGGGAGCTACCTTGCCCTGCAGGCTTCAGAGGAGGCTGAGGGGAACTGCAGGGGTGGCTCCCACTGCTGGGAATTCAGCTGGGTGTCCTGGGGCTGAGCATCCAGGGCAGAGGCTGTGCCCAGACGGTCTCTGACAGACTAAACAAACAAACTCCAATCAGCAACGAGATCCTGGTGTTGCTCCATGCTCCCTGTGCACTGCAGATGTGCAGGGATGGCCAGATGTACACCTCTGGTACCTAGGCTGACAAATGCCATGGGGAGGTTTCTTAATGTAATATATACATTGAAGAATTTCATTACAGTTCCAATATAGGCCTGGATTTCAAAATTAGAATGGTGCCATCAAGCTTCTGAAATTAACATCTGGCTAAAGCCTGGCTTATAGGAACTTTTTAAAAACTCTTGATATAACATAAGATAAAAATGAGACTGAATATGGAAAACCTGTACAAAAATATTCATGCTGTGTGTCACTATGCATCTTCTTTTGCATGGCATCTGACAGGAATCAGGATATAACTTAGGGGGTTACTGAACTGTGTTATCGAGGTGTTGATGTCTCTCAATTCTGCATCGCAGCAGCTGAAGCTCTGTCGTAAGAGATGGATGACTAAATGACAACACACAGATGATGTGCCTCCTGTGGAAGCATCTATGGGAGATGCTAAATGGGTATAAGATACTATTCATTTTATCAGTAATGAAATATCTGCAATACAAAATAACTTTCTTGTCTGCTACAATTTCAGTATTGTCTGGCTTGCCTGGGGAACATAATGAAACTATGGCACCAATAGATAATACAACTGCAAGCTGAATTAACTGGAATTTTTGGTCCTCTGGTTATATAAGACTTTATTTGTGTTTTCTTGTTAAGCTAAATTGCAATAATTAATTATTCATTTGTAGAAAATATATTCTACATTCTAATATCACTCTTCAGCAAAGATGAGACTCTTAGCAAAGTTTTAAATTTAACCTCATCAAGAATACTCTGGGCAGCACCAGTATCTTAATGGTTAAAAACACAAACAAAAAATTAGTCCATACAAGAATCAAATCTTTAGCTCTCCTTTGTAGAGGAGAGCTGTACATTAGATAATTACATATCTAATAGTAACAGGAAGGGAATGGAGTGACTTGCTACATGAAGACATTACTTTATATTCTACTATTACTAAAGCCTTTTATTGGTCAAAGAGACCCAGCAGAACAGAAACAATAATTATTTCCTGTACTACTAGTTTTACAACAGGGGAAATGCACCCAGTTGGCAAACCCCTTTAAATTAAAGCAGTGAAGGCATCTGATGGTTTGGGATTAACCATTTCCCCAGCAGTGCCAGTGAGGAATCACGCTCCTCTTTCCTAAAGTGAAGCTGCATTCACTGAGACAATGGATACTGACTGATTTGTGTGGGTAAAATCCCTGTTGAGTACCTGGTGCATAGTCCACTGGCACTGTTTTCTTGTAGGATCTCCTGGAGTCCTAAATGAGGCCTCTAAAGGTTAACCTGTGGGTAGGAGTAGGATGCCAGCAAGGAATGTTCACCCAGCTGTCTAGGGCCGATGACGTGCACGGGTAACCTGAGAGCCTGTTGTACAGCTTTTGTTCCTGGGCTTGCTGTGGGATCATACTGAGCTGGCTGTCTCTGTCCCTGTGTGTGCCATGCCCACTCCAGCTCTGTCCCTGTGTGTGGCATGCCCAGTGTGTGTGCCATGCCCACTCCAGCTCTGTCCCTGGTGTGCCATCTCTGTCCCTGTGTGTGCCATGCCCACTCCAGCTCTGTCCCTGTGTGTGCCATGCCCACATCACCTGGCCATGCTGCCCCTCCTGAGCACGTGCCTTTCAGCTGTGTCGGAATTCCATGTGCAATGCCTGTTTCCCAGTAACTCAGTGGCTGCACAGTCCTGTTTTTTTGCTGCTCTATCTGGATTATTCAGGGATATCTGGGAACCTGTGTTCCTGAACTGCCTGTTATCAGCAAGCCCAAGAACTGGGAAGCCCTAGGAAGCTTTCACTGTACTCCATTTATTTTTCCATTCCCTCCCACACCTCACACAACATGAGGCAACCATACAGGATGCAGTCAAATGGTTCCTACAAACATCACTGTGAGAAAGACTTTTTAATTCCTCATTTTAAAGATCCCAAACTACAACTTGGTTTCAAACAGTACCTTCCCGGGGGTGCTCATTCCAAAGGACTACTGGGAGTACCCATTTTACTTCTCATGTATTCATGGCTTTCAGAAGGAACAATTTCCTTTGTTATCCCACATGGACAGGAACGATGTTGTTATATGGTCAGAAAATGGAAGTGAAAATACAAAAGCTGTGGTACAAAACCTCTTCTTGTTGCCAGTGGCACTTGAAATGTGCTGCATCACCAGGTTTGATGTTCTGAAAGAACATTTTTTTACTTTTTGGCCCAGGTGGATGACTCTTAGGGCTTTTCCTAATGTCTTTAATAGCAGTGATGATATCCAGCTTATAGAATTCTGCAGCAATTGTTGCTCGTTAGTCACTGACACAAAGCTTTGCACAGCAGAATCTATCTACAGGTGCCACAGGGAGAAGACAAGAAAGAAAAATGTGTCATACTCTGAGGTAAACAGCTTTATTCCCTATTAGTCTGCCAGAGGCTGAATTAGTAATTGATGAAGGACTTTGCCACGATGAGATTTGTTTAGTCCACTTAGGATTTGTTTTTTTGCTGTTAACACAGAGCTAAACAAGCGAGGCTGTGTCTACACGCTCTTCTGCAGATAGGAGCTTGCTCCGTGCCTGGTGCCTGTCAGCTGTGAGCCACAGCCTCGGCAGCAGGGCTGCCTTGTTTGCACAGCACCGAGGGGAGGGCTAACATTCCCAGTGTTACTCATCCCAGCGCCGCACCCCCTTCCTGCACCAGGTGCTGGAGCCGCCCCTGCCTCGCTGGGCAGGGCAGGCAGGCTGTCCGCAGCACAGGCGTGCAGCCCTCACACACGGAGCCTGCTGAGGCTGGCAGAGGGCTGGTGACAGCCTCGGGCAGGGTGCGGGGCACCAGCCCTCATCCAGCTCTGGGCCAGCGTGAACAAAGAGGTTCCTCTGCCTAGGGAACACGTCTGTGGGAAGGCTGGGGTTGTTTTCCATCTTTAACGCACCCTATTGCTTACTAAGATTCGAGAAAGGTGGAAGTCCGTATTGTTAAGACCACCTCAGAATTTTTGTCAAGAAGCTGACACTGCTACAGGAAAAAAAAGAAAAAGAAACAAGAATATAGAAAAGAACACAAATCCCTATCTCACAAAGTAAATCCAAACCAAATTAAATTTTCAAAGCCTCCTTCCTGGACATAAATCCCCTATTTTCCTTTTGAAGGTCAGCATCAGATGATGCAAGAACAAGGCTGAACTTCCAGCCCATTAGGCTCTTGGGAGCCAGGCAGCAGACAGGGTGATGTGGTGTGTCTGCATACCTCCCCCAGGCACTGGAGAAGAGGTGAGATGCAAAACCCTTCCTGCAGTGGAAGGAGTTACAAGATCCTTCTCATCTCCAAGGGAACGTGCTGCTGCCATGGGGGTGCCAAGGGACAAGCTCATGGATTGTGGGAATCACTCCAAGAAGAGGCAGGGCTGGCAAAAGGAGAAGGCATTTACAAAGCCATGTCCTGGCTAAAAGTGGTAGGCAAGGGCTCACCTTGCTGGTATCTGAAGGGCTTCTGAGCCACTTCAGACAACTCCGCAGTGCCAACTGTCCTGTGTGAGCCTCGCGTGTGTGAAACAAGGAACTCAGCTCAGTTGGGAAGGTAGAGGTTTGTCAGAGCCCAGCGTCCCACTGGAACTGCCCCCATCCTCCAATTTGAAGTGTTTGTCTCTTCTTATGAGCCTTGGCAGTGTGGCAGTTTAAGGGATCACTCCACATTTTTGTTGGCATAAAGCTGGTATCTACTTTCCCTATGTAAGCAGGAGTTACTGAACTGGTTCAGGTGACTGTGATGGAGTCCCTGTGAACAGAGTTATTCTGGCACAGCTACAGTGGAAAGTGCTAATCCCCCCATCTGCACTTGTTAAACCTTTTAATTAAAGATCACTTTGATGAAGGTGCAAGGCTGAGAGGTGAGGGTTTTGCTACAGCACTCACCAGAGACCCAAGAAACAGCAGTTGTGAGTGGTAGTGGGCTTTGTGACTCGTACTTTGGAGATCTAGTGGAAAAGATGAAGAGGCAACAGCTCCTATGCTCTCCATCTCTAAGTTACACCCAAATTCCTCTGGTTCAAGCTGATTCACAGCTGAGCAGGAAAGCTGACCTAGAACTGACCCACATCAGTAATTTCATGTAGTCATCTGACTGATGTGTGAGGGATTCATCAAAATGAAATGAGTAACTTCCAAAAACACCTTGCAGGACTGGGTTCTTAGAAAACATCTGCTAAAATGTGTGAAACCCAGGAAGAAAAGGCTACGTAAGTGCAGCTGCACATGCACGTGGCTCCCCTGGAAAGAACAAGAATGCTGCAAATTCTGATTGTTTGCTTGCCCTTCCCTCCCCCCACCCTGTTGTGTTTACAGTGCCCTGGTACTCATTCAGCTTTCCTAGCTAACAGCTAGGGAGGTAGTTGGAGCTGCCTGGAATCCTGGCATCAGACATGTGACAGGCACCTTCCTGCTTCAGGCATCCTGCAGGTACACTGCCCTGAGGCAGAAGGGCAGCAGGCATCTTGGATGTGTTCCTCTGTTGGGAACAAGACCCAAACAGAGTGGGGATTCCCCAATGCACCTGCCCCACTGACTTCTAGATGAAGTTCCTCTCAAACCCATGTGGTATTCCCAGGCAGCACTCCTATTTGCCTGGGGAAATACTGACCCTGATGGCAGAATATGGTGTGTTTGAGATGCTGAAGACACCAAACTACTGCTTGCTGGGGTCTCCAGACTGCCAGACTGGCTGCCAGCTTGTTAAATACACACTGATGTGCCATTAGGGAGCTGAAGTGTCATCAATGCTATAAACCTGAACCTGTAGTTTAATTTAGGGGCTTGTCAGACATATGGTAATGGGCTGGTAAGGCTCGGTGAAAGGTGGCGTTTGCAGGCATCTGTACATTTTTAATCTCTATACAATAAAATATTACACATTAGCTTTTGCTCTTGCTGGCAGATTTCTTGTGGGAAGATCTACTTTGGGACTCCAGTAGCACCGAATACTGAGCAACTGACAGAAATAGGGAGTTTGGAGCAATGTCTCTGCTGGCGTAACTCCATTGCAGCCAGAGGGTGAAATCCCAGCCCTGTTGAGATGCACGGGACTTGTGCCAGGCTTCAACTGCTGAGAACTCTTTTAGCAACTCAACCCTGATTTTGCTTTGGACTGAAACCTCCCTGTGGATCTCAGCCTAGAAACACTTGTATCTTTCACACAGAAGAAACATGTTCTGCAGCAAGCAAATGAGCTTGGAAATGATTTAAACTTCATCAGTGGAACCCTTGCTGTAGGCATTCACTGCGGGCTAAATTTGGTTTGTGTGGTAAGACACTGAGTGGCTCAGAGACACTCATCTCTCTCAGTGATGGAAGGGCTCCTGCTTTGGCTGCAGTCACAGTTTATTGGACATGTTCCCTCTTACTCCTGTGAATGGCAGGAGCAAGGTTTCGGTGCTCTCAGTGTGACTCATTCATGCAGTCAGTGCTCATCAACATTTTTTTTAAGACCAGGAACCCTAAATATTGACAATGTATCTCTCTCCTCTCTTTACAGTGTATATTGCTGTCCTGGAGTCCTGGCTCCTTTTCCAGGCCTACCCATTGTTCCAGGGTATTTGCTGGAAGCTCTTGAGGATGAAGACTCACCTGCATCAAAGTCCCTGAGCTCCTGTTTGTGCAAGACTGACTACAGCCCCAGCATGGTCAGAGAGCTGGTGCTTCCATTACCCACAGCTCTGACTTGATAACTTTATGGTTCTGAGGTCAAAAATGGAACAGGAAAAAAGGTGCTGGAAAACCAAAATAATAATAATAATAATTCTGGTCTCTTTATACATTATAAAGAAGCATGATGGGGAAAACTGTTTTGTTTTGCAGGTCACCTTCACAGCAAACAGGAATCATTCAGTCACTGCTGGATAATACCAAGGGCACTCTGGGAGGCTGGCAATTGGAATGATTAAAAAAATATGAGCAAGATTTTAAGTGTCTCTTTGAGAAACAAACAGAGCAAAATTGTTCATCAGTGGTGGAACAGACACTGTAAACAATGTATTTAATGAATTTGGAAGGATCTTGTAAGGGAGCAGATGACCAGCTCTGTCTTTCCAGCACAGTCCCAGTCCCTTACAGGAGTTTGTGACCGTGCCTTCCTATCCCACACATCAAGCTTTCTGCAGCTGTGTCTCTTTTTGCACTTGAGAAAACAGGAAATATTTCACAGAATCAATGAAATTGGTTGGTGAGCTAGTGCAGGTTGCCAAGGACTGTGTCCAGTTGGGTTCTGAG
>WEIU01009811.1:202742-213609 GCA_013389925.1 Aegithalos caudatus | reverse complement strand
CGGGCCGCGCAGCCCTTTGTCACCCGCGGGGCCCCTCCAGGGCCACCGGGGACACGGCCGCCGCCTCCGACCCGCTCCCTGTTACCCAGCCAGCGCCCTAAGGTCACTTGCCAAATTAAACCCACCTTTCCCAGGCCAGAACATGCCTAGTGTGAGTGTACAGGCTAGGAGGGGTTTGGGTTTGTAGTCAGGAGGTGGTGGTGAAGAGATTTGGGTCGGCTTTGAAAAGCTCCCTAGGAAAATACTTCGGGGCAGGGGGGAATGCAACAGTCGGTCCTGGTCTGTAAATCAGGCAGGGGAACTCCAAAGCATGTTCACAGCTAGTTCTTTACTCTGGCAGTCAGCTCCTTAATGAAAGGACGGAACGTTACAAATCACGCCCAAAAGTTGCTTTTCATTGGAATGATAAGACAAAAATGACAGGCAAAGGAGAACCTTTTCAGCTTCACCGTAAAAATTCATTGTAGGGCTACACTGTAGAACGTGTTAATTTGGTGAGGTGCAAATAGTTTCTCAGAGGTAATTTAATGAAAAAAAGAAACAAACCCAATCCCCAAACTTGTTGTGAGAAAGAATGTTAGAGTCAATCTGAAAATCCATTTCCATGTCACTAAAATTGTCACCAGCAAAGTCATAGTAAGTTTCATTTGAGTTCTCTATGCCAGTTAGGTTACACTTTTAGAAATCCATTACACTGATCCTTTGGCTTACGGCACTCCAGGATCTGCAGTGTGTGTAAGGTCCTGTTAATTTGTTTTTATGGAAAAGTAGGTGAAAGGTGACTCAGGCTGCTAACTGAGCTGCTTTAAAGTTGTTCATTTGAGTGTAATTCTCAGCTCTGGACTGAAATTGCATGACCCTTGCCACCAAAACTACAGCTGCTTCCTCCTATGCAAATGTCCTTTTACATGAAATGGGCTGACTCCTCAGCAGAGGTGATTCTGGGGAAAGCTGCTTGCGTGGAAAGCACGTGGAGCACAGGGATGGGTAGAACTAAACCAGAGCTCTGGGCCAGCACAAAGCCCCGTGTGGAGATGACATTGAAACAAATCAGAGCAATACTGTTCAGCAGCACTACTGTACTCCCTTCTGTGACTGGCTTACTGTAACTGCTCTGGTGTTTCTGTGCAACAAAGGGGAGAGTCGTGGCATCCTTTAATGTAAAAAACTCAGCTTGGCTTGTATGTATTAAATTTATGAGCTGACATCACTGTTCCTGGTGGGTGGCAAAGTCATGCCTTCATTTTCAGGAGTTGCATGCTCCCTCAGGACTGTGGAGGGAGTGAAATGGCAAAAGCTATATCCATTCTGGTTTGGCTCTCATCTTCACAAAACTGGCCTCATGCTGGCATACAGGGTTCTCCAAACACAATGTTTATGTTTAAATGGAATCGAGTGTGATGTTGCCATTGCCAGGCAGGTAAATTTCAGCTCTGTAGGCTAATCTGACCTGATAGTGCAGGATGCCCTGTGATACAAGCAGAAAATCTTAAACAGGCACCACGAGTAAACATTCCTTTTTTCCTCCCCCTTGCTGCATTTCAAGCTGCAGATGCATTCTCTGCAGACACTGTAGCTTACTTATGTCACTGGGTGGTGAACCCATTTACAGGAAGCTGTTGCACTTAATATTTCTAAATTTGAAACTAGTGCTGGAGTTTAGTGGTTTATGGCCAGCTCTTTGAGATAAAAACAAATGCTTGCATACGTGGAATAACTTTGTGCTGGAGGTTGTTAGTCACATGATTTGCTGGGTCTTTTCCCAGCAAATGTATGTTTGACTTATATTTATTGTTTGGTATCTCAATTCCTTTATTTTCTACCACAAAACTGCCTGAGTGTCCAGTTATTAAAGTTTAAGCAGTGAGGGAATCTTCAAAGTGAATCTGTGAAGAACACTAATCCCTATTCTGGATGGAAAGCTCCCGGGGCAGTAGCTGCAGTTCCAGTGCCTGTGCTCACATTTTAAGCACAGGAATTTGACTTTAGCTGGTGCAGAAGCATGGAGGAGGCTATCACTGCAGGGGCAGTGCTGTCCTCTCCTGCCAGCCTGACTCCTCCTGGGGCCCTGCGTGCGGCCGGATGGCTCCCAGTCACAGCAGATAAGGCAGAGGGCAAGAGGAAGGCTTCTTATCTCTGTTCCAGAGAGCGTAAGGAAGTGGTGACTTGTCCAGAGTGGTGACTCCCAGGAGTGCAATTGCTGAGGCTCCCTGTTCTGTGCCAGAAGACACACGTATTCTTTTTAACTCCCTTGCACTGTGCCTGTGTTTCTGGTCTGCATTTTCCTTGTTCTCTACACATACGTAGTGATGCCCCTCACTGAAGGGAACAATTACACAGAATGTTTTTTGTGGCTCAGATTTCAGTGCTTGATGTCAAGTGCCACCATAAAGAATAGAGTGCACTCACACTTTCTGTAAGAGAATGTTCTGCAGTCAAAGAATGATTTCAGTGTGTTTCTATTCATCACTTGGAGTTTGATGGCCAAACTTGTGCCTTTAAAAAGCCTGGTCTGATAAGGACCTGTATTAAGAATGTAAGCACTTTTGATCATACACATTCAGTAGCAGTAGCTGTTCTCCAGCAAACAGAGGTGATTCTTCCTGGCTCCTGCTGAAGGCAGAACTGAGAGTTGTCACCAAATAAAACACAGATACTGCTTTTGGCAAAACGCCTTTTCTCTGCAGGAGCAGGACAAGTCATAAGGGTTGCTCCAGTCAACAAAAGAGCATCCACTCTCAAAATAATTGGCTGCTTTCCTGGAATTGTCAGAGCAGTCTGCTGAGCTTCCGGTACCTTTTGCTAGAAGTAGTACATGGAGATTTATAAACCACTGGTGCTGGTGACATTGGGGTTCCTGGGGATTTTTTCAGTCCATGCTGGTGTGTAATACTTGCTAACTTCCTGGAAGATAACATGCTACCACTTCCTCTGTCAGCTCATTCAGTAAGAAACTGCTTCACTTCTCCTTTCTTTGGCCAGGTATGCATCTCTGTGGAAAGGATGCCTGACGCTTTACACGGGACGAGGAGGGGAGCTGCATAAAATTGGGGAGTAAGTATTGTGTGTTCATACTTCTCAGCACAGCCTCATGGTAAGTATGAGATCTGGCAGCTCTTAGGAAATGGAATTTAGGGCAGCAAAAGTGTGTTCTCAGTTGATCATGGATGTTATGAGCTCTGACCTTCTCTGGACTGTAGGTGCTTTGAGGAAAATCAGCTTCCATCACTGGCACAGGTCTAGGAGGAGGAAACGTATAAACTAACAAGGAACTGGATCTTTGCTTACCTAAGGCATTGCTTACCTGGGCCTTATCTTGATTAACCACTTCATTTTGGTGGAAGCCTTTTGTATGTGTGTCATCCTTGAGGGACAGGCAATGCAGAGAAGGAAGAGCAAGGTCACTCCAATGAATCATATCCCAGCAGAAGCAAGCCTCATTAAACCTGCTTTAAACTGCCCACAGACTGGGACAACAGCTCCTGCCTAAGAACAAACATGAGTAACATGCTTGAGCAATAGAAAAAATAGCAGCATTTTCTAACCAGAAGAGTACTTCCACTGTTGCACAAAGTGCTGTGGGAAACCTTGCAGTCATCAGGGAAGTGGGGCTCTGGGGTTTCCACATATCCTGTATGGTTCAGAAATGCCCAGTGTTCAGATAGATTTACACACAAAAAAATCTACAGATTGTCTTGTACAAAATCCATTGCCTCAGAAGTGTCACCCAGCTGACTTACTCTGCAGCAGGCTGGAGTGATGAGAGTCCTTATCTGGGTCGTGCCTCCCAGCAGCAGGTGGGAGCTCCACTTGTGTCTAACCATTCCAAGCATAACAATCCAGATCTTTCTTCCTCTCTGCCATAATTTCCATGTAGTGAGTTGATGGGCCTATTCTGCCATCGTCCCCTTGAGTGGAAAAGGATGCTTTGAATTTCATGTCCTGTTTTGGGCTCCTCTGTGCTGTTATTGTTAGTGGGGCACTGCATCGTATGGGAGTGTGTGGGAGCGAGTTTTCTCTAGAGGTGTAATGCAATCTGTGTCTGGGAGCAGGCTGGGTGACTCAGTGCCTCAGGTGACCTTGTGAGTGGGTGCTGGACAAGATTGTGCAGCTGGAAGAGAGACAAAGGGATCCCTTTCATCAGCTTTTGTTTTATTTAGGCCAGTTTACCTCCTTGAGTAAATGACTACTTGTTTCTGCTTGATTGAAATGCCCTCACCAGGAAGATGTGGCAGCCTCACCACAAGCCTATAAAGGGATCAAAGAGCCTTTTAATACCTACAGATATTCTCTGAACAGTGGGGTCTGGATTAATTACTCCTAGGTGATGGGACGTGTCAAGAACATACGCTCTGTGAATTGTGGAGTTGAGAACTCTGTTTAAAAATGGCTTTAGAACTTTCTAATAATCCTTATTTCTTCCCAGGTTCTGCATGGTGTACTCAGAAGTGCCAAACTACAGCGAACCCAACTCAGAACACGTCGGGCAGAACAAACTGGTATGTTAAACTTGTCTGAGGCTTCTGGCCTAAAGGGCTCTTTGTTCTAGTATTTCACATAGAATATTTCACACTAGGCTGTGATCAGATGTGACTCTTCTGGAAAAATGGACTCAGTGATATATAGCTAAAAATGAGCCAATAATTGAAGTAGTAGATAAATTCCATGTGGAGCCACTGTAAGAACACAGGGGGAAAATCAGCCCCTTTCTGTAAAAATGTGAATTTTCTTTCTCTGATGCATGTATTTTTTTTTTTTTTACCTTTCTCTAAAGGCACAGGGTGAACAGAATAATATTTCTGCATCAAGTGGTATGGGTACTTGTACTTTTGGGCCACTGGGTAAGTTTTTTTCAGCTTATAGAAGTGAAAAATGAGAAACACTTAAAGGGAATAGAAATTTGTTGCAAGGGTTCTCCATTCTTGGGATAAAAAAATGTATTGGGCTCTAAGAAGTCACTCAGACTGGAGCCTGAACCTCCAGCATGTAAGCATGAACATTTTCTGAAACTGTTTCCAGGAATTCCTCTGTAGAAGAGGAGGAGATTAGAATATTCAGGGTGTCTATATCACACAAGGGGTCTTGACTAATCTTAAATTGTAGTGATGCTTTTGAAAAGGTTTTGCAGCACTTGAAATTCTGCTTTTTTAAACTTCCTGAGACATTTGCTTTACAAATAACTTCAGTCTTGCTAGACACCATGGCTTTCCTGCCTGGTTAGCTCCCAAAAACAGGAGTGGTGGTAATCTGAATTCCAATATTTGACTTATCCAGATCATTTTGTGCTGTATTTAAACATAGAATCCCAAATATGAAAATGTTTCAAGGCCTTGAGCAGGTATAAGCTGAGAGGGAACCTTAAGTTCTGGCCTGCCTACACAATGCCCATACTCAGTAGCTGGTGTTAAAAAGATGTTATTGTGACCCTTCTTGCTTCAGCTGAGAAAGGGGAGTAGGGATGGAAGAAAAGTAGTTTGGGAGGGGAAAGGGAAGCTGTGATTTGGGGTCTTGCAGGGCCAGAGAGGCTTTTCCCTCTGGTCTTCAGGGTTTGGTGGTTACTGCAAACTCCATGTATTCCCTCTTAGTTAACTGATGTATGGAATTAACCCATGGAACTCGTGATAACGTTTTTTCTGTCTCCTTAGGAAATGGTTTACAAACTGGACCTGAAGCAAGTGGATTTCCATTCACGTATAACCACGGCCACATTTATGCAGGTAGTGGGAGAGGCAATGTTCGAGGACCTGTAAATCCAGCACCAGCTAATAGTGTTCAGCCTCTTCCCCCTGCTGTCAGTAACGGGAGGGACCCACGCAGGGCCTTTAAAAGATGACTATGCCAAATGTGGTTGTACAGCTCGCTTAAACTCTACACTCTACTTGAACACTTACTGCACTTTTATTTATAGTTAACTGTGAACCAGTTAGTCCTTTGGGTTTGTTGTTTTGTTTTTTGTTTTTTTTTTTACCTTTTGGTGTATGGAGCAAACTTGATGTGATCTATTTCTTGTTTTGCATCGGGGAAGCACAACGAGTCTTCCCTGTATGTGAAGGGGGTAGGGGGAGAAGGTGGATACAAGGAAGTAAGGGTCACAGGTGGAAGTGTCTCAATTAAAACTCGGTGCCCTTTGCTAAACAGAAGAAAATTTCAGTTACATACATGTATTTCTGTTTCTTTTGGTCAGCCATGTAGCCTTAATAGGTCTACTCTGTTCTGTGCACGCATGTGTTGACTTCTGTTAAGTCAAGGGATAATGGGAGCTCTTCTTATTTGGAGAGAAATGAAGGGGAGGAGCAAAAACACTCTGGTGAGCTAGGTGTCCTGGGAATGAATATGGCTTGTGAAAGCAATAAGTGTAAGGAAATGGTGGTGCCAGACCTAGTGGTGTCTCTGGAATCAGAGAATGGACAGCTTGGATCAAAGCTGAAGGTGTGGTGAGTGTCGTGAAGCTTGATTCTGATTCCAGAAAGGTGTACACAACTTGGGAAATTCTCTCTAAACATCATTATCACTGTCAAGGAAAGTGACACTGATTTTTGCTTTGGATTGAAGCTTGGATATTTGTTCTTGCTTTGCATGAGATAGCAGAATAGGAGGATCTAAATTCAGACAGTGTTGGGGAATATGCTTTTTGTAGCCTTTCCTTGTGTAAAAGGCCAAGGTTACTTTGCAGGAGCCTGAATTTCCAGGAGTGGACTGTTCCCAAATGCTGCATTACCCATCTCTTCAATGAGTCTGCCTACTCCTCCTTCCTTCATTCACTTTTCCAAATAAATTATGTATTAGATGAAGCTGTATATGTGGATTGCAGAGGTACTGGCCAACCACACAGCTGCACTTCTGATGCTGTTAAGCTTTCCTTCCTCTGTTTTACATGAAATACGAATTATCCCTTGAAGAGCCCTCTCCATATCCTGGGAGGCAAATAGCTGGTTTTATTTCTGAGATCACAAATGCCTTGACTCTAGATGAGAGTCCAGTGCCATATTTCAGATCAGGTTCAAAAACAACTCGGAAACTGAGGTGTCATACTGGATTCATCTGTTTAACTCTTCTTAACTGACCTCTCAAATAAAACAAAATTGCACTAACCACATCAAAAACAAATCTAACTTTCTTTCTGTCAAGCCATAAAGACTTCATGACAAAAGGCTGTTTCTGAATTGTGAGTTGTCTCTGGTTATTCATGTTATTTGAATCTACCAATGTGTTACTAATGTTTACAAGTTGTTTACATTTGATACTTTTTGCTTTTGGTACTCTATGGTGATCTGTTGAAAACTGCTTCTAATTGGTGCAAGTTCCCTGCTTGGTGTGGAATACTGAACTTCTTTTGAAATGCAAGTGTCAGCTACAACAAAGTGCTGAGGTTTGGAGAGACCTGTGTGCCCAGACACCCGAGGGCTGTTTGTCTCTACTGGGATAAAGTGCTTTCCTGGAACTTCCAGGTGGAACTAGTGAAACTTGTTTTGGACACAAGAGGGTGGCATGCCTCAGGAGATCCCCTCTGGGTGCTGCTGTGGAAGAATACTGCTCATTGGTGAAGCAGAAAGCAGTCCTTTCTGGGGAAATGGTGTAAGGAGGTGATGTGCAACTCAGGGACTTCAAATTGTTCACTAGTTTAAATAAATGTGATGTATAGTCCAGATGTGTGGACAACCTCTTCTGCAGTGTTGCTCAAAGACATCTGATGTGCTTGTGAGAAGGAAGCCAAGAGGATTTCTAAACCCAGGAGATCTCTTTGGTGTGTTCCAGAGGTACATGAGATGTAAGTAAGGTGTGAGCCATGCTGCCCAGTAGTAGCTGCAAAGTTAGCAAGTGAACAGTGCAGGTGATGGTGAGGAGTATCTCCAGTGTGGATCTTAAGTCCTGGTGGTCTTAACTTCTCTGTGGCATAAAGAAGTTAAAATCAAGGACAACCCTGTGTTAGTCTGTGTGCTGAGGTGCCTGGTGTTTGTAGCTCTATGCTGATAAACAATACTTGTTCACAAATTCCAATTAAAAATTGATGTGATTAATGCTAATAAGTGGCATAAGATTAAAACCCTGCAGTCAAGTGGATGATTGATGTGCAGTCGGGAGGAAAAAAGCAAGAGACTGGCCTTCACATTCTCAAGGTTAGTAGCATTCCTGCTTTCCCGTTTCTTACATGGAACTATTGCAGTTTATTAATAAATTTTTACTTCTTTGCAGGGGAAATCTGTGCCCTGAAATGGACATGGACTTAAATATAATTTTTCAAGGTCCTCTGATATTCCACTGAACCTGTGACAAAGTTGTTTCACTCAGAGGTATCAGTGTCAAGATAGTGAGCTCTGAGCTTGCAGAGGAATCTGGGAGCCTGCCTTACAGCTGTTGGGATCATACCACCTCGGTTCACAAAGACACAGACACATCTCTCTATGCAAACAGGCAGTTGTGAATTACTGTGACATACTAAGGCAGTTCATCCGTGCTCAGTGGTTAGGGCAGGGGTCTCCTTACAGATCTCTTCCTATTAATGGTTTAGGCTGCACTTAGAGTAGTATCATTCTGGATAATACAGATTTCCAAAGGGAAGAAAGGCACTGGGAAGTGTTCATGTGCCCAGACACCAACTGCATGGTGCTGAAGTGCTGCTGAGTAGTCCCCATACACTTGAATCACAAGATGCCCTGTTCTCATCACCTGAAAACAGCTCCCCCTCCTACCTGCCCCAGCATAAGGACTGATGGCAGAGTGGCAATGGAAAGAGTTCTGTATTTCTGCTGCCATCTGTGTTTCTGTCCATCCTCTGAGGGAGTCACCCTGATTTAAAAGTGGCAAAGCAGTCCTGTGAAATACTGTAATAACTTCAGATACAGGGGAAAGTCATAACACCCCATGTGCACAGTGAAAGTGGGAAGGTGCTGTAAGAACAAATATAAATGCTGGACCAAAATGCAGGACCTGAAATGTAATCTGCCTTCACAACTTGTTAATTAGCTTTAGCCATAACTTGAAACTGGCAGGTTGTAGTCCTGTGGTCTCCAAATACTGCTGCTCTTCAGCATCTCAAATCCCAGGAAAGGTGTCTGCAGTGAGTGCTGCTTCTGCAAAGCCATGAGGGGTGGTACAAAACACCTTTTCCACCTCAGTGCAGTGTCTGCAGAGGTGAGCCCCTTAGCAGCATAGCAGGGCTGTCCCCCATGTTCTCTGGACATAGGAACAGGGGAACCTGGTTCAGGAGACAGGTGCTGTTCCCTGAAACCTCTTTGTTATTCATAGACATTGAACCTTGTGTTTTGTAATGACCTGGCTGCTATAGCCATCTAATGCAGCTCATACTCCTAAAACAAGGGATCTTTTCCCCACTATAAGGCAGTTTTCAGAAGCTCCTGAAGTGCTTTTATAGTACTAGGAATTAGTAAAAGCAATGGGGTTTGGAGTGTCTCTGAGGAAGTCTGGGCTGCTTCATGGCCCGTGTGTTTTCACCTTCCAGGTTTTTCCCGTGCTTCTCAAATGCTTGTAGGCTTGCCCAGTCAAACATGCTCTTTGTCCCTAGCCCCTGAGCCAAGCAGTTATTTGCACTGCCTGTGTGGTGTCCAGCGGTGCTTTCCCACGGGATCCCGGGAGGTACCCTGCTGTCTCCCTGCAGCCCTGGCTGGCAGCTGGCTCAGGAGCTGCACTCAGTTAACTTGGGGAATTGCCTCTCAGCCCAGCACCTGTGCATGCCCCTGAGGAGGCTGCAGGGTTGTGACTGCCCATTCCCGACCTGAGGAGCTCTGAATGAACACAGTGGAGCTCCCGCTGCAGGCTGAGCCTGGCCTCCCTGCTGAGGAGCACAGGGGCCCCAGGCATCCCAGGAATCCACTAAGAGATGCTCTTCCTGTCTTCAGCCTTCATCATCCTACTGAGCCCTTTATTGCTTCCAGAGAATGTGAAATTGTTATGGCTCCTTATGGGGATTTTGCTTTTTAATTTATTCTGTGATGGACATGTGTGTGTGTGTGTGTGTGCGTGCATGTAACTGGGATGAGACAATTAATCTAAACAAGCTATTGATTAAACTGCTGGAGTTCAAAGGGATTAGGAAAAAAAGTTTGGAAGTGACTAAGGGGAACTCTTAAGGACTTCATTTCGGTTTTTAATTTCTCTAAGTTTTTTTTTCTCATAAAGAAAACAATGCAGTTGTAAGAGCTTCATCTAAAATTGCCCTCCCACACCCTCAGTTATAAAGACTATCTGGATTTGTACATGTCCTAGGAATTATGATTAGGGAAGGAAAAAAACATCAGGGTGTAGCTCAGAGAAGAAAACTCCTGTGCTCTAATTGTACCTTCAGAGTTAAATGTTTCCTTATTATACAAGTTTAAATGGCATGGGTTTGGCTGTGTAGAGTGGATTGTAGGGCTGACTGGCTGCTCCATGCTTAATAAACTTGCATATAGAAGACAAAATTGGCTTAATACACCATCAACTGTGACTCCATGGGAGCATAGCTGTATGTTGGTTGTAGTGTGTCAGCAGAGCCCTCTACCAGCTTGCTTTGGGTTTGTGTCCAGAGGATGAAATGGCTTTGCAAAGCACAGCTATTTGGGAAATTTAGAACCATGCTTGTCCACCCGATGTCCCATGGGGCCCACTGGAAGATCCCACTGACTTCAAAGATAATTTGGATCAAGTCCTGTGCAGGCAGTAGTTTCTCATCTGTAAAACTGGGATAAAGTGGTAGTGCAGATCTGTCACATGCTAAATTCATGGTTTATGGTGTGGATGAGCTGAAAGCCACAGCCACTATGGAAAGTTCTTTCTTTCTAATTGAGGAAACTTTTAGAAATATGTATTTCTAAGCCTGGATCCTTTGTAGTTAGGTAATTGGGCTTGCCTTTTTTTTTTTTTTTTTTTT
>WEIU01009811.1:152016-202707 GCA_013389925.1 Aegithalos caudatus | reverse complement strand
CCCAGTGCTGCCAGGTGCTGCAGTTCTGTGCCCAAAACTGCAAGTGACTTGTCAGTGTAACTGGGAGGAGCTGCTGCTTTCCTGGGCCCTGCCTGCCTGGGCAGGGGTGGGGATACCCCAAATCAGGATAGCTGGGGGATGCCAAGGCCAGGCCTGTGAGCAGTAGGGCTGCAGGGCTCTGACCAGTGGCTTCTGGTACCTGTCTTGTGGGTAAATTTGTGAAAGGGTCAGACAAAAACTGTCAGGAGTGGCTTGGGGAGGGGGAGAGTTGGTTCTAGTGTGGGACAAGCATGAAGATGCATTAAATGATGATCTCTTGTGGTTGTCAAGATACACACTGCCCTCAGAGTGCTTCTTTAAAAACTACAGAGGGCTTCAAGTATCAGCTCCTTGTTATCTAAAAGTCTCTTGTATGTTTTTTCTGTTGCAATCCCAGGGACAGCTCCACACAGCTCTCAGGGTCTGTCCATCTAGCAGCTAGTTTGTAGACTCAGCTCTTCTTCACACACTGATGAGGGAAGTGTGCCCAGCTCCATCCTGGGACTCTGCTGTCCCTAGCACACAGCTCCAGCTCTCTCCCTGAAGTCTTCTCTCTTCCTTCTGCAGTTCCAGCTCACTCCTTCCTGTCCCTATCACAGTCACATAACCCTGTCTGTCCTACATACAGCATCTTACCCTTGTGTACCTTGCACCACCTCCTGTCCCTTCCTCCTCACAGCACAGCCAGCAGGCTCCAACCAATCCCCCTCCCAGCTAACTGTCACACCCATAGCTGGGAGGGCAAGGCTGTTCCCACTCTTAGATAATTAACACAGCTGTAATATATTAAGGGTAAGATTGCTTTGAGTACTATATCTGTCTCCCCACAACCTCTAGCTGGCTCCACCATTCTTTTCTATGATTTATGCATTATCTTAATTTTTGTAATTTCCTTCTTCCTAGCTTGATTAATACTAAATTTAATTTTCTATAATCAACTTGAGCATGTAACTTGAAGAGATGAGGTTTAGGCTGATTGCAGTAAAAGTCTACCTATCCAGCCTATCTTGAATAAAGCAAAACTATTTTTATCCCTAAATTATGCAATATTTTCATGGAGCTCTGCAGCCTACTTATATTTAACCTTTGGAAGGAGTGCTCTATTTTTTCAGATCACCTAATGCAAACTTTGCAAATGGGTTTTTTAATTATGAGAAACCCACCTGCATGCCATCAACCAAATTATTAGTGAGGCAGAGAAGGATAACCAAGAGCTGCCAGACCTAAGGTGAATATGAAAAATGTTTAAATGCCGAGAACAGAAGTTGCCAAGAAATAACTTTAAACAGCAGGTGCTGGAGGAACAAATTATTATTACTTTATTTTTAGAAATAGTGAGTTGAGGCCTGATGCAGATAGACATTTCTATGTGCAGCAGCAGCTCTTGGCTATGCAATAGAATCAACAAAATCAGCACAACCTTCTTGTGGAAGAAAATATCTATTTTAGTTTAAAAAAGCCTTAGGTAGGGAGAGAAAGAGAACTTCATAAATTCTCTACTGTTTTTAAGCCTCTGGTGAGCTGTTGTGCTGTTTCTTATCAGAGCTGTCAGTGATGTGGGTTGGCATGACCTTGAAGCAAGAAACCTCCGTGCAAAAGCAAGTGTTTTGCTGGAATGCCCAGTGTGGTTTCATTCTGGCTGTGCTTTACTGATGGCAGGGCCCATGGCTAGGGACAGTGAGTCTAAATGTTCTTGTTAAGCTTATTTTCCCTAGTAGTATGGGGAGTCAGAGGGTATTTCTAGAGGAAGTAGGACCCAAAATGCCAGTAAGTCAGTATCACAAAGCCAATTAGAAGGATGTGTCAGCTTGGGAAAACTGCTGCAATAAGCCTCCTGTAGGTTTTTTAGCCAGGTGGATTTGCAAAGGCTCTCTGTGCAACTTCATCAGTGTTGGACCTGAAGACATGAGTTGGAAAAATCTGGGTCTTCCTAGTAGATGTAAATGTCTGCAAGCCACACTGGAAAAAAGAGGTGCATTGATCATGGTTGTTCTGTTGGATGTGTGGTGACAGGGAAACAAGAACTGATAGTAGATCTGTAATTACCTTGTGGTTTTGGGGATGTGCTTCAGCAGCCTGTTGTCACTGGGCTAATTGTGATGTAGTTTGGGTGGTGTGAGCATACAGCTCCTTCTATGGCTGTGGCTGCTTTGATGACCAAAGCTGGTGAGGCTTCTTCTTCAGTCCAGGCACACAGGTGGCCCCTGAGGAATTAGCTTTAAGGGATTAGCTTCAGGTGCTGTGTGCAGCCTGTGATCAGAAGTAACAGCCTGTCAGAGGGCCCAGCTGTCAGCAGGGTGATGCACAGGAGGAGGTCTCCATAGGACAGTATTTTTAGGTACCACAGGTGTTACCTCATCTTCCAAAAATATTTGGTTCACTCAGGATGTGAGGGCTTTGGGTTATTTTCATTTACTTCTTGTAAACTGGGGAGCTGCCTGCTGTGCAGCTCTGTGGTTTCTTTGACTTCTCTTTTACCTGTAAGGAGAAAATCTCCTCAGTGGAGGCACTCACCTGGTGTCCCACGGAGCCTTCTCCTGCCTGTTGCTTACCTTTCCTTGTGAGCACTTGCACTGCTGCTTGTGCCAGTGCTCAACCTCTTCTTGTTTATCTCTGACATGTTATTACTCCTCAGGTGTTTGACAGGCCTGTCTCATTCTTTCTGCTGGTTCCAGCTCCTTTCTGTATTACCAAAGTAATTTACAGCCCTTCCCAATTAGAGTCCCTGTTTCCATCCCCAGCTGGGTGTGACATTGCCTGCCCCCAAGAATAACCATGATCTTCCTGCAATGCCATTGATGGAATCCACTGAGGCTGGAGAAGGCGTTTCATGCATCACTGTAACAAGTTGTTCACAGCTCCCCATGTGCTGGGCTTCAAATTCAGCCTTTCAAAAGACTTTGATAAAGAAGAAAGGAACGTTTTTTTTTCCCTGACTGCTGCAAATGAAAAAGCTTCTCACTTGGGAGTTGTGGGTCATATTTATGGAAATGGGGAGAGCAGTTGCAATATTTATGGCAGTTACAGAAGCGCTTGAATCTATATTTTATTGATATGTATTTACGTGCCCACAAAAATCTTATTGCACACTAGTTCAGAGAACTTTATTTAGATTTAGTATTTTGAAGTCATTTTTTAGTGCTTCTTTATTATCCATGGAGTGCGAGGTCCAATATTTCAAGCAGGACTGTCACCAAACAGCCGGAGGTTTTTAAAAGATTTTTATTTTACATAAAGATAAATGTTGAAGCCACATTTTTCAGAGGCACCATCTGTTCCGTGTTGACCTTAATTTTCTGGATGAGTGCTTTTCTTCAAACATTTTAAGTCTTGTCTACATTTCATTTGGTTGGGAGTGTTTAGGTTATTTGTTGAACAGGAAATCAGATATTCAGAATGCAAACACGCCACTACGTTGCAAATTATTCCCTTTGTGTAATTTAGCAAACTGCTTTGTAAATACTCTGCAGACTTGCTGGGGTAGCTCTGTGTCTGGCATCTGGTGGGTTGGCCCTCTGTGGAGCTGGATTTTTTTGGAATGTCACTGTCATGCCTTGCACTGGGTGATGGGGTGCAAAACACCAAGGGAGAACTGCTCAGTAGCTTTTTAATGGATAGTTGCTGGGAGTGAGGGTTGGGTAAGGATTGGGTTCATGGCCTTGGAAAGATTTGCTGTCCAACAAACAATATCTGCTCCTACTAAGAGGTGACACTAAAATAGCTGTATGACTACATATGCATTGCTCCCACAGGGCAATACTCTCCTTTCTTCCTTCAAATTCTTCTTGCTTCCGTGTCTTCAGCTGAAATAGGTTTATAGATTATTTTTGCCTTCCTTTGCCTCCAGCCTTGCTCTGTGGCTTGTCTGAGCTCCTGTGGCTGCAGTGCTTCAGCTGTTTGTTACTCTGCCACCTCCAAGGGCTTTCAGGACCCTGCTTGTCTGTCTGTTCCTTCTCTCCTGTATCAGCCCCCCTGCCTTGCCCTATCCAAAGCTTGTCCCTTGTCATAAAAGCTGCCTGTCCCTGTCCCTTGCAGGGGGCTGCAGCCTGGGCCTGTACAGCTGAATGTCAGGTGTTCTCTATTGAAATGTGGTCAATCTAGGCTAATGCTGGCCCGCAGTAGCAACTATTTTAGTGACAAAATGTACTCTTGGCAGAGATAGTAATTTCTTTGTGGCTTTGGATGGGAGGTGAGACCATAATCCTGCTCTTACGTGGTTTTTTAGTTTTAATTTGGCATCTCCTTTTGCCCCTGTAAAATGCAGAGTGATAGTGAGACTTTTCTTTCCCTCAGAGTATGGATTTGGAAGTAAAACTCATGATGTGGTAGAAAAAGTGTTACAATATAAATTTTTTTGTGTGTGTGCTTCAAGAAATTCCCAGAGGGGAGAGCTGTAAGGACTGCGCTCTTTTAAATTAACCAGCTGGTTTCTTTACAGCTCTGCTATGTAAGTGCCTAGTAAAGCCCATTTCAGAGGTGCCAAGACAAGGGGGAAAAGAGCTGAACAAACAACAAAATATCTGCTTAAACCAAGGCTGAGCTGTTCTGAATACCAAGTCCCAGAGTCTGCCCCACCAGGCTGGCTGCATTTGGAAATAGCAATTCCTACACCAATTTTTGAGGGAAGTGATGGATAGGGAGGTAGAAGGAGCGACTGCTGTGTTTGTGGCTTGTGCTAGTGGCTGTTTGCCATCCCAAAAACCACATAGTGCTCTGTTGCTGGAGCTTAGAAGGTTTTTAGATGTTCATGTGGTACATGAGGCCCCGTGGAGAAAGGCAGTGTGTGGCTAGGCAGAGGAGGCAGTGGGTCAGGCCACCCTCCTCTTCTTCCTCCTCACCATGCCCAGGGCACCAGGCCTCTCTGCTGGGGGGTGGGGATGCCAGACTTATTTCATCTCCAGGATTTTTTCCTAATCTGTGCTATAAAATAATTAAATCTACAGTGGCTAAGTTTTGCCTCTTGTGGTTATCGTTAGCATCTGGGTTTATATCTTTGTTTGCAAGGACAGAAGTCATTAATAGTGGAGAAAGCAAAGTCTGCACTCCCTTCTCCATGAAAATAAATGTTTTTCTACTTCTGAAAAAGCACTGAGTCCTGAAAATGGAAAATGAGAGTGGTTTGGGTTGTTTAGAGGCTGTGACTTATGTGCAAATTGCACATTTCTAAAGAGGTGAAGAGTGACTTATCCTGAAGAACGACAGTGTCATCCTGCAGCTGTGAGATGGGCACTTAGTTAGGCAAGGAATCTGCCTTAACTGCCAGAAGGTCAGCTCTTAATTAATTTCAGGTGATCTTCGTTATCTACTCAGCAAAAGGAGCTGCTGCAGAAACTCATTAAAAGCATGACTCCTCAGTAGACAGCAGCATGGGGAGTTGTTCCTGGATTCTTCCTGGGATGGGTGAAGGAAGCAGCATTTAGGCCCTCAAATGCCACTCTAGGGTAGGTTAAAACATCTGCATTGTCAGAGAGTTGGACTGTGTGTTTGATGTGTGGGTTTTGGGCAACCTCGTGCCATCCCAGTGTGCTGCTAGCTGCCCTGGCAGCAGTACCCCCTTTGAGGGGATTCCCAGTTGGGGGTCACCATCAGAACTGGAATGTTCCAAGACACAGACTGGATTTGCAGCTGTTGGAGACTATGGCAGAAGTGAGGTAAGTGAAAAAGCAACAGCTGTGCTGTTTTCAAAACAGATATACGTTAAAAACATTATTTCTGTCTCTCCAAACAGAAAAATGTTTAATTTTATAAGACAAAGACCTGTTGTTTTTTTCCCCCATACATCTGACTTTCTACAATTGCTCAAGAGAACATCTAACTTTAGTAGTATTGTGGCAGAATAAATTGTCTGGTGCATGTTCATAATGTTTCTTTTGGTAACTCCATAGCATGAAGTTTGTGAGGTTTTGAACAAATAATTCTTTTGAACTAAAAAACCTAACTTTCATGTGACTTAAGGATGGTATTTGCAAATGCTGCCTTTGCTTTGGTATGGTATGTGGTTATATCTGGACCACATCAGTCAGTGCATTAGGGATGAACAAAAGCTCTCTGACCTGCTGGGCAGCAAGTTAAATATGAAGACACTGTAAAACTTTGGAAGACTACAACTTTGTTTTTTGGGTTGAAACTTAAGTATTATCCATGGGAATGTCTGAACTATCACCACCATGTGATATTTAGATACAGAAAATAAGTGTTTTGAATCTAGGGGGAAATATGCTTTTCACTGGCACATAAGGATAGGTTATTACTTGAAATAACAAAGGCAGTTCCATCCACTTCAAATGTGGCCTCATCCTCCCTAAAATCTGTGCTTGCTTTTCACTGCTAGTGCTTTTATGTTTTGTGGTGAAATCCAATTCCCTGTTACCTGTTTAATTTTTGAGGGAGGCTGCTGTGCAGCCTTTCTCACAGGGTGAAACTGGTGCTGAAAAATCTCCCACAAAACTGGCAGGTCACATGGGGAATGATGTTGCTTTTGTTTGTCAGGGTGTTCAATAATGGGAGATTTTGTGTATTGCTTGAATTTTGTACATATGAGCGGGCTATAAACCCCCACATGCAGATCAGGAAGATGAATTGACAGACAAGGAACAGCTGAAGGTTGTCAGTGGGAGGTTCACAGGGACTTTATTAAGGGCTGCAGAGAAGGCAAACCCAAGCTAATGGGTTTTGATTCTTCTAGTCTGCAGCAAGAAAATAAACCTTCACCTACCCAGTCATAGCCCTGCCACTTGGTTGCAGCACCCTTGATGAGAACACCAGCCCACAATTTGCCAGAGAGTGCTGGGTGCTGTTAAGGCTCTGCCCCAGCAGGTGCCCAGGTCTCTCTTCTGGCTGGGCTGGGGCAGCACAGATCTCCTGGGGCTCCCACTACTCAAAACAACAAAAAATGCTTCAGAATGATTACTTGCTGTTTGGATGAAACAGCAAGGTTTGTCTCCTGGGCTTCTGAGAACTGTTTTCATATTCACTTCTCACAGCAAACAACTAAATTTGCTACTTTGTTTGTATCCGTAGCTTTTAATAAAGCAGGCTCCTCTTTCAGGAAATTGCCACAAACTCAAATGTTCATAAGCCAAGTGTCGTTTTTCCTTCTTAGAGCAAGATATTATCCCATGTAATCTCTGAATTATAACTAATGAATATAGCTGCACCTAATTACTGAGCTAGCTACAGGTGAGAAGTTTATTTTTAATGAGATTGCTGTTTGATGGCAATGAGTGGGTTTGCCAAATGGCGTATCCTTACATAAAAGTTTGGATTTTTTTACTAGGAGAACTAGGTATTCTAGTGATGTAGGCTGTAGTGTTTGTTTGTTTTTTTCCAAATATAATGCAAAATGCAATGTGTGGTAACTTGGCTGACTGCTCAGCAGTAAAGAATCCTGTTTGAGAAGAGGCTTTCAGTGTTTCACCAGGATTCCCAAATGTAAGAAACTTGCAGTGCAGACACTAATGCAGAGATATTGATGCTTTGATAGCAGTGATGTGGCAATAAAGGCACTGCCTGGAAGCTGGGCATGTGGGAGAGATGCACTGTGTCTCTCTAGTGCCTCAGAAACCCCCCAGAATAGTGTACAGGTGCAGCTCGTAGGCAGCCCCAAATGATCCTAATTCCCTGCACAAGTGATTCTGATATAAAGCAGGCTGGTCCTGCTGTGCCATAAATCATTTTCTCCCTGGCCTAGCTGGCACTGGTGCTTGGAATACTCTGACTAAAATCTGAGAGAGAAAAGGATGTTCTTTTTGCTGGTCTTAGTGAGACTGAAGGGCAGAATATTTTCACTGTGAAACTGGTGTCACAATTTGGAGCCAAATTTAGTCCTAGACATTGTTTATGGGCTCATCCAACTGCATGTAAATAGTTTTCCCTACTATTATGAAAATAGTTTGTTTACTTGCCATCTGGTTATTATACATGATTCTCTTTCTTTTTTTTTTTTTTTCCCCAAGATAAAATGAAGATCTTTTGATTAGCGACTACAGTAAAATGTGTCTGATTTACTTGTGAGAGTTGCTGTTTGCCAAGTACATTGCTGCAGCACAAGTACTGTTTGTTATGACATTGTACTGAGTCACTTGTTGATGCTATTTGAGGGAGAAAATTTTGTTAAAGAAACTGGAACAGGATGTCCATTTTATTTCAGTACTTGTAATCCTGAGTCATCTCAGATAGTTGATGAAATACAGCACCTCACATTTTAGACAGGGCTTCTCTTAACATAATTTGGGGATGCTGTAATTTCATAGAGGGTGGAAAAATACACAGACCTGATTTTATGCAGAGAGCTTTATTTTAGTTGTCACTCTCTTTTGAAGCACTCTTAAACTTTGCACGCATCTGTGGCACTTTACCAGGTTTTTAAATGTTTTGTACTTAGAGTGAAACAGGAACCAATGTGTAGATAGCACGTAGCTGTGCAGGTACCAGGATTTTGAGGACTCTGTCTTGAGTATGTAGGTTCTGGCTGTGGAGATCAATTAGGTTTATTCTTGATTGATTGTGTTGGCTGCCTCCTGCTTTACTTCCACTGCAAAAATAGAACTCCAGAGGCATTTGGTTGAGTGCATGGGAAGCAAGCAACCAATGGGATGGCTATTTCTTATGGATGAGGTTGATTTCCAATATTAAGTGAAATACTGAATATTATTTTATAAGCCTGTATATCAGTGTGAGAATTAAGGTTTTTGTGAGAGTTGTATGAACCATCAAATGTGTATTATTGTTACTTCCTGTATGAAATCTTTAATGATTCTAAGATTGTGAAGTTAAGCATGTTTCCCATTAGGAACTCGGAGGCTTTCCAAAATAACTTGTCTGTATCCCATTAGTTTCACTTTGGGGTAGCAGGCAGCAAATCTTTAAAACATAGAGTATTTATGGGCAGAAAATAAAGAATATTGACTCTGTTTAAAGCTGTGGGAAGAATTCACATTGGAATAATACAATTATTAGATATGGAATTTGCCCTGTGAAACACAATACTGCTTTAGGTGGGGGATGCTACTATAGGGTGAACACTGGTCTGAGGATATAAGGACCTGGTTACACTTTTAATTTGGATACATGCACGTTCAGTAGTTGCAGAAGCCCAGAAGATAAGGGGCCAATGTGTATGTCTAAACACTGATAGCCAGATATCTGTGGAATCAACCAAAGATTGTTGGTAGTAACAGCCAAGGGTTGTTGGTAATAACACTGTGAGAAAGAACAGGAGGTGGCTGGAGAAGGGGCCTTACAGGGTAGGGCAGAACTTTCCTGGGAAAGTCATCCCTGTTCTGGCTCCTGGAGAGAAGCAAGCACAGGAATGAGGCTGAGAAGTGGACATGGGTGTCAGGGGATCAGGATCACCAGAACTCTCTGACCTGTTTCCAGAAAGGTTTGAAAGAGTGGACTGTGCATGATAACTAATTTGCATAGAAAATGAGAAGCTTTCCAGGGCAGGGAAAGCTTACCTATGAAAATTTACCCCCACCAAGCCCAGGTGTGTGGGTACCCCAAGGACCCTGGACACCCCATCAGCTGCATCCATGCTGGACCAGGGCTGGGGATCTCTTTTTCTCCTTTTCTTTATCTCTCCTCTCTTTAATTAATCTTTCTCTCTTCTCTTTCACCTTCCCTCTGTATCCAAACCCCACTGCTACAAAGGAGGTCAGGGACTATTGTAGCAATTTCCATGCCAAGTGAGTAATTTACTACTAAAACATCATAAGCTTTTGCTGACCTTCTGACTTTTGTCATTTGTCTCAGCCATGAGTATCTGTGAATCTTGGGTGCTGCCTTCCCCTTAAGGGTGGCACATCACAGTAGTGCAAGTTATGGGAACCAAGGTGACAATCTGCTTGGAAAAGGAAAATGATACCACTTCTCATGCCATGCAGTTCTGTTTTCCTCTTGGGATCCTGTGGCTCTAAGGTAGTCATGTCTGATCTGGCACTGGTATGACAGTGTGCCTGTCCAAAGGCTCTTCCTTTCATCCCTTCACCTCCTGCCATTCCCAGGAAATCTATGTGACCAGGCAGCAGAGCAGCCAGGAAAGCTCCTTCATCCCTTAATAGGAGAGAACAATGAATAGAGGTAATGTAGGTAAAACTGTACATTTAAATTATCTGCAGTCAAGAAGTGAAATACATTCATCCCTTCTGGCACTCTTGCTAATTTATATTTAAAGCAATATGAATTTCATGAGCATTTTAAAAAATCATATTTTAAATTCAATCTGCTGTCAAGTCATTTGATGTTTTGTGTAAAGTCATTTCCCGTAAACAGGTTATTGAATATCAAAAGACTTGTCTCATACATAATTTCTGGAAAGAAACAATATTACAATAAAGATGAGAATCTGGCACTCGTGTGAGTTGGTGAGGACTTTCTGGATCACTGCAGCTTCTTGGTGCTTGCTTTATCCCAGTCAAGGGAGTGACCTGGGAAAGGAACATTTGAGAAGGAGTCCATAATAATAATGTTTTCTAGGTTGCAGTAGGTTATCCTGCAATTAACCAGTGATGTATAATATATGAGGAAAGACAACAGGGTAATTTTTTCCAAATTCCAGAAAGGGAGTTGGGAAAATATGGATTAAAATCCCTCAAATGTGACAGGCTTTTCAAGCTGTAGAGCTCATGCCGAGTAATGGATTGGTTAATAAAAGCAGATATGTTGAAAATCTAAGACATGTTTGTCCAAAACTGTTGATGAAATAACTGCTGTATTTTCTTGGCATGAGGTTCTTACCTGTGCTTGGAGACTGCTGTCATTTGGCAAAAGCTGCACTATGTAAAACTGAGAATCAAAGTCTTTTGCAAAAAGAAATAAATTTGCCTCTGGATGCCACCACTTCCTCTTCCATGTGCTAATATACCCTGGATGTAAGTGTATAAAACACACAAATAATGTGCATGGGGTCTCAAAGATATTTGACGGATCAGGCCAGCAGGGTTGAAATAGCTTTTGATTTAATCATTTATTTGAGCAATCTCTGTTCTGAAATGGGGGTTCTTCTTCTGTCTTTGAAGACTGCCAGAAAATTTGGTTTCTAAATTTGTATCTCTTCTATTGTAGTTTAATGTGATGAATCCTATAACATAAACACTGAAGCAGTCTTGGTTATATTTAAGAGGCAACTGGACATTGTGCTGAGTAGAACTGGATTGTTCTTCTGGCCTTTCCAGCAAACTGCCTCCTACTTGATACAGGTTTGAAGCAGTTTTACACCTTAATGAACTTCAGACTTAAACTTTGAAATCCCAAGCTCCCAAAACTTCCCAAGTCAATTTTGGTTTTTTCCCCGGGTGTTGGTTGTCCTGGAACTTGTGTGTTATTTCAGTCATCAATGGAAGTTCCACCTAATTGCTAAGTGCCCAAATACATAGAGTTCCTGAGCTTGAGGCCACCGAATCATTTCTGAAATGGCACCAATGACATCTCAACTCTGAAGCCCTCTCTGGTTATCTCTGAGGTTTGCTGTTCATGTTTTGTGGCTCTTGGAGCTGTAAAGACTCTGGTACAGGACTCACACAAAAGAGTTGACCAGTCTTTCATCTCCCTCATTGCTTCTGGGCTGCCTCTAGATTTGGCAGCTGTGGCCAGAGCTTTGTCCTCCTGGGCTGGAGTTTGGAGCTGGGTTCTGCCTGCTGTGAGCCTGTGGGCTGAGCTGACAGGAGCCACGCACACTTAGGCATTCATCCTCCATCAGCTACGTGTGCTCCAGGGTGTTGTTAGGGAGCCTGGGAAAGGCTTGGGAGCCAAAGGGCTCCTTGGCAAGGAGATCAAAGCAGGTCCATGCTGCAGGGGTGGGAGAGAAGGATGAGTCCTGGAAGGGGCTGAAGGAACCTCCTATTACTGCAGAGGGTGGAGATGGCGTCACCACCGAAAGGAGCAAACAGCAGCTGGGTTTTGCCTCTACACTGTATATTTTTTCATTGTTGGGCAAATTCTCATCTGCTGAGTATTGCCTCTCTTTCTTTATCTCCAGAGGAACTGATGTGACTTAATGTGTGTCTCAGAAAAGGATTTATTATGAGGAATGGGGAGGTGCTGTTCAAATAAATCCTTGGTGTTCATATGGTAACGTTTTCCCCATGTTCCTCTTATGAACAAGGTGAAATTAATCCCTGAGGGTCATAGACTTGTAATGACCTAAATCTAATGCCATCTAAAGACCTAATCTGAAAATGCTGACATCAATGCTTTGATTTGATTCTTGGAAAAGAATTCAGAGCAGGTACAAAGCTGAGTATGGGCCAAACACATGGGGAAAAATGGGATAAGTAAAACCAGCTTTTCCCAGCAAGTACATGGCTTTGAAGGAGTAAAAGTGTAATGTGCACTGATGATGCTGTAGCCTGCAAGTTAAAATTATAATACCAAGCAAATCCACAATACCCACAGTAGGAGGCTCGATGCATTACAGTGGAATTAATGTACCATTTCTGTGGTCAAAACGTGGGGCCTGCTGAATAGCAGCTAAATTGTCTGGGAAGAGCCTGGCCCGACAGCCTGTGTTCCTGTGGAGCTCTTGTTCTGAGGGTGTTTGACTTCTCCCCTCCGGCTCCAAGGAACAGCAAAAGAAAAGCTTCCCAGCTCCTGCACCCTGGCAGGACTGATGTCCATCTCGGTCACACCAGCTCTGTTCTTTGAGAGGCTGCTGTGTTCTCAGGTCACTGAGATTCCTCCTCTGCAGAGACCCTGACCTGAGGGCATTGAGTGGTGGTCAAAGGTGAGGAAGAAATAGCATCCTTTGGTTGCTGGCAGGTATTGTGGCTATTGTGCTCAGTGCTCATAGCTGTGACCCGTGTTCAAAGAAGTCACCAGAGATGTCACCACCGGGGACAGCCTCCTAAAGTATCTGCAGCTTTCTGCTGCACACAGAGGAGAGATGATGCTGGGAGAAAATTTTCTATAATGTAGTATTTCTGATAATAGAAATATGCCTGCTGTGAGGTGTGCAGGAGAGGCTCAGTGGTGCAGAGGTGCCAGGGATGTCCACAGCCTGCACAAGGGATGGGCGCCCCTTCCTTGCAGGGTCAGTGAGGTAAACTGAGTTTGCTGTACAGTAGGAATAAATTAAATTGGAGATGATGTTGCCTTTGAGTTCATGGAGTTACATGGGAAGGAGAAAAACAGGTTACTTTCAAATGGAGGGAGCTGAAGCCCTATAGCCAGGGCTCTTTGTGACAATGAATCCAGAAATGCCTGAGCCAGAAGTGAGGAGGCACAGGACATCCTCTGCAGAGCACAGCTGGTGACAAAGGGGCAGCAGCACACCTGTGCTAGCCAGGGGCCCCCAGGTTACCCCTGCACGGGGATGGGTGGCAGGGATACAGCCCCGTCCGGTGCTCCCTGGGGAGTCAAGCAGCCGCCGAGATGGAGCGCTGCTTTTCCAAGCCCATCATAACGTAGGATGCTTGGCAGTACGCTGATGAGTTTCCGTAGCACGGAGCGCTCTCGCGTTTCTATGCTGCCTTCCTGGCCCCAAACCAGCGGCTCTGTTGTGTCGATAGGTGGTGCAAGTTTGCTACGGCTCCCGGAAAGCTGGAGCAGCTTCTCCAAGATTGCAGTACGCGGTTAGTTAGGCTGCAGGGCTTGGAGAAGGAAAAGCTGGACCCTGTAAGCAAAAGCCGACTCTTAAATATAGCCCCTCTCAATATCTAGCCAGTACCAAAAGAGCAGAGGCAGTGTCCTGTCGTGTGTGGCACTTCCACGGGCACTGGAGGTGGCGTTTAGACAGGCTGTGTGGCAGAGGGATGCTCCAGTGTAGTGCCCGGGTCAGGGAGAGCCCCGGGGCTGCTGGCGGTGGCTGCCCCAGCCTTGCTGCAAGAGGGGTGAGCTGTGCTCGCTCCAAATGACCTCTGGAGAAAAAGGGAGGACAGCAGAGCAGCTTTGTTGGTCTCAAAGTTCTTCATGCCATTAAATGTTTGTGATGGAAAGTGAAAACCTTGCTTCTGCCGAGTGGAAATGACAAAGTCCCTGGTTTCAGCTAAAGCAGCTAAGACTGCTAAAAATAAAGGAAAAAGAGGATTTAAAGCAAAGCGGGATGTCTAACAAGTCCTTGCACACTGAATGTACAATTGAATCGTTTGTCAATCAGACTGTAAATGTGTCCTGGAAGGTTTGTAGATTTGTGTTGCCAGCTGGAGAAATCTGGTCTAAATCAGAGGCAGGGTTAACTATGTGCAGGAACACGAGGCCATCAGGATTTCCACTGCCAGAGGAAGTCTGTCCTGGTGTTTCCAGTGGTTAAGTGTGGGGCAGTAGAGTCTACATTTATTATATGGAAATATTTGGCTTAGCTTTCTCTTCAGAAGAGATCCCTATGAATAACTGTTAGCAGGTCCACTCAACATGAGAAATTAATGCTCATGGACACCCCAGTATAAAGGAGACTATGAAGCTGAGGAGTGAGAAACTGAAGTGGTGCAGTCTGGCTGCAGGATTATTTTCTACAAGGGTTTGTCTCCATGCCCTGTAGCTGGCAGTCACCCTGTCCCAGCTGTCCAGGGAATGATGATTTCTCTTTGCTGCAGCTTTCAAGGTTTTTAGCTGTGTCTGTTTCACATTGAAAGAAAAAAAATTCTGTTGGACTGCTTTCATCAGAGTGGAAACATCTGGTTTGGGTGCAAAAATAGCCAGGTGTGTTCTCAAGGCAGAGCACATTTTGCTTCTGCTTGTCCTGCTCTTGCAAGGGCATCAGCTGCAACCACCATCTTCCCCCATGGTCACTGTGGCACTGGTTTGCTGAAGCCATGGTCTGTGTGTGTGCCCCCTGCCCAGCCTCTGTGCCTGCTTTCCTGAGCAATTTAATTGAAAGCACTGTATCTGCAAGCAGAGATGCTGTCTGGAAAGGCAGCGTGCTTCAGGAATGTGTTACTTGGCTAAACAGGCCTCAAACAGCAAGAACATTGCTTGTGACAAAGCAGTGGAGATAACGGGGTTTGGACGTTGTCACTTTGCCACATTTGTGGATTAGTCAAGCCCTTCCTCAGACAGGTTGGAAGAGAAAAGTTAAAGGTAGATTTGGTATTTCTGCCGTTTGTTCTCTCCTTCCCCTTCCCAGCTGCCCTCTTTTCACAGCATAGTGCTGAAGTCAAGCCACAGGGAAAAGTGGCAGTGCTCTCCAGTCACTGTAGCCAAGGAGCAGACCTTGCCCTGGTCCCAGCTCCTCTGCTGGCTCTGGCCCAGCTCTGCCAAGCAGGAGGGGTCTCCTTGCTTGGTCCTGTGTGATTCTCTTGTTGCTGATTGTGGGGATGATGGCACTTCCCAGTGAAACACAGAGTGCCTCTGAGATGGATGGGGGAAAACTGCAGTAAGATCTCTTGCTAATAATCCTTGATTAATGCAGCTATACTGTTCTTGTTCAAGGCTGTTGCTGGACAGGATTAAGGAAGAAAGACCTATGAGAAGCAGGATTGGTTGTGAGTTATCTTCTTGTATCTTTTAATCTCTCATGTGCTACTGCTTGATGTTTTCAAGTCTTCCTTTTGAAATGGCAGATAGAAACATATTACTGCTGTCTAGAACCTTTAATCTTCAAATGAAAATAAGCTTTTCTTGCAGAAGTAGGCTGCTTTTGCAGATGCTTTCAGAAATGCTGATGTTGTGCCTTGGTTGATCTGGCTAATTAAAAATGAGCTTCTGTCAATCAAAACTATTACTATAATGGTAATGGCAAAAATGCAGCTCTAGAAAATCAGTGTTAGAAATGTGCCTTATATCTTCTGTCTGATTCACTCGGGGAGAACTGAAGTTTTTGTGAGTTTGATATTCACAGGCTTTTCTGTTACAATTTTTACCCTTTTAATTCCTGTTGCCTGCTTAGATGACCAACGAGTGTTTACTCAAAATACTTAATTACTTGCCTAAAGATTGTGAAGGGTATGGCCTGGAGGTTTCTGCTGGGCTGAGTCCAGCTGGGTTTGAGGCTCCTCCTTCTCCTCCTCCCCCTTGTACCGACTGTATCCTGTCCCTTGGGAACACCTTGTTTTAGCACACACTGCATTCTGCTCCATGTAAAACTGGGCTGAACTGAACCCTCAGTCCCAGGATGTCTATCCTGCTGTCAGTCTCTGAGCTGTGCCTTTTGCCAGAGCTTGTTTGCTGTCCTACATGTTCAGAAAACTTACCCTGATGATGCTGAATCCTTCTCTGAAGAGGCCCATCTCACTGGCTGTGTGTGACTGAGAAGGCTCCCTGATTAAGCATATACAGACAGGAAAGTATTTTTACTCTCTCACATCCTTTGTAGTGTATTTGGCTTTTAAAAGTCTATTGCTGCACCAAAAGATGAGTAGTTGCAGTGAAAGACATTCTGAGTATAGAGTTTGACTTAGAAGTGCACACATGAAATGCATATAAAAATATCTGATTGTCAAGGTTTGAAGGTTATGTGCATGCAGTGTTAGGATGGTGTTAGATCTGCCTCTGGTTTTGTTTTCAGCAAAGACACAAACCAAAGAACCAAAGCAAACCTGCCTGTATATATTGAATCTCTCAAATGTCAGTACAAAGACTCCAGGTGCCTTAATGATTAATTAGACTCAAAATGGCAAATATGACCACCTAGCAGCAAAAACTAATCATATGCAAATAGTGAATGAAACTCAACCCACGCTAACTCAAAGATCATAAAGCACTTCAAGGATTTTCAAAAGTATTTCTTATCCCCCCCCCCCCCCGCCCACCAAATGCAAGGAGCTTGACCTTCCTCAAAGCAGCCTTGTATAGAAAGACTCTGAGTTTCCCTTCTTTTCCTGTATTTGCTAACCCCCAGTATCTCTCTTTGTCACTTAAACTTTCCAGTGGTGATGTCCTCCTGCTTCTGTCTGACCTGAGCTCTTTCCCCTGCTGACTCCTGTTATCTCTGGCTCAGCCATTCCTGTCCCTCCCATCATTTTGAAATAATGCTCTTTTGTTCTGCCTGTGTGCATGTTCCTGCATCCCACAGTCTAGTAGCACTTCCCTGGTTCCTCAGCTGCTGCCTCATCCCTTCTTTCCATTCTTGCCTTAGGCATTTCTCCTGCCTGTCTGCAGCCCCACTGCACTGTGAGCTAAAAATCCTCACCCAGTGAGAAGTAACTGGGGCAACTTAATAGCAGGCCTGAATGCATCAGGACAGGCTGCCTCAGGTTCAGTACCTTTTCCCAACTATTGTAAAAGTCATCCCTATTACTTTAACTGTTCTTCAGATTTAGTTGGACTCAAGCACAGTGGTGCCAGTTTCCTTCAGGAAGTCCTGCCTCAGCCTGTCTCAGTGTGGGAGCCCTGGAAGTTAGCAGGGATGTGTGACAAGCAGAGCTGACATAGATCCTGCACACATTTGCAGCAGAGCCTCTAGCCTTCCAAGGTGGAGGCCTCCAAGAAAGTGTCTGCAAGGGTATTCCAGTGCTCTTACACCCCTAATTACCTTCTCATGAATAAATCATAAGCTTGCTCAGGTCTGCTTGTAACATCTTCCTCTTTTCTGCTTCTGAAGTGGGGCTTTCCCTTTAATGTAGCAGCTGTTCAGTTCCTGTCTGAGTGATGGGATTGAAATACTTGTAGACAAGCAGAGGATCTTTCAAATTCCTTTTGAAATACACCTGGAAATTGCAAATTCATTTCTCATATGGAAAGCTGAACTGCCTGCCACCTGAGGGGAGAAGACAGGCACGTGCTTCCTGCACAAGCAGGGAAATGGCACGGATAGGAAACACAGCCTCTGTGTTTAAAGACCTCTCCCCTTCACAATTCACCCCTGTTCTATTGCAAGGCAGTCTCATGATGGTCAGGATTTTCCTAAGGCTTCAAGATTCCAGTCTTGTGATCAGACTGCTTTCATCAAATAAAATTGGCCTGAAAGCATGGGGGGTGTTCAACAGGGATGTGCATCTGGCTTGAAAACCACAAGGCAAAGATACATAACCCCTCATTATAAGGCTTTTTGGCTTTAGAGGCCATGATTTCTTTGGAGGAAACCAGAGTGATAATTTTGGAGTCCTATTGGCAGCTATTTCCAGCTGCCTTTTATTTTTAAGGTGGCACATGAAGGAATGCTTTCCCCTGGATTTGCCTCCTAGAGCTATAACTCAGAGCAAAAAGGATTCTTCTGAAAAGTTTTTCTGTTTTGTATGACTTTTACATTTGAAGTACTGGGCTTTTTTAGACTAGAAAACATGGAATTTTAGCCAAGCTGTTTTGGCCATGGCTGTTGACATGTGCACATTGAGGAGAGTTCACCTTGGTTAAAGTGCAGTACCAGTGCAGGTGGAGGCAACCTTTTGCTTTTCTGGTCATGTGTGTGCTGAAATAACTTTTCCTTTGGATAATGTAAACACACAAGGAACAAATCAAAACACAGCATCCTTTGTGCTCTGTTGGGTCCCCCCAAGACCTGATTTTTTGGATAGTGAGAAAAGAGGATGTGTCCAAGAACGGAAAAAATAAACCTGTATATAACCTCTAAGCTAGGATGAAAAATGCATAGAATAAGCACCCTTTATTTCCCTCAGGTCCTACAGCAAAGCTGGGAATTATCTGCTTTATCTTGCTGAGGTAAAAAATAAGATTTGCTTTTTAAAAAAAGTTTCTAGAGTGTTTAAATTAAAAAAAAAAAATCAACAGCGTTACAAAACAAATCATGCACTGGCTACCTTTATCATCTATTTAATGAAAACTGAAGTAAATCTGTGGCCAAAGGAAAAGGCTGAGGTCTAGGAGAGCTCTAGTAATAAATTTGGGAGCTCTAAAATCTTGAGAACTGTGTACTTGGATCATGCTTTCATCTAGTGACAAAATCTTCCCTCACCTTTTCAACCCTTTGCTGTACGTGATCCATTTGTCTTTCTAAAGCATATTGTGAATTCACCTGGCTCACATCTATGCACATATAAACATTATAATGAGGAGGAATTACTGCTGCCACCAGTGGATGTGTCTGGCCAGCTGCCAGGGAGTTCACTGATTGCTGGGGAGATGCCAGCGTTTATGAAAAACGAGTATTCTTTCAAATCACAAAATTGTTGTTGATTGAGGCTGCATTATGAATAGCCGCTGTGTCTGCCATGGCCAAATAAGTTTATTCAGAAATCAGTGCTCAGGGCTCTGATTAGTAAATGGCTCCGCAGCTATTGAGGTTTTGGGCTTAATTTTCTGCTGTGCAGAGAGCTGCCAGTTGGGACTGGGCTTGCACAAAAGGAGTCTGGTCCCCAAACCCCTTTGCTGGTGACTGGCTGCTCCTCTCCACGCTGTCTGCTGGCCCTTCCTGAGCTGGCTCCTGCTGCTGATGACAACTGGGGGAAAATCTTTGCTCTGGAGAATGTCTAGGAATAGTCTGTATTTCCTTAGGTGATCCTGCCACCTCCTCCCCGTCCCCAGGTGTGATGCTGCCCCGGTCCTTGCTGTGGTCTCTGTAGTTTGGTTAGGCTCGCTTTGCCCTCCTGTGGCTGACAGCAGATATTCAGGAGGTCTGTGCGGTGGCTGAGCCCTGACATCAGGCTGCACTTGCCCACCAGCCCCAACCCTTCTGTCAAAGCAGCTCCTGATGATGGTGCTCTGTGTTTAGGGTTTGCTTTAAAGTGCAAGCACAAATGTCTTATCCTTGTCTGTATTGTTCTGAACATCTCTGACTGGAATAGCTAATAGATACGACTGGTTTAGGATTTACTTATTCACCCTGAAATACAACCAAGTTTTTTAAGAGGAGAAGCCCACTGCTGGTTCTTATTTCTCTGAATCCAAATAATTATAACTTCAGACAAGATAACTCATGGTAACAAAAACTTTTTTGGTAAGAGACAAAGCACTCAAAATCACTTATCGAAATATATAGTTAATAATAATTTAAAATAATGTTTGTATTGCCAACCTCCTGCAGAACTGTTGCACCTTCAGATCTGTGGCTGCTTCAGCATGTTGCTTCCTCTGTTGGTTTATTTCCAGCTGCCAATTTGTTTCTAGAAGGCACTAAAATGTGTATAGAGAGGGATAAGCCTGGGGAAATGTTTAGTGTCCCTGTGCTGCTGCCTTCTCAGACACTGCAGAGGCAGGTTGTGCCAGCAGGTGCAGGGTGGCCTGGATGTGTGGCACCTGGTGTGGCCCCACACTGCTGGCATGTGACTGCCCCACCTGTGTCACACAGGCATGGGGGAACACCTCCTGTCTCTGCTGGGGCTGCAGGGTGCTGTTGGACTTTATCCTGAGAAACTGGAGGTGTCATGTGGGAAACAGCTTCCAGATTTACACTGCTGTGTGTTGGGGTGATTTACTGCAAGGGGTAGGGGATTTTTTTCAGTGCCAGGTAGGATTTTTAATGTGAAAGTTTAAAAAGGTCATGTTTTAATAGCTGTGAAGTGGAAATTACTGAAATAAGGGAGAATGTTGATGTTTGCATCTGATCTAAGAGGGCTCAGCAGGTACTTGATGGCTGTGTTTCCAGTTTCAGCATGGTTCATGGATACCCTTGGGATATTTTGATTTCTAGGTAGAGAAAAGAGATGACAGCATAAACACACACAAAATAAAGCTTTCTTAAAAATATGTCCATTAAAATGGATTTGTAATTATCTTGTACTTCATTTAACATAGCCGAAATCTAAGGAGTTTAGGTCAGGTAAGGGTTCTTATTCTTTGATATATGTGTCATTCCCTATAAATCTCTTAACTGTTTGTGAGGTTTATGAGGAGGAATGGGGGAAAGGAGAGCAAACTTGATGCGGTATGAATTGCAACCCTCTAAAATAAACCACCTGACATAAATGCAGTAGACTGCATAAGGAAAGCCAGCTGATAACCCAAGGAAAACCAGTCATTAAAGCAAGTGGGAGCTCTTCCTTTCCCTGCTGTGGACATGCTGCTACCCTGAGTAAGCTGGCTCCATAGTAATAGGGTAACATTTTAAGTGGATCCCTTTCTCCTATTTTTGAGCATGAATTAGTGTTTCAAGCATCTGTTACTGGCTGTGCATCCTCCTGGCTAAATTCCTGAAATGTGCTCTTAGAGTTTGTGGAGATGAACTCTGAGAAAAGATTGGAAATTCCAGCTTGAAGCGTGTGTTTTGATACATTTTGCATAAAAAAATATAGAGTTTGGGAGTAAAGTTGATTTTTCCTGTTTTGTTAGAAGAGTAGGTAACCAATACTTATTCCTCTTAGAGCATAGTTTTTCTATCCCTAAGCTCTGAAAAATCCAGCATTCTTTCAGAGAGGCAGTAGCAAAATCTCTCCATTTGATGCCAGAACAGTGTTCCTTTTTGCACCTCTGTTTATTAAAGAGGCTCTTGAGGATTCTGCACCACAGGCTTTTGCAGCCAGGAGTCCAGGTGCAGGAACTGGTGCATTCCAATGGTGAGGAGTCTGTCCCTTGGCTGTGGCAATAATGATTCCACATGGGTTACCTGGAGATGGGTGCTGTGCACTGGAAGATTCGTCCCTGCCTGCAGCCATGAAATTTCCAAAGCAGGACTGGGACCCGAATGTGATTATAATGTGACTCAGAATGTAATTATGAATGCAGGAGGGGATGTGGGAGTGAAAACTGTGTTTGATATGGTAAAATCTTTGGCATGCTGTAGTTCTCAGCCTGAAGTTCTGCACCTATTGAAGATTTCTAAAGTTAGAGCTTTGGAGTTGCTTTAATGTGAAATATTTATTTTTACATTGCAAAGAAAATAATGGCCTAGGGAGAAAAAAATCTAGGGAAGGTGTTCGCAAAACACCAAGTTTAGGACTGTGAAAAATTGCATAGAAAATAGTTTTCAGGTCGACCCTTCAGAGCCAAAGTGGCACGAGTTCTCAGATGTGACAAGCAATCACCATCTCCTCTTAGATGCTCCAGGAGCTGCTGAGTGCTCAGTGTGTATTTGAAAATGAGGCCACTGATTTAGGCTTCTGTGTAGGGATGTAATGGCCTGATCTGAGGCATCCACTTCAGAAGGTTCTGACTGGATTCACATAAACCCTTCCAGTCAGAGTATACAATTTTGTATTTCCTGTGGCCAGGCAGAGACTTAACTCCAGTTTTGCATTTCATATGCCAAGATTGTTTATAGCCCCGGGAGGGAGGGAGGTATTTTAAGCAGTGCTATTCAGAGGAATGGTCAATCTCATAAAACCTCCTGGTGTTTGCATTCCTGCAGGCAGAGGGTAGCAAAAAGCTGAGTGGATGCTTGATGTGACCTGGGGAGGGCTGACTCAGCAACGCCCTCGCTTCCAGCCTTGCCAACAGAACTGGAGCCTCAGTGCTGCAAGTCTGGTCCCACCACCTCCAAGTGTGTCATTCCTGGTAGAGGTTTGCCCAACCTGCTTTAACCAGCAGCTGATGATGGTGGCTCCTCAGCCTGCTTGAGCAATCTCACTTTGTGGTGGCTGCTGTTAAAGAGCATCCCCTCACCCCTCCCGGTGCTCACTCTAACTCTCACTACTGACATCTTAAGTCATTTTCCCCTTCCTAGGGAGCTCATACCTAGAGGATTCCTTACTAGTTTTGGAAAGTCTTCCTTGTTAGTTATGTTTTGGTTCAACCTTCACTTTGTGCAGGATGGTTGAAAGAATTATGACAAGTGCATCATGTCCTAATTTCTGTTCCTTTGGCACTCTTGGCTCTCTGGCTGGCCTGTAGCTCTGTTGGGGCAGTATTTCAGCCAAGGTCTAAGGACTGTTGGCTCTTCTCTCATTTTTGCTCCATAGGGATTCCTTACAGCTACTGCATTTTATGATCTAAGTCTTTTTGCATCAATATGACTTTGACATATATTTATTTTAAGATTCTTTACAAGCATCCCAGAAGAATTCCTGTGCCACTGCCATGCCCTTCCCTGTTTCATGCAGGTGCTTATCTTTACTAAATGTAGACCACTGCATTTTTTTCTTCACTGGGTTACATTTTTTAAACTGTTTGTTCTTCTGCTTTATAAAAATCATGTTCATTCTAGCTCTGTTGTCAAACTTCCTTAAAGCTTTTGTCATCTGCAGGATTAGTAAGCCTGTTCTTTTCCATCATCCTGATTATTTATGAAAGTATTCAAGTCACCCAAGACAGATCATCATAGAAAATATCCTTTCAATGTGACAGGGAACTACTGATACTGCGTTCTAAAACAGAGCTTTTTCTGTAGTCTAGGTCATGTATCCTTTTTTAATGATTATGTGTGCAAGGAAAGCCTTCCTGAAGCCAATATGTGTATCATTGCTTCTATTTTAAAAAGAAGGGAAGCGGGAGATCATCATGGTTACTCATGCAAGTTTTGTCCAGTCCTACTACACGGTCCCATTAACACAGGGACAAACTTGATGGACAGGCCCAGGAGAAAGAAATGGACATGGGGGGTGGATTTCCTTTCCATATGTATTTTCCTCTGAGCTGCCTGTGATCTGGATGGCCCAAGCTCAGACAGAACACGTGGCTGTGCGTGGGGAGCCCGTTCCTGCCTGTCCCCGGGCTCAGTCCCACCGTGCCCCGGCCAGGCTGCCTGCACACCCCTGGCAGGGACGTGCTGGCTGGACATGCTCTGGCTCTGCCCTGCCAGCCTTGTCCTCCCAGCCAGGGCTGGCCCTGGGGAGCAGCAGCAGCTTTCATTGCTTTCAGCAGGGCTGGGGGTGCAGCCAGCAAACCCCCAGTGCTGAGAGCTGCTGTCTCAGCTGGGCTGTTGGCAGCAGGGTTAATGAGGGGAGTGCACATGGGAGGATGCGTGCTGGAGAGATGGTTTTTGACCTTTTAGTGGTAAGAGGGGCTTCTGCCCTGCCAGCCTGTGGGACACAGGGAGGGCTGAAGAAGAGATCCTGAGTGGAAGTCATCCAGGTGATCTGCCCTGTCCCTCTCTGGGGTTGTGCCAGCCTGTAGGGCAGCTGTTGTTGGAGAGGGCATGGGCAATGGGAGCGAGCAGCCCGGTGATGTGGAAATGTTGTCCCAGATTTCACCTGGTGAGCGAGAGGGCAATCTACACAGAGATTTGAGATATTTGATTTATTTACAGTTCTACACAGAAAGGGGAGCTGGGTGGCAAATCCCCAAAGCCACCACAAAGATTACCAAAACTTTTCACTATTTATATACTTTAGCAAACAAAGGCATCAATGTTCATTGGCTACAAGTTACCTAGTTCTCTTATTAATTAGTATATCTTCCATTGGCTCATGAATCTCTTGCTTCCCATGCTAATTAGTCCATATGCTCAGTCACTCTCTTCTTTTGGGTTGGGGCATTTTTTGGGTGGGTGGCCATGAGTTGGTTGTGATCTGTCCCTGCCAGAACCACCTTCTATGCAGCTGGAGCCAATTCAACACAGTTGCTGTGGTGGCTTTATTAATTTCATCCTTATCTTGGGAGTTCTGCCAAATGTCCCTGTGGTCTGTAAATTCTGCTTTCTTTGTGTGCACTCTCAAGGGTACATCATGATTCCCAAGCTTTGGTAATCTCCAAGCTGTCCCAGGTGTGGGAGCTGGGCTCTGCTCTGCCTGCAAAATGGCTGCACCAAGACTTTGTGCTGCTGGGCATTAAATAAAATACTCTTTAAAAAGACACCTTGACTGGACATACTGTAACTTGAAGCACAAGATCTTGTGGAAGGAAAATACAGCCTTTGCATGAACATGCACTAACTCATGCAAAATCTTGCAGGTCCAAGAAATTCCTGTCCTGAGGCATTTGCAGCCTGAGCTGTCCTGAGGAGATAGCACTGACCCGCCCTCAGCCGGGGTGAACTCTGGGTTTTCCCAGAGCGTTTCCAACCCATGTTCCCTGTCGGATAAGCAACCTTGAAGATCTATAATGTCAGAGGAAGGGGAAATCCTGTGAACTGAGCCCCACCTATATGCAGAAAAGCAAATGCGTCTGTGTGTCCTTGGATTTTGCCTGTGCTACGCAGCATCCCACATAAATTAGTGATGAATCATAACACACTGACAAACTCCAGTCCCCACCACTACCTCTCTTCCCTTCCTTATCTTCTGGCTGCTGCCTTGCTTCGTGCTAAGCAGGTCACCAGACCATAATAGTTCAGTTTTTCTTGCATAGATGACTTGAAAGTATGGGCTGGGGAAGAAAAAAAAAAAACAAACAACCCAGTGCTAAGTATTTAAAGCATGTCATAACTCCAATGCTGTAATAAGGAGATATTTCATAGTGTAAATGTTAGTCACTGCTAATGGGAAGCATTACATATAAATAACATTCCCATCTGGTTAAATATTTTCCACTGGAAGGTAATTCCCAACTACACACTTTTTCCTGAAGCAGACACTGTCTCCTGCTTTGGCCTGATGCTTAGCCACGCAGGCATGCAGATATTAGGTAGTGAGGCATGTTAAGCCTTTAGTACCACAGTCTTATCTTAATTGATATTCACAACACTCTGACACTTTCATGGGGAGGGAAAGAGAAGGCAGAGCTGTGAATTAAAAGCACCTGTGCATGGGAGGCATGCAGAGAAAGTTGATTTCTCATAGTTTCATCTTGCCAGGCATGATATAAGCTAAGCTGGAGAAAATGCTGGTTGTTTCATCTCCCGAGGCACCCGAGTTACCTTTGTGTTATGGGAGGGCGGATTTTCAGTTGAATTGAAGTGCAATAGTGGAACTAGCAATAATAATAATTCTTACTTTTGTATTGTTTCAGTAAGTGGTGCTAAGGACCTGCTCCTTGGTTCCCTCTCCAGTGCTTTCAGGGTGAGTTAGATGGATCTGACATTCACAGCTTGTTAATCACCAGAACCCCAGGTAAAAATAACTGGATATTTTAAGTGCTGTAAGATTTTTCAATTGAAATTCAATAGCACCCTGGATGTTTTTCTTAGCTCTTGTACTGTCTGTGCATTGTAGGAGTTTCATCATCACAGAATAAATGCATCTGCGGCCGCATTGAGAGGGAGCAGGAAATGGGGTGGAGATTGAAGCTGCCATAATGTATTTTTTTTTTTTGTTTTGTTAAGTTTGGCAATTTCATTTCAAACCATTTTATTTGGCTTATTGTGAGTGGGTAAATATAGTCCTTGAGAGTCATTCAAGCCGTACAAAAAGATGCTGTACTGCAAGCAGCATTATGGACTTCAGAGCATCATACCTTTCTTTTTCAGGAAAGGACAAATGACATGCACATCTTGTGTGTTTACTCTTAGATTCTGTTCCTGTTTTGACATCAGGGGCACAGTTGCATTCATGTTATGTTTTCATTTTGAATTTATGTTCTCATACCAGGAAGAAGGATGTGTTTTGGAAATGGTGGATTTCAGAGGGTGGGATTGTTGTAGATCAAAGGACTATGATGTTGAAGAAGAGGAAGATGGTCTTTAATTTTAATTTTTTTAACATTCTTTTTGACACTAAAGTAAAAAATCGTGTAGCCTGATTTCTGCCATTTGTATTCAGGGTGCCCTTGTCCCTAAACAGAACAAAGCCAAGATAAAATAGCAAGGCTCTGTGCCCTGCCTTCTGGGGAGCAGCTAAGAAACCTCAGTGGCTGTGGTTAAGTTTCTTCAATGTTAACCAGGGTTACAGAGCATTGTTTGTCAGGTGATATTCTCATTGTCATAGATGTGATAAGCACCTGCCAGAATTTGGCTGGCATACAGCTGACTGGACCCAGCTTAAGCAGAGAGGGATTTGATTTTAAATGCTGGTTGGAGCTCCCACCTGGAAATTCAGGACAATTAAACTGAACTACCTGGTGCCTAATAAGTTAATTTTTCACACTTGCAAACATGAATCAATTGGCTTAACAAGAAATACATTATTAAAGGAATTTAGTTCCCCTAGCTGGTGCTGCTTTCTGCCCACATTACTCCAGACAGCAGATGCTTGTATTTTGTTTTCCCATGGATGCAGCATTTTTGCCTGCCTGAAGCCCCCAGGGTACCCATAAATGCTGATCCTCTTCTGGTGGGACTTGCTGCTGCCTCAGGTGCTCACCAATATGGGCAAAGGATGCCTGATCAGAGCCCTATTTGTCTGCCATAGGGAAATTCATGATCTCCTGGCCTTTTTTTGGGTCTCTACTAGGGACCCCTTCCATACTGCATGGCTTCCTTTAGACTGAGTGTTAGGATTCGTGATCAGAGCTTACTCTAAAGCACTGGGAAATACTGCAGGCCTTGTCCATGCACTATTTACTGCATTCCTTGCATTGATGCTCATGACATAAGTTTTTTCCTGGATATGCAAACTCTGTACTTGTGTTAGTTCTGGGTAATGTGTGTGTTTCAGGGAGAGATTTATGTGTCAGGCATATCTTTCAGTCACAGAGCACCCCCATATCAATAGTTCCAGGTTTTAACATTGCTGTGACAGGTTGCTGAAAACAGGTGCATATATCCTCACGAGCACTGATACTTGGAAACTCCCCTCTAAGCTGGGGAAAGGGGCCAATTTACTTTTGCTTTGTGTTCATGACTTTCAGCATCACAAGCAGCAGTGCTGGCCACAACTGATGTCACAGAATCTATGGCTAACAAACAGGAAAGAAAAATCAGTGTTTTCACAGCCTTGTAATGCCCTATTTATTTATGTAATAGACTGACTGTCATGTAAAGTTTGAATCTGCCCTTAGCTTTTCTCAGCTCCCTTGATGTGTCTCACAGCTGTGGTAGATGGTTCTTTCAGCTGCTGCCTCTCTAATCTGCACTTTGATTCTGTAGGCATTTCTTATCTGCTGGCTCTGGTCTGTTTGACACGTCCAGCTATGAAAGGAAAAACAGACTGTTGAGGACTCGTGTGATAATACTTCTACCCTGGTACAAAGGAACTTTATGTTCCTTGCAAACTTGCCATATGCATGCAAAGCAGCGTGTCTTGTAATTCTTAGAAGCACCAAGCTATTAAATGCCAGCATTACCCCGATTCATTTGTGCCTGATTTTCAGTGGGTATGAGCTGATGTATCCCTGTTGCTATCAGTGGAGCTGTATGTGTTTTTAGTGAAAAATTCAGAGCTGCATAGCTCCTGGAGCTTTGTGATGACCTGGTTTTGCTAAATCTGCTCATGATGATTAATCTTTTTGCCTGTATGTCTGCATCATCAGGGCTGTCCCTGGGGTCAGAAACCTCACTGGACAATGTGGCACCCAGATGAGTGAGCACAGGCAGTGCCTCAGTGTCACAAGTGCCCAGGCTGGTGCTGCCTGCAGCTGGTACAGGCTGGGGTGGGTTAGAGGGTGTCCTGTGCCATGGCCAGGATAAAGTTCATCCTGAGCAGCAGGGTTGGTGTGGGACATGGCCCAGGTGCTGGAGCCTCCTGTAACTGCAGGAGAAGCTCCTGTGTTGTGAGGCACATTTCTGCACCAGCCCTCTCTCCACAGTGCAGAATCTGTCTTGTCCAGGCTCATGCTGGTTTTTAGTATGGAAGTTTAGTTTACTGTGTGTGCAAATCACAATTACTTTACAAATTAAAATTACATAAGCAGGCTTAAAACTTGGGTTCTTTGATCTCCTCCTAGCTCCATTTGGGAAGCCCACTCTGGCTACCATTTTGTCTTCTGACCTAAAAAAGCTGGTGTAAAAGAAACTAAGCTGCCTCTGCTTTGCTTCCTGCTCTGCTGTGGTGCCAATGACAGAAACCTGCTCCTTCAGTGGCATAGGGCTAGGGGTGAGTGTGTTGCTGGAGCTGTGATATACGTAACCAGCTGTTCATCTTCTCTAAGTGGGGAAGAAAATCACCCAGAGGAGCAATGGCTGTCCCTGAGGCAGCAGCTGATGTGGATTTATGAGCCTGTAGCAGACATAACCAACCTATTTAGTTTTCCCAAAGCAGGAAGGGAAGCTCTCCTGTGGGAGCAGACCTTCTGTACCCTTCAGCAAAATAGATCTTGCTTCCTGGGTGATTCTGCTCGATGGGAGCCAAAAGCTGGGTGTTGTGTCACTTCAGCTGTGGGAAGCTTATTTACCTGCTTGTGGAATGAGATCTGCTGAGGATGCTTGGGGCTTTATGCCACCTGGCAGGTATCACAGTCTATCCTAAACCTTTGGAAGTAGCTTTCTAATGGAATCTTGCCTGCCTGGGGAAAAGCCTGTACTCAGCCTTGCTTTTTCACTGCTTTGGGCTCCAGTTAGAGCCAGTTTTTCTGAAATAGAGTTTTTCTTGCCCCCCTTCCCCAGCAATGACCTGCTTCAGCGCTTCTCCCTGAGCAGACAGCAGTGTCCAGGTACAGCCAACACTGCTGAACCCGGGGCTGGATGGAGAGAAAGGGAGCATATTAAATCTATCTAAATCAAACAGTGCACGGGTGAGCCATGCTGGTTCCTATTCTGGCCTGTTCTCCTTTGAATTGATTGAGGGCAGGGCAGACCGAGCAACAAGGGCCAGGGGTGAGCCAGGGCTCAGGGAAGTGTGCGTGCCTAGAAGTGGCTGCTGAGAGGGAAATCTTCTCCTTTACCTCTCCTGAGGCTGGGGAACACAGGAACTGTTGTGGGAGCAGCACCATCTGCACTCTGATTGTTTGGATGCTCGCTTATCGCTGCGAAGCAAGTGCCTGGATGCAATCCTCCCAGGGGAAACTTGGTGTATTTCCACTCTTTATTGTGGCAGTGTCTGAGAGCCACAGGCAGGGTTCAGAGCCCCCTTGTGCAGGGAAGTGATTATGAGCAGGATTGGGATGAAAGGCGACAGTTCCTCAGGGACTGGCTGAAGTTTGATATTTTTCTCAAGTTCTATGGAAAAAACAAATTTGTTCTTAAAAGAGTGTTGGAGGTGTTGGTATTTATGGCCAACCTGAGGAATACAGCCCCTTTCAGATTTTCCTTCAGAATGTGAGCAGTGGAAGGCTGAGGCCTGGGAAAAAGTGCTTGTAATCCAAATTCCAAAGGTGGTGTTGAATTCAGGTGGCATGTTTTTGGTGGTGAATTCTGGCATTTTTAGGCAATACCTGTGTTTTCAGGAAAATCTGAGGTAAAAAAAAAAAAAAAAAACAACAACAAACACAAAACAAACAACCCAAACAACAGGTTTGAGATGTCGTCTTCAAGGAAGGAACTGTTTACCATCTGTTAGAAGATCTAGTAAGAATGTGTTTAGACATTTGCATGGTTCAGGGTAAAGAATTTGGTAAAAGCCTGTGCAAACTTTCATTGTTTTCTGTTAAGCATGACCTTTTCTTACCCTCCTTTTTCTGGCTTCTTTTGTTGGCTGAGTTTGGTTTTGCTTTTCTTTTTTACTTTTTTTCATCAAAAGAACTCCCTGGGAATTACTGTAGATCTTCTTCAGAATTCCTCTGTAAGACACTGGATTTTTTGCTTGTCTAATTCATGCTGAGAAGCAACGTAACCCACAGGAAGCACCATTAATTTCAAGGAACCAATCAGCTTTAGTAAGGCTATTCGTTGAGATTATTAGGTGGGAGTTTGTGCAATATTGAAAGTGCCAAGCTATTAGCAAATTTTACATTAATTCTTCCAATTGTCATATTTTTTGACAAGTGCTGTAATTGTTTACTGGAAAAGGAAATGAGTATTCATGTTCCTTCTTTTGCTGCCTCTCTGCTTTAGAGAGAGGAGTAATTCATTATCTCAGGGATGGAAAACAATTAAAGTGTTGTTTCCTTCATGACTGCATGATAATGGAGTAACAAAACGGCGCCTCAGACCCGCAGCTCTTACCAGAGTTCTTGGGAGGGAGATGAGTGCTCTGTTGCAGCTGAGCTGGCATCAGAAATGTCTCATTCCTCCTGTGCTGGGGGTGATTGAAATCTCCCTGAAAGCTACTCTATTAGCTATGCTTATGCACTGCTGAAAAAAAAATAAAAATGCAGGCAGTGGAAGAAAATACCACTGCAAGCACACCCTGAATATAGTAATACTTGATTTGTAAGGCAGAGCTTCACTTATCTGGCTGAGAGCCAGTTTTTTATGATACAGGCAGCAGTGTTTGTTTAATGTGTCCCTTATCAAATCCCAAAGCTAATATTTGCGTTAGTCCTCTATGAAGATAAACAGGAACTGTTTGAGTGAGAATTAAGATATTGTGTATCATACTCCTCAGAACTGTATCTGGGTGCTTTACTTTGAATCCAAAGAAATGTCTTGCAGATGTGTATTCACTCTGCTCAGAGCAGGCTCTCTTTAAAGCTATCTTGTGTAGTTAAAGTATTTGGGGAGGTTAGAGGAACAAGGGAGATCTTGGTTTTCATCAGATGCTAAGCATTCTGGAGTTGGTTTGAATCCATCAGCTGCCTTTCAGCTCAAGCTTTTGGTCCTGAAGGTAGTACAGAGATGGTATTTTGAAGAAACTCGTACAGGACCTCTGCATTCCTGCAAAGAGGAGTTCTACAATACCACCCTGGCTGTGCAGGGGAGTCTGGTTCACATCCATCTCCTCTGCTCCACAGCACAGGCAGAGCTTCCACAGCCCCCTCTCCTTCAGTGCATTCATTCCAAAACTGCATCCAAAAGTAGAACTGATCTCCCCATGCAAACCTCAGATTTGAAGACAAGCAGCAACATGAGGACTCTTACTGACTGGTCAGGATAAAGGTAAATAAATGGATGGTAAAACAAATGATTCCTGGATGCCATTGCTGAGGCACGTCAGGACCCCACCTTCCCCATCACCACCCCCTCAAAAAAACCCAAAACAGTACAGTTGGGTGACTGCAAAGTTTAACACAGCTTTGTAGAAGCCTGTGAAAAAACAATTTGGTACTGCAAATCATGGTGGTAAAGGTAGTGAAATATGTGTGGGGAAAAAAATAAGGAACTTAGAAGGCAGAGTCACAGTGGTGCAACTGGGGAAAGGAACAACAACAAGTGATCACTGTATTAAAATAATATGTAGCATGTTTTTCCTCACCAGGCAGTATTCATGTCACATTCAGAGCTGAACAGGAAAATCTGAAAATATCATGAAGCTATGAAAAGAGGATTATTGTGCAAAAAGAAATCTGTAGTAATGAGGAAAAATAGCATTTCATGCTAAGGGCAAGCTTTAACTATTGAGATAAGAACAATAGCAGCTGTTAATGCTGATAATCATGAACATTTGAGGTTTTCAGATTCTTGCCAGGCTCACCACATGCTTTGTCAAGCTAAATGCTGGGAGGAAGCAATGTAGCTGGAACTTGCTAGAGTGCATTAGGTGGAGAAGAGGAAACCTTGTTTCCTGACAAATAACTTTTTCAGCCAATGCTTTTTTTGCAGTTTTTGGCCAGCTGCACTGTTGAAAGATGGCAGAACACACTGAATAATATACAAACTTCAGGAATAAACTGTCTCCATCTGAGTGGGGATACAGGAGTAGGCTGCATTCTCTTAATTACCTATATAAAGTAATAACTCTGTGGATCTCAGGAATGTCAGAAAAGCATCTTTCCCTTTCTTCCACCTCAGGCCCCTGTGTTCATGTGGGTGGCACAGGCATGGCAGGAGAACTGCTGCTGGTGATAAATGTGACTGTGAGCTTTGCCCAGGGCCCCAGAGGACAGGGCTGTGTGCCACGGAGGGGCAGGCACATGCCTTGCTGCTGAGTCCTCAGGCAGTATTTCATGTGACTTTCCCTGGAGGATTTAGCCTAGAAGAAAACCCATGCAGAGTTTAGCTGATCTCTCCTTTACTCTCATATTGAGCCTCGTACAAAGAAAATGAGAGCAGACACCAAGCTCTGTATTGTAGTGTGAAGACTAGGATCTATAGAACCAAAATAATCTTTCAGGTTGCTCTACTAGCATGGCATTAGAAAGGGATTTTTGCCACACTTCCAGCTATAAAAGCAAATCAGCTGAGTTCTGAGTAGACATTTTCACCTCTGGCTTCGGTACTTACTACAGGTAAAACAATCACCAGATTTCTTTGTTCTACTTTAAATTATAGTCTGAGGATTCATTTTAGTCCAATACTCGGGGTAGATTGGGCATTAGGAGAGCAACAGTGGATTAACATCCCCTGCAACTGCATTGTTCCTGCAGGCAAAACTCCCTGTCTGCACTGCCTGGGAGTATTGTAGAGGCAGAGATGATCTCACCCTGTCTGCATTTTGAGCTGACCAGGCACCATATGGATGCAGTTAGTGCTGTGCCCCAGTGAGGGACGTGGATATTGCTTGGGGCAATATCTGACATTTACCATGTCTTCCAGTTGGCTGGAAGCATGGGCAGAGGGAGCTGGTGGCTGTCCCAGAGTGAGCATTGCCTCTGCCTGAAAAACGTTGTGCAAAGCTGTGCGTGGAAGACTTGCAAAGTGATTTTGTGAAATTGTTATAAAGTGAAACACTCTCAGTAATGTAAAATTACTCCTATTAGAGCTGCAGCTTAAGTAGGTTATGTATGATCAAGAAGCACCAATTCAAGTTCTCTTGTCCCTGATTTTCTATAAACACTGATTTTGGTAGTATCCCACTGCTGGCACAGATTTTGACTACTGCCACATCTTGCAAAAGGGAACTGCCTGAAATTGTTTCATTTTCAGGCTGGATGCTGAATACCGTGATAGCATAGACCCTTTAAAAAATACCAGGAGGAAAACTTTTGAAGAACTTTGTATTTTTTATAGAATGAGGTATAAGCAGGCAAATGTCTTCAAAAGGAAGGAGCCTTGGAAGCCAAATATTTTTTTTTTTTTAGGGTTTAATGCCTTAATCCTTATATTAAATAGCAAGGACGGATATAAAGGTAAGAATATAGAGGTACATGTGTGATGTATATTACATAGATGTACACAGGTATGGGATAGATTTCTACCTCTCAATGCACCTTCCCCTTCCTCTCTCCTGTAGAAGGAGACTTTCTTTTCAGGCACTGAACTCTGAAAGCAGCAAACAAATAGGTGAGGAGACATTTTCCATTTAAAAATTAGAACCAGGTTTTTCCTTCTGTTATTTCCAAAGCTTGTCATCATTTTCTCCCCATGTCTTCTTCTTCTGCACAGGAAATGATCTAAGTATGGTAATTATGAAACCCCCTTATCTATTAACCTGCATTCTGTAAGTCATTAACAAGAATTCATAGTGCAGACTTCCATTTTATGAGAGAGTTGTATAGCAAACGGAGAGTTTCTGAAAAAGTACAATAAAACGACAGGCAACAACCTAGGAGATGTTAGGAGTGGAGCAGGAGAGAGCTGTGCTGCTTTATTTTTTGAAGAATGAATGGTGGGAAGGGGACTTGGGCAGGTCTGCTCTGGAGTTAGAGCAGTACTTCCACTGTGTAAAGTGGCACCACTAAATAAAGAAACTGAGGAAAGCCAGAAAGAACAAGCTGTTCCTCAACAGATTTGTGAGAATGGAGCAACTCCCACAGGAGACCAAGCATGAAGGAGAAATGGCCCAGCCAGCATGGCTGCCTCAAATCTTAATATAGCCCAACTTCTTGGCAAAGCAAGGGGGTGAGGCCCAGTGCAGGAGGAGAGCTGGGTTTGCTTTCCCAAAAACCTGTTTGCAATAGGAAAGAAAGAAATCCTGCTGGCTGTGTTAGAGCCAGCTGTTGGAGGTGCATTCCTCAGTGCTTCCAGCAAACCCTGCCTTGCCCCTTGTCTGCAGGAGGTCTGTACTCAGTGGGGAATTACCTAAATGTCTGTGCAGGAGGAGACCCCATCCTGCTATTCACAGCACCTCTCCTCTCTCCCCCAAGGCTTGGAAGCAAGCAGACATGGCAGAGGTGATCTTTGAGCCTGCACTGCAGACCAGGCAAGGTGCTGTCATCATTGTGGTGTTCTGCAGGCTCAGGCTGAGCTATTTTCATGTAAGATGTTGCTTTTGCCTCTTCTGGACCAACTTTCTCATACAAAACAAAAAACCAAAAACTCTTAGCAAAATAAAAATGATTGACTACATGGCACAGTAAAAATCACTTCTAGACCTAATCCTGGGCATTGCTTCAGCAATACATTTTGGCAGCTAGAGAGATGATAAATTCTGAGCTCTTTGCTCACTGTTGCTGTCTCTTACATGGCAGCTGTCCTGCAGTAACTTCTGATTCTCTACTCCCATTTCCATCTTTTTGAACTGTAGACCTCATTGACCCTTGTTTTTCCTTTTTCCCATTTTTGTTGGTGCCTCTTGGTTCTGTCCCAGCCTTTGTTCTGGGCACTCTGCCGGTATTTCTCAGTAGCCTTTCAGCTCCTTCCTCCAGTTCCCCACCCTTCCTAGTGACTCCTTCCCTCACACATTCCCTTCTCTTATGCACACCCCACTGTTCCATTTCTTATCCACATTTTCCTACTTTTTTTCCTCCTCCCACACACTTCTTGTTTAATGCCTCCCTCCACTTCTGGCTGCACGTCAACTATTGTACCATTAAGAAGTACTGAGAACTAATTAAAAAAAAATATCTCCGATGCATTGTTTTTTAGGACTAGATTTCTAGGATCCTGTCAGTCTATTTCCTTTTTAGCAAAGGAATTTACAGCCACTTCAAAGTCCATTAAAACCTTTTTAGGTTCTCACCTTATTTGAAGCTGCGTGTCATATACATTACATATCTATGACATATGTAGGGTTTAATAGCTACAAAAAGACGTGATCTTGTTTCTGTTGAGATCTCTGTGCTGTTGAGCCTAACCCAGGAATGTACATTTCCGTGTCCTGCAGCTTGCTTTTCCTTTGAAGAGTCGTGCAGTGGCATGCAGAGGACATTTCTATTCTTCTGAAGAGCCTGAATGTGCCAAAAGAGACCTCCTCCATTTCAGTTTTACTCAGGACATACTTACACAGGTCTTACATGACAATTCACTCTTCAGCTTCACCCTTCCATCATAACCTGCTCCCTGACTGTCAGTGTCCAGCTATTGCCCACAGTGGGATGGTGAACCTGGCAGGGAAATGAAGCTTATCCAGAGGAAGTCACACAGCGCTCATGGCTTTCACTGTGGCTGTGTGGAAGTGACAACTGACTGCAAATGCAGGCAACTTCTCTGTGTTCATAATTTGTTTACTATTAGTCAGATGTTCTCAGTGTCCCTTTTTTCCATGTCTCTGGCAGTGCTGTGTGGAGTTGCAGTGATTCAGGGACCAGGCAGCTGGTTAATGCAGCTCATGTTGTCACCCTCACGGGGCTCGTTTGCCTACAGGCATGTCAGAAGGAACAAGTAAAATAAAGGCATATATAACTGTAGCTGGCAGTGCACTGAAAAGATGCTGAAACTCCCTTTAAATGGATAGTGTAGGACATCAGGAGCTAAGTAGCTGAGGAATAAGATAAATTTTCTTGAAGAGTGCTGTGTTTCTGTAGTTAGGCTGTGCCTGGTACTTGATCTAAATGAGTATGTGGTGTGCAGTGTAGTCATCCCTCGTGTGCTGTTTGTTCCTAGCACTGTCTTGCACATTTCCAGCATCCATCACAGTTCACATCACCTGCACTTCTACATAGCTTAAGCCTGATGGGAGGGAGTGAAAAAGGCAAAGCCAGAGTCTCCTCACTGCAGATAATGGCATAGGGGTTACAGTGACTTTCTCCTCTCTACATTCAGGAATTTGAAGGTTCAGGGTGTTTTTCCACAAACTTTTAGGAGTAGAGAAGCCTGTAGCGTGATTGATGCTGTGCTGGTTGATGTTCTGCTCTTTCAAGGTGTGCCTGCACAAGCCTGAGCCTGTATGTGCAGCTTCATACTGGAAAGGCCAAGAGCAAACCAGGTGTCCCTTCTGGTGTTGCAATCTGGGCTTGGTTTAGCTGCTGGGGATCACATGCAGGGCAGAGAGAGGTGCAAGCTTGTTCTGTCTCTCCATTTTGCATTATGACTGCTGGCTGAATGTGTGTCCTTGAATTTGCTAATTGTATTTTTCTAATTATTCTCTGGCACCAGGTGCTACAGGTTTTCTGAGCACTTTGCACCAGTGCACAGCAGACTGTGTTGTAAGGGGAATGTAGGACAGCCACACACATACACACACAAAGTCATGTAATCTCTTGTGATGATCCAATGTGATTATCTGCTGAGATATTCCAGGGAGCTGTAGGGACAAGTTGTCCCAAGGCCAGATTTTCACTGAAGGGAGTAGAGGGTATCACCATTATTATGGAATTCAGACAGTGTATTGCAGCTGTGTTCTGAGGGAGAGGAAATGCTGGAGAGTTTAAAGCCACTGACTGGCAGAGGAGCAATGCCAGTGTGCAACCTTGCTGCCACCTAGTAAAATACAGCTCCCAGTTTGGATCAATTCCAGCTCTCAGACCCCAATTTACTAACTGTGGTGGGAAGGACATGAGTTTTCTTTTAGAAGGTCACTATTATTTAAAGTTATTGAAAGCAAGAAAACCCGTTCCACCTTCCTGTTATGAAGAAAACATTGCTGTGGAGTTTTAGGAGCCACACAGTTATAATGAATAATGAATATATGATACTTTGTGTAGTGTTCAGCTCAGCCTGAGAGAGAGAAAATAATGGAAGTCTCTTCTTTCTGCCTGGGTGTTCAAATGAAGGAAAATCAAAGCTGTTATACCAGAGCTATATATCAGCTAACATATTTTAGGAACTGTGGAATGATCATAATTACAAAAAAGTCCTCCAGAGAGAAATTATGAGTCATAGTTTATGTACTCTTTGGTGTTGCTATGGAAAAAGAGGTTAGTGCCAATGGTCATACAGCAATATTAATCTCTGATCTGAAAGAAAAATAAATAACAATCTCTAGCTTAACCCAAAGCAGATTTATTCTCAGTTACTGCAGCACACTCCATTAAAGGGGATAACCACGTAAGAAAAATTAAAGATGACATTGATTATTAGTTCTCAACATGCAATTAGGGAGAGTTCCTTGTTTGAATTAGCGTGCATTTCAGACTCTTGCAAATGACTCGGTGGAATGAGAGGAAGGGGAAAAGGCAGTTTGATCAAAAAGGAAGGCAGGAAAGATCAGCCACCACTGACAGCTGCAAGTACGCTGATTAAAATTTCTTTATGCATGCAGTTAGACTCAGCCCGGGGTGGATGCTGGTTCAATGCAAATCCTGAGACAAAACCCTGGCAACGGGCAGGCTGAAGTGGTGGAAAGTGGCTCTCAGCCTTTTTCCGTTTATTTGGGAAAGCCGGGGCCGTGAGTCAGGGAGCGGTGGATACTTGGGTGCTGAGTCAGCACCTCCGGGGCTCTGCCAGTTGTTTCCTTGCTTCCTTGCCGAGCAAAACCCTGACCAGGACCGGGGCCAAACAGCTGCCTGATGGCTCCGCTTTGCTATGGGTGAACCTTTTTCTTTGCCTGCAGGAAGACTACCTGCCTGACACCTTCCTCTTGATACCCAGAGTGAGTGTGCACTTAGCTGGTCACAGTAAAACTTTTACCCTGCCTAGCTGACGTTGTTTTCAGGAGCTGCAGCTACACTTGATCCCTCACAGGCAGTTCCCTACAGCACAGACCTTACAGTCAGAACTTAGCTTGAAATTTTGCTCACAGTGCAGCCTGCAAAGCAGGGCAGAGCCCTCCTTTCTGCCACACCGCTGCATCTGCTGTGCTGATGGCAGGAAAGCTTTTGTTCGGTGGTGAGCTAAGCAGATCGGACTGGGGACACACACGGACCTCGTGTCCTGCATCTGTCTGTGCACACAGCTTACTGATGATGGTAGGAGTTGTATGTGTGGCCCAAAACCATTGTATGGCTCAAAGTGTCTTTTGAGCCAGCTGAAGGCTTTTCACTGACTTCCAGGGTTGGGCTGGCCCCCTGTGAAGAGTCTGACCTCGAACAAATTGCCATTACTTCACTAATTCTTCTGAGCTTACCTCTTCTTCGAGTTTGTGACTATCAGTCATCAGTTGTGCAGCTGTTTGGCATTACAGCCTACCACAAAAAAAGGGTTTTCATTGCATCCGTGTAAAGGGCTATCCAGGTGTGTTTTACCTTGTGATCCTTTTCTTTTCCCCTTTCTTCTGTTAAAGAGACAGAACATTTTTCAGTCAGGCCTGTATGTTGGCTTTCACTGCACTCCCTTATTTGAGAGTGAAATGGTCCAGAAAACCCCTATCTGTGCCTTTTCACAGAGGAGCCAGCTCGTGGATTAGCACGTGGGGGTCAATGGGATGCTCTTTGCTCTTTCCCCTAAAAGGGGACAGAAATGTCAGCTGGTTTTGTGTCATTGAAAATGGAAGTATCAGCAGCTGCCGAGTGCTGCTGGTTTAAATATTTATACCATAAGGGCTTTATCACACTCTTTTTCTTTGTGCAAAGCTGCCTTTCGGTGGAGGTCAGACTCTGAATCCGTGCAGCACCTCACAGGTCAGGCCTTCCAAGGAATAATGGTACAAGTGGAGCCCGCTGTTACTGTGTCAGGAAGTGTAAACAAGCAGCTTTAAAAAAAAAAGTAATTATGTAGACAAACCTGTCAGCACAATCATGGAATACTCGTGCATATGCCTGACATCTGCCAACCTGACAAGATCCAGGCACATACTTGAGATACTTGAAAGAATACAGTGCTGCTGGTCCCACAGTCTGTCTCCTCCCTCAAACAGTAAGTTCTGCAGGCTGATGTTTTCAGTGAGGCCTCGAGAATGGAAGGCAAGGGGAAGAAACAGCTTGGGGGGACATCCTGAGAGCCTGAGCTTTCTTCCTCCTCTAGTTTATAAGACAGCACAAAAGCAGACACACGAGTTGAGTAAACATTTTTCCCTCTTGCAAAGCATGCTTTCTTTTGTTTGTCAGGATTACAGACCCACCTGTCCTTGTAAATGTGCAACTGTGATGCAGAAAACATTTAATTTTAGTCCTGTGACTGATGGCTCTGTGTGTGGTGTATTCTGAAGTGGGTATTTGAGTTAATTCTCCCAGATGCTCAGTATCTGCATTTGCAATGGTTTTACTGGATAGCATTGTAATGCTCTTACAACACTGTGCGTGGGATTCATTTCAGCATCTCTAAAACTGGATAAAGCATGGCCAGGGGTATTGTTTGAATTAAAGCTTAGTAGGACAAACAAACCAGCATGTCTGAAAGCAAAATGTAAACATGATGCTGGGGCTCCTGGTTAGCACTTGGTGGCTGCGGGAGGTTGACAGCTGCTGCACAAAGGTTAAACGTGCTTTCTTTGGTCTGTCAGTAAAATTAAGCCTGCTAAAGACTATGTGGCACTCTAGAAGACAAGAGTTTATCTGTGTGCATAAACAGAACACAGACTTCAGTGTATGAACTTCATATAAATATGCTTTCAGGACTATTTGGAGTATTTAGGAGTACGCCGCAGTCCAATAAAAATAAGCAGATTGAGCCAAGAGATTTTGGAAAGTGCCCGAGTATGTTTAGATGGGCTAGAAGTCTGACAAGTGTCTGGAAAGCAAAGCACTGGTGTTTGTATTGCTAAATAACAGCACAGCACGAGAAAGAAAATGGTATAGATACAAGAGGGAAATGAACTGAAGTAATAAATACTTGACCTTTAAATTTCATGTTTGCCAGCTTCTCAGACTGCTTCTCCCAAGGACTGACATGGCTGTGTTTTACATTATGCTTTTATTTCTCATATTCGTAGTTAGTTACAAGTAAAAATTATTGAAATCCATTGTAGTTAATACAAAATAAAAATATAGCTGCACGAGTTATGCCATGACTTTTCTTAGAAACAGAATCTTCTATATGATACCATGCACTTAAAAGCTTAACTCTTCATAGTACTCGCCTACACTAAGCTCTGACTAACTAACTTCCAGTGTGATTTACTGGTCACAGATATTATCACCGTGGAATAATACCTGTTAATTATTTCATAATGGTACTTCTGCTGTCGCTTTTATTTCCCCTGTAATTTGTGATTCTAAACACAAAAGGAAGCAACCTTTTAGTGCAATGTTAAGTATCAGTAGAATTTTTATGTATATAAAAAAATAAAAATAACCCACTGCATAAACAACCAAGGATGTAAGGGAACTGTTGTGGGTATTGTGCTTCCCTTTCCTCCCTTGCCCCCTTACCTTTAAGTGACAGGAATGAACATTCATCGTGAGCAAACTACCTTGTAACCTTTCATTATCTATTAATTTTGAAAAATTACATACTAGTAATTTTAAGAGCAGGTGGGTGACTTTGATCAAAGTTACTAACAGAGAACCGAATCCTGTGACTTTGCAGGCTCACACGTACGTAAACTCATCCCTGCCATGAAAGTTCAATCCATAACACATTGTTCCCTTTGGACATGCCTGAAAGAGTTTTTCACCTTTTTGAAGAAATTGTCCTTACATCCCTGTAATTATCTAACTCTCCTGTGTAGATATAGCTCTATATATGAAATAATCTGTAAAAAGATAAATTATCCTATTTTCAAAATACTCTGAGATACAAAGTTGTGCAGGTGCAAAGTTTGATAGTATATTGCTATAAAGACTATGAATTAATTAGTGTTATCTGAGTATATATACTTTAAGCTGGGAGTATAGATTGAATACTGTGGGGGGTTATTTTTGCTTTTTTTACATTTCATAGCACTTCATATTTTTCTTCAGGCTACCTTCATGTTCCTATCCTATTTTTTTTTCAATTTCTGAACCCTTAAAGGTACTGATCACACATTCACACTTGTCATTAGATTGAAAAAGACTTTTTTTCCCCCCACCTAAACACAGTGATTTCTTCTAAATTAATAGCAAGTGACTACTGGCAAAAATCTTTCCCCCACTGAAATGGATGGAACTGGGTTTTCAGCTTTGCCCTCTATGTACTCTGCTCTTTTAGTCCTACGGTGCCGTGGAGCAAAGCCCCAAACAAACTATAGGTGTGTGCACAATTACTGAGGCTGTTAGTATTTATGGAGCGTGGCAAGGCAACTGAAATCAAATGTTCTCATTGGCATTCCCACATTTACATACAAAACAACTCACAGTGCTGGGAAATACTAGGGCAAGAAAAGGGAACAGAAATGCTTGGGTCTTTATTCTCCACACGTTCCTCTGACCTAACTCTAGGAAAGCCAGCTGGTCAGCTTGCTTCTACCAGACATCCTCTCTTCCTGCTAGTCTCCAACACCCATTGGCAGCATCCCTAAATTCACAAACACCAGTGACACGGCGTTGAGCACGTTGCAGCTCAAGTCATTGACCTTGTCCACTCTGCGTTCCGGTGCGACGCAGTAAGTTATCACTGCAGAGAAAAGGATGGAAGAGTCACTTCTCCTGCCCTGTGCAGCTGAAACCAGTTCCTTGCCTCAGGAAAACCGTGTGTGTCTGGCAGGTGAAGGGGGCTTGGGCTGCTCACGCTGTTTGGTTCACCTGCAGGACGGCTGCTTGGGTTGTTTCTTCATCAGATTGTTCCATTTCCCCGCTAAATGGGTTGTTCCTCTCGTCGAACAGTTTCTGGCTGGACTCTAGAGGCACCCCGTACTCTTCATCATCTTCCACGATGGACAGCTCGATGTTGTTGCTCATCACAGCCTTCCCTTCCACTCTGGCCTCCTTCTCTAGAGAATCGACGGCTGCCTTGCCCTCCTCGGCCAGGGAGGTGGTGGGTGTCATATCCGAGTGCATGTCAGCGAAGGACACTTCATCCTCGTTCTCAGCCTGCTCGTTGCTTGCAGTTTCTGATGGCCTGTCCTCAGCTTCTGTGGGGCTTTCTCCTTCACGGCCTTTCTTCGTGCTGAACGTGAGGGGAGACACTTTGAAACCTGAGCCCTTTGAAGAGGAGGATTTCTGGTGATGCACGGTCAGTGATTTCTTGATCTTTTCTCTCCGTTCGGGTGACACAATCTTTGTGCTGATTTTGTTCATCTTCTTCTCAATGTTTTGGCGGGAAAATGCTTTCTTGAGGCTGTCCACCTTCTTGAGGCTGGATCTTTTAAGTTTCTCAGCTCTTGATTCTTCTGTTTTCTCCTCTGCGCTGTCATCCAAGTCATCTCCCTCGTGAAACATTTCATCATCTGAACCCAACTCCACTGTGTGCAAGGTTTCTTCCAGTGTTTTGTTCTCATCCACAGGCTCCTCTTTGCCTTCTGTAATGCTAGGAATCGGCTCTTTTGCAAAAACACTGGCAGGGATCTCATTTTCCTCCTGAAAGAATTGATACTATTTGAGTTTCATAGTTCACAGGACACAAATAATTTAATAAACAAAGCATGACCCTGAACAATGTTTTCCCCCCCATGATGAGATGAATGCTGAACGTTTATTGGTTTTTTCAGTACACTTAACCAGTAACAAACCACTTCAAAGCCCACTGATCTGGTAAAGTTTAAGACTTATGAGCTGTCAGCTGTAAGACTACTCTTTCAAAGTGACCCAGGATGTATGCAGAATGAAAATCGTGTTCTTTTAATTTGTATTAGATTCTCTTTAATGGGAGTGTAGCTGTCAAGTTGTATACCTGTCCCTGGGGAGAAGGGAGGGTATGGTGGCGAGGTCGTACTGCAGAACCCTGTGCAGACCTCCAGAAGTCAAATATAACCCCACAGAGCTCTCAGTTTCTTGAGCCAAAGACTGAGAATACCCCTGCAGAGGTGTTGGTTGCATCTGGGAAGTATCTCAAATGGAAAATGCAGCTAGCACTTTCGCTGTGTTCCTGCAAAAATGTACGTTGCTGTTAAAAATGGATCATTGATATTGAGAAACCATGAAGTTCATGATGTTTAGCATATATCCTATTTTAAAACCCCATACTAATAAATTTTGTTGGTAAATATTAAAATGTCCTTGACATTTTAATATTTACATTTACCAATTTCAAGGACAACTCCTTGAAATGTAAGGATATAAATTTAAGGTACACAAAAATAAAAGGACATTATACCACATAGAAAACAGGAGCTTCTGGCTAACAGGAAAAGTATTGCTTTGTAGAAACAAAACCAAGAAAGGACATGGAAAGAAAGAAAGGACCAAAAACCAAACCAGGCTGAGCAAGGGCAGAAGCTGCAGATCATAATGAGGGATGTCTGTGCCCACCGAGTGCAGAAGCTCCGCAACCCCGAGCAGCTCAGAGGCAGCACAATGAACACTCTGTTCTGTGGGGGTTTTGCAGGCATCTACCCATGCAAAGAAAATGAGGCTCTTGCACACTCCTTTCTCTTCTCAGTACTTTGAGCCTTGGATCTGCATAGTCTCTATTCATTACCTTTTTTATCACTTTCAGACAGAGTGCATGCAATTTCACTTCCTCACGTGCATCGGAAGGATTTTCTTTTCCCTCCTCCCTCCGCATTTATCTTTAGATACAAAAAAGCAGTAAGTGCTGAGTGAAATGGTTGTAATAGTCTCATATCTGTCCCTAGTGGGCCTGAGTGTACAGTTAAGGGGAAAAAAGGCCACATACACTTCCAAGTTCATGCTCATTATTTCAGGACTGAGCATACAGCTGTGATCACTGCAGAAAATAGTGTCTTGGGTTAAATTTGCTGTCAAGGCTGTTGTACATGGTTGTTGTTTAGTCTGGAGAAGAGGAGGCTCAGGGGTGACCTTATTGTTCTCTACAACTCCCTGAAAGGAGGTTGTGGCCAGGTGGGGTCAGGCTCTTCTCCCAGGCAACCAGTGACAGGACAAGAGGACACTTAAATGGTGTGTCAGGGAGGGTTAGGTTGGACATTAGGAAGAATTTCTTTGCAGAAGGAGTGATTAGACACTGGAATGTGCTGCCCAGGAAGGTGGTGGATTCACTGTCCCTGGAGATGTTTAAGGGAAGACTGGATGTGACATTTGGTGCCATGGTCTGTTTGACAAGGTGGTGTTGGGTCACAGGTTGCACTCAGTGGTCTCATTTCCAACCTAATTGTTATTCTGTGATTTTATTAAAAACTAGGGCTACTTAGTAGCCCTTCTGGAACTCAAGAATATGCAATGTAGACAGGCAAAATAGTTTTATGCCGTGTGTGTATATATATATATATATATATACACACACAGAGTGATTCAAGTATGCTGGTTAATATCCCTTGTGGATATAAAAAACAAAGTATAAAAGAAATGGATGCTGGTTTGACAGTTTGTACATGCTTTGTTCCTATGATTTCTGCACAGCTTTCTGGGCCAGTGGCCTCAGTCAGATACACTGGCACACAGCTTCCTTTACCAGCCCTCTGCCTGCAGTGGAACATCTAATGAAGCCCACACTCTTCTCCTGACACCTATTATGTTGTTGCAGCTATCAGCAACGGTGACCAAGATAACAAAACAAAGGAAACCTGCACCAGCTTTAAGTGAAACCAGCTGTTAACTGCTGTACAAATATTTATATTTTCTCTCCACTGCAGTTAATGAAACGTGGATTACATGAGTGGGTGCAGTGTTGAATTATTCCCCAGAGCATGAGAACTCAGTATAAAACATAATTTTCATGTCTAGTGCATTCTTTCCAAACCTAGGTAATCACGCACAATTTTAGACATCTGAACATTCAGGTGTAAGTGCCTGAATGGTATAGAAAACTCTGACTTTAATGAGTAGAGAGGTGGGTTGTTACTTTTTAAGTGTTTTATCTAGGAAAGTGGTGTCATGTGAGTTTAATCACAGTGCAGTCTGAGCCAGAGATGGGTCTGAAAGGTCCTTCTCAAGGTCAGTGTAGCTCTGTCTACAGTATTCATGTTAAACTGAAGTACTGCATGCAGTCTCTAGAAGAACATGGACATAGATTTGATTACAGTTTTTATCAAATTTGTGACTGAGTAGAAGAGAGACAGTCAAACTACCCATGTTTATAAAGGGGGAAAAGAAACCCAAACAAAATATACTGCATAATAATGAGCTAATGATTCAATTAAAAGCAGATCCTAGGTGGTCTCTGACTATCAGGCAGTACTGGAATTCAAGTGATCACCCCTCTGTCTAAGCTTCCTGCATGGCTCTGGAAAACATCAGCCTCTGGGCATCTATTTGTGTGCTTATGAAATGGGAATGACACGCTTTCCTATGTCATGTTTCCGAAAGACCTTAGAATTACAGGAACTATTAAAATGCAAATGAAAATAAATTAAGTAAAATGCCTTGAAAACACAAGGGTGGTGTAGCAGGAATGCTCTGTGGTGGAACAGACATTTCTATTTCAAACATGGTTACTGATAACACGTTGTAAGTGGGCTATTGATAACTTTTTGGTCTTACAAGTTTATGTGACAGCTATATTTTGTTTTGATACATTTTTAAGCAGCCTGATATTTCATTTAGGAAGACTAGAACAATACACTGAAAAATGCCAGCTGTTACAAACTGCATAACTATTTTCCATGCCAAAGGAAGTAGAACTTTGATCTTTTCTTCTTGATCTAATCTAAAATTCTAAGAAAGCAATACATCTTTGTATTTCCCACATCTGAGTTCAAAAACAGCCCTTGCATTTTTTTCTCAGATGGGCTTGACTGTAGGTAGCTAGCTCCTCTGAATTTTATTTTTCCATGTAGGAGATGAATAGAATAGTGGAAGTTCTCTGCATAAAACAACTCTTGCTAACACTTGCATAGTTAAAATCAGTGCCTTCCTTGTGGTTTATGATCAGTTATCCTTGGGAAGTTCCTGCAGGTCATAATTTCATCCCTATCTTTTACGGGAAGGAGTAAGATCCGTAACAGTGTGCAACAAAACTGGGTGGCCCTAGTGATCAGGTATTTAATTTACTCAAGAAGTGCTGATTCTCTGATGCTGCTGCATGAGTGAAATCAATCTGCTTTGGTTTGGGGTTTTTTTGTTACATTTGCTGTATGAGTCCATGACCTTCAAGAAGGAGAGATGGCATTTTCCCAGTCCAGGCTCCTCTGCATATTACTGTTACATGCCCAAATGCTCACTAGCCTAAAACTTGTTTTGCTACACAAAATAGGTCAAAACATGACAAACCCTCCTGAAACCAGCTCCAGCTCCACCTACTTTCCTTCGGACAAACACAGCTCTTCAGACTTGGATGTCAGGGTGGGGAGGGAGGGCAGGCAGGAGCAAAGTGCCACCCTCCTATTGGCACCTCCCGTGCAGGCTGGGGCGGTGGCTGTGCTGTCCCCAGACCTCCCACAGCACAGCTGGACCAGGTCCAGGCAGCCATGGGAGCAATTTCTGTCTTGAACCAATCTAAGAGTATTCTCCCTGCAAGGCTCCAGCCAGAGATGCAGCACTATCGGCTTGTAACTCTTCTGGTTCCCTCACTTGTTTGTTTTTGAGTTTGAAGTTGTCTGCAAAAGATTATTGCAGTGTTCTGTACAAGAAGATGCAATAAAATGGCTAATTTTTGTGACCCCCCTCTTGCTTAACTTTAGGATGAAGGATTTACCAACGGCAGCATCTGAAAAGGACTTGAATATTAGTGTGCTTGACCCCAAGCTGCAATTTTGACTTATTTTATCTGTCCCATTTCCATGACATTTAACCAGTAAACATGACATTTAATTGAAAAATTAAACATGAGCCTTTTTTTATCTTCCATTTTGCTTTTGCAGCTAAAAAAGCAAACAAAACCCCCACCAAACTAGAACCAAAAAGCTGATCATGTGGCGAGAACAAAATAGAGGGGAACAATGCCAAAGCTTAACAAGGATTTTTAAAACAGTCACTTCAGTGTTTTGCTGAATTGCTGTGTCATTTATAATAACTTTTGCATCCTCAAATTCTTGGAATGGAGCTCCCTTAAAATATGCCACCAATTAAAGAAATATATGCAGACGTTCTAGGGAGAGAAAACTAAGAGCATTTTAATGGAAAATATGTAAATAGGTGAACTTTTCCAAACACAGTTCATTCTCAGTGCATATGCAGAGGGAAAGCTGATGCTGGTGCGTGGCAGCACAACTTCATAAAATGCAGAGCTGGAGCTGAGTTGTGTGTTTTGGCTATGCTCAGTGCTCCCACCAAGTATTAGGGAGTAGTTTAGGGTATATGGTGAATGCAGAACTGAATCACAAATGTGAATTAGTATTTTCATACTGAGCTGCCTCCCTAAGCTGGAGAAGGTAGTTCTAGTGAGAAACATGCTCTGTGAAGACTGGCACTGCTTTTTTCAGTGGAGAAGAAGGATTCCCCAGCTGAAGAAGAGTCTCCTACATCCAGATTTCCCTTTGTTTCCACAGAAATCTGGCGTCAATATGGCTTCATTACTGTGACTTCTCCTTCCTGCAATTGTTTATCCATGGATTCCTGTGCAAGGCAGGACAGAAACCCAGCAAGCCTGCTGGTTTTTTCCCCTGTACAATTATCCTAGCAAGGCAGTGGCTGCTGACCACCAGACTATCCCTCCTCCAGCCTGCAAGGAGATCCTGGCAGGGAGATTTCAAGGTGGGCATGCAGGCACAGCCTGGCCACTCCTCTGTCTGCAGCCACTTCTCTGGAAAAAAATCCCAGCTCCTCCCAGCCTCCACTGGAGAAAGTCCTGGATGCTGCCCACCCCAGTGACCCTCTCATGCCCCCCCCACGCTCTGCTGACCACCCTGACTTTCCAGACAGCCACATTGCCATTTAACTGCAGCCCACTGCCAGCAGCAATTCCCAGCTGATTTTTTTAAAAGTAGATTTAACTGCAGTGTTTCTTTTTTTAAACCTTGTGTTCCTGGTCTGCATTGGCTTGGGATTGGTTAAGTTCATCATCCTGCACTGTGGTGCCGTATTTTCTGGTGAGAGATGGGAACAGAGTCACCTAAATCCATGTAAAAGCTGTGGAGAACAGACCTGTTGTCCAAAGGCACCAGCCCAGAGACAGGCTGGATTTTCTTTACCTGCTGTACTGGTACATGGGCCTGTGGTGTTTTCCTTAGGTTTGTGCAGTGTTAAGGAAAGGTTGAGAGGTTTAAACAGGCCTTAGCTTTACAACACTGTTTAGGGTCAGGAAATGAGCCAGCAGGACACTGCTTTACTCCTGAAACACTTCTTGGTGATTTTTACTGTTGCTTTCACCCAGTCCCTGCCAGTGGAAGATCCTTACCCGAGGTAACATCAACACAGATGCATACACAGAGCTGTTTGTCTTTCCTCCCTGCATTATGTCATCTTAAAATAGTAAATATTGAGTTCTCTGGAGGAAGAAGCTCCTTGCAACAGCAAGGCCTTAATTCTCATGCTTGGAGAAATGTTAAAAATTACCTTCCCCCAGGCGCTGCTGATGCACCCACCACACAGGACATTTTCCAGGTCTGAACTTGGAGGTGGGAGCCACTCATTAGCTAATGGGGCCTGGGAGATGGCAGTGTTTTGACATACAGTAATGGATCCTAAATTACTTGCAGAACTGCAGAGAACATGTGTCTTTTAATTTACCCAGTCTCTGGAATAATTTCCACATTCCTTCTGGGGTGGAAACATGCTGCAGCTCCTCCTCTTCTGGCCTGACAAGCTTGGACTGTAATCTGGGAGAACAATAAGCAGGGAGGTGGGGGCTTCCTTTCTGGGGGAATTGCCTGTGCACTAAACCAGGCCTGCCAGCTTTTTACAATCAAGCACCGCTCTTATTTTGGGATTGTTTAGGAAAAAACCCCAACAACCCAAAGAGCAAAGTTAATGTCTGACAGAGGTAACGCCCAGCTGGCAAATTCAGTATGAAACACTGGTGAAGTGCCCGAGCTGTGACTACCCCAGCCCAGCATTTGCTTTCCTGCCCTCCCTCAGTGATTTGTGGAGGCCTGTCTCTATTTTTTTTTTTAAATACGTGAAAGTCACGTCCCATGTTTAGTTAAAGCTCACAACGTGTTCTATCCAGATCATTGCTTAAAAAGGGGAAAATATGCAAACTGCTGCTATCACTGGATGGACTCCCAGGAAGCTGAGTTTTTAAAAGCTGAATTTTTAGCCCATCCCTGAATGGGCCAGATCAGTCCTGCAGAGTGAAGCAGGGCACCAGGAGACAGGGAGATGCACCCTTCCCCTCTCCTGCTCCTCAGGGCAGATGCTGTGGCAGTTTTTAGGGGCATTTCTATTGCAAGTCAGCAAAATGGGCTCTTTCCTCAAGTTTGCCCAGAGTTTGGAAAAGCATAAGGGCCCTTCAAGTTTACTTAAGCCCCAAAGCACACAGTAAAACAAGCCTTTCCCCACATGTGCTTGCAGTTAGTAAAATATGTCTCTTTCCCTTCATTTTCAGAGAATAAAAGGCGGCAGTTTTCTCACGCGTGCTAAGAGTTGGCAAAACAAGGTCTGTTTCTTCAGGTTTGCTAGGAGTTAGTAAAAGACAACTTTATCTCCAAGACTGCAAGAGTTAGAGGGCTCTCTCCCAAAGTTTTTTAAAAGTTAGCAAGAAAAAACAAAAAACAAAAAAGGAGACAAAGGAAAATAAGTGCTTTCCTCTCAAGTTCGCAAGAGTAAAAAACAGTGACAGCTCTTTTCCCAGATTTCATAAGAGTTAGGAAAACAAGCTTTCTGCATGTCCGCAAAGAGGAAAAGTGGGCATTTCTCCTGAATTTGCTAAGAATGAAAGAGGCCGCTTTCCCCAAGTTTAAGAGTTAGCAAAAGACTACTCCTTCCCCAAGTTTGTTAAGGTGAAAAGGGTTTTTTTTCCACATTTGCCAAGTTAGCACCAAGCCAGCTCTGTTTTCCGAGTTTGCAGAGAGAGTTGTAGGCAGCGGGCAGCACCGGGCAGTTCCCTGGGGGAGGGAGCAGGGCTGCGCGCAGGGCTCTCACCTGGAAGATGAGCACCTTGAAGCGGTCCCGGCGGAGCAGCTGGGCGTGGTGCTGCTCCAGGCGCCGCACCTGGTCGCACTGCCTGTCCAGGCGCTCCCGCACGGCGCGGGTGTGCGCGCACACCTTCCGCGACTTCTCCAGCAGCTTCTCCACCGCCTCCCCCGTGGCGCCGTGGCTGCGGCACAACTTCACCAGGTCTCCCTGGATGCCCCGCACCGCCCCTTCCAAGCCCCGCTGCCTCTGCTCCATCTGCCGCTGGTGGCCTTCCACCGCCTCCAGCATGGAGACCAGCTT
>WEIU01009811.1:135275-151850 GCA_013389925.1 Aegithalos caudatus | reverse complement strand
GGGAGTGCAGGGCCTGGCCCAGCCCGGGCAGCGGGCTGTGACCGCCCCGGGAGTGCGGGGCTTGTCCCGGCCCTGCCCTCCTGGCGTCCCGGTCCGCTCGGAGCGGGCTGCGGAGAGTGCGAGCCCCGGGCTGCAGGGAGTGTGAACCCCTCGCTCGCTGCCTCCTCACAAGCATCAGTAGATGGCAGGAGATACCGCGGAATGCAGCCCCTAGGAAGGGATGGCCAAAGCAGGAGAACGTGGTGGTGGTGGTGATGGGCCGGGAGAGAGATTGCGGCCGTAGGCTGGAGTTCAAGCCTGATCTGAAGGCCTTAAACTAATAAGAATAATTAAATGTGTTTAAACTACTGGTGTATTCAATATCACAATTATTACAATAATCGTATATCGACGTGCTTTTAAAGACATATATTACTTCTTTAATAAATACATTAATTATTACATTAATCACATATTAATGTGCTCTCAAAACATAAAAAGTGGTATTGGCATATTTATTCTTATATCAGCATCCTGATGATAATTTGTAATAATTGTCATAATAATTAACAAACTTAAAAAACTCGTGGTGAAGCAAATCTCCCATAATTCCTTCCACTCCATGCAACACCAGACTGAGTTTTACAATATTACAATAATAATGTAAATATTTTTATCTCCTCATTGTTATTGTTTTTACTATTACAGGGCTTTGAAAAATAATTTAGGTGATGACCTATTCTATTCTGTTCTGTTCCGTTCCGTTCCGTTCCGTTCCGTTCTTCTTAGGTTTGTTAGTAAAAAATCCGAAACAAACCAGTGTGGTGTTGCATGGGGTGCTTACTGCGTGGAGGGAGTGCCAGGAGCTTGGATTCCCTGCTTGGGATGTGCAGATTATCTGGGCACTCTGGTTGTCCTGCCTGGATTCTCCAGTGTTTCCTTAGTAAGAAAGAATGATAAGGTTCAGTGTGGCTGTTTTGGGGGAATAGCAATAAACTGGGTGTGGTGGCAGAGGTACTCAAGCACCAAAAGGAGCTATTTGGCATGAAGAAATATCAAGCTGTTTATTTAGAATAACTGTTCCCAGGACTGACCCAAAGCTGTTATCACCAGGGAAAATGTTGCAAAATTCCATGGACTTGGGTGGCTCATCCTGTACTGATGTTCTGAAGCAGTCACTTATCTTCTCTCCTGTACATTTGCTTGGAAGCACGACTTCTTGCTGCAATACAGATGTTTCCAGTGCCTGGGTATATAGAATTCTAATACTTGGGTAGCTGAAATATAATATTTTCTAATATTTGGCCAAATATACTTCAAGATTTCCCTACCTCCTGGAGATTAAAAACATCTACTTGGAGTCCCCAAATGACTACGATTCCTGCCCTTTCCTTTGTACACAGAGGGGAAAAAAAAAAGAGCGTTTTACCATGAAAAGGGATAAAAATTAATGACTGAAGACTATGCAAATGAGTTACCCATTTCAAATACTGTGTGCTTGAGCCCCTGAATGTTCTGCAGTGCTACCTTTTTTTGGTCCTTGCTTTTTTTTTTTTTTTTTTTTTTTTTCCCCCTCGGGCAGCAACTTCTTCAAGTTGTGGGAGCTTGAAAAATGCATTTGTGACTGAGTTCACTTCGGAAAAAAAATCACCGACTCTGCCAGAGCTGTCCACAGGGGAAACTATGCTGAGACTGTAAGATATGCAGGCTGAGAGGGGAGTGGACATATTTTAAAGGCACAACCTAAACAAAAGCCTTCTGTTTCCACCAGGTCTCCCTGGCAGCACTACCTGCTACGCCCTTCCCTAGGAAGGATGTGTTTGTGTCTCCAGAGGGCTGCCAGTGTCAGCCCCTCTCAGCACAGGATCCTGCCTTTCTCGCTTCCTCTCTCCCTCCCTTCATTTTGGCTGGGACCTGGAGCAGAGACAAAGAGGAGGAATTTTTGCAGAGAGCTTACCTTGCTCTGGCAGGGAGCAGCCTGTGTCCGTGCCCAGCTACATACCTTTCCTGTGGCAAAATATCTTTTTAATTTTCCAAATTAATTTTTTTCTTCAGTTTTGTGGTGAGGCCCTGGCCTGGCTGTGGTCCCAGCTGCTGGCCAAGCTGGCTTCCCAGCCTGTCTCTGGAGCCTGCCTCCTCTAGCCTTTTTTGCATCAACCTTCTGCTGCACCTGGCACAGATGGATGATGGAGGAGAGAGCTGCCCTGTCTATGGAATCTAGAGAAACACTCTCCTGACTCCTGCTGTGAGCCTTCTGCAAAGGCTCTGCAAATTTTTGAGTGTTTAAAACTCCCAGCCCCATGGTGCATCCTACGGAAAAGTTGTGACACCCCACGGGAACCAGCACAAAACACCAAGTTTGTTTTCCTGGTCAGTCCTCTGACCCAGCAAAGCCAAGCCAGGAACAGCAGTGCTGATGGAGCTAGAAGGGCCATGGACACCCATGGCAGAGCATTCCTGAGGGTCCCCATGGCTTGGGAAGAGGTGCTGTGTTGTTCCTGTGCTCCATTCCCAGACCTGCTGCTTGGTCCGTCAGCCCTGAGGCAACACTGTGGGGAAAGGAGGGGTGGTGAGAACAGGAGGAAAGACAGCCCCAAACTGGTACCTGTCCCATTCTGCTTCTAAATTCCAGCTGTGGGTTTTCACACCAGCTGTCAGCTCTGATTACCTGTCACTTTTGTAACAACACTGCCAGGCTGCTGGGCTGCCAGTGCTTGGAGGAATTAGAGAATTTTTATGCAGGTTTGGGGTTTTTAATTTTATCGATTAATTTGGCAGAGTAGTGGAGGAGGTTTTTTGCCAAGTTTCAATACAGATTTTACTGGTGAGAAACTTTCTAGAGGAAAACATTTTACATTTATTTAGAAAGAAGAAGCATTAAAGAGATTAAATTTATCAGGGTCATCCGATGTAAGTCAAGATTTCTTTTCATGTAAAATCAATATGCGTGAATTATACGGACAAAAATTGGAGGTTAACTCACTCATTACTCACGTGGTGCTCAGGATAATAAATGTTTGATGCTGGAGCATTACTGATAATTTATTAGGCATGGAGTAATAGGTAAAACAAAATGACAGGAAAGGATGGAGAAGGGAATTAATAGGGGAGTGAAGAACAGCAGGGACCATACAGGTCATCGTCATCTTATTGAATTTCATGTCCAAGCCATCAGTGACTTTAAGGAGATGGTGTGAGGCCATCTAACTGCTAAGGTGAAGGGGTGGCTAATGGGGAGAGCTGTGGAAGGTGTGGGAGGAGAGCCCAGAACAGGAAGGCTGGCACCTTGAGGGGCTGATGTCTGTTACTCTTGGACAGGGGAGAAAAGGGGATATGGATGGGACATGGGTTGGGAAGAAGTGATGCTGCACCTCATGCACCAGAGCCAGCAGTGTCTGCACCCAGCAGGGGCTGAAGATAAGAAATCTGGTTGCCTGATGCTGGAGGACTTCTCTGGGGGCTGGGCCACAGTGCCTTTTCCCTCCTGTCAGCCTGCTCCATCTGTCACAGTGACACTTGTCGTGCCCTTGGCACCTCTGCCGCTCAGCCAGGGTTGTTTGACACTGGTCAGAAGCTTCTGGGGAATGGAGACTGGACTGGATGGTTTGTTAAAGGTGTGTGATGACTGAGTGAGGTTTGTTATTAGGCAGTGAGACTAGCAATGCTGATGGGATTTACTCCAGTGGAAGGCATTTCCCCTCTCAGCAGAGGTTGCTTTTTCTTCGAGGGACACAGCCCAGAGAAATTAGTTCATGAACTCCTAGTGTTGCCTTTCCATGTTTTTTTAAAAGAAAGCAGTAAGTCTGTTATGAGTCAGTCTCACTGGAAGCACCCTGTTGGTTGTGCTCTGAAAGCATTAGAGAAGAAACCTAATGTGTTAGAGAAGCAGAGACTGATTTCCTGCAGTGCCTTTGGCGCCAAGCAGCCAGTCTGGGCCTGTACAACTCACCCAAGCCTGCTGATGGATGCCAGTCTGCAGTGCCTTTGTGGACCAGCTCTCCTCTAGCAGTAGTTACTAGCCCTTTCATTTGGGAAGGTATCAGCATCTCAGATGTGAGGTAGTGTTTCGTGTAGAGGAGCAAGCACTTGAGCTGGGGAAGGGAAACCTCTTACTGCTCCACAGCTCCTGAGGTGAGGGATTCAGCTCAGGAGGCTGCACACGGTCTGGAAGTCCATGGAATATCGAGCATGAGGAGAGCAAGAGGAAACCCACCACCCATGCACAAAGTGGATTGGGATCTGGGCAGCATGTGGGCCCTGGGGCTTCTCCTGGGAGAGAGGAAGGTTGGTGGAATAGGGGCTGTAGGAGGACGCAGCAGCATCCTCAGTGCACTGGCAGCGTGAGCCTTTGAGAAGCAGAGAGAGACTGTGGGTGAGGCAGTGGCTGGAAGAGGCTCCAGGGCTCCAGGAACACACCACCCCTCCTGCAGCACCATCCCTGGGGTGTGCAGTGGAGCAGGGCCCTCCCTGCAAGGACTCTGTTTGTCCCATGGCCACCCAGCCTGGTCCCCAGGGGAGGGAACCCCAGTGCCTGGCTCCCAGCTGGCACCTATGTGCTCACAAGTGTAACTGTGTTTGGAGAGCCCATTCATGAGAATGGGAAACTTGGAGGTGCTGCTAGGAGAAGTTTTAATATTTGGGGAAAGAGAGAGATGTGTCTGTCTGACAGGAAATGTATCAGCATAGAAGAACATGAAACTGCAATTTTGCTCTCTTGTGCAAATGGTATCCAGCAGAACTTAATATGCAATGAAGAAATCCACTTCCACTTTATCGGCCAGACTAAATCATGTTGTGCACAGGAGACTTCCTTTTGCTGTGTGCCAAATAGTAATGATTCTGTGCAGACTTGCAGACAAGGGAAAAAAATAAGCCACATAAAAATACCATATGTGCCAGGCATTTTCTGTGTATTTCCTCAGACATTCGAGGAGCACAATAATAAACTACGTGCTTTTTTATTTTTTTTTTCCCCTCTGAAAAGCAAATTAAGTTTTATGAAGGGGGAAAAATAGTTTCCTTAGCTTCAGATAAAAGAGAATATTTCATCTGCTCAGTTGGACTTTTCTGCAGCTCGGACAAAAGCGAGGTCAGGACACCAGCAGTTACAAATTGAGCAGCATATGGCCGGTCAGCCCGGACCTGCCAGTGCATTGTATTCCTCTGACAGGTATGTGGGGCACGGAGCAGGAGGAGCGGCTCCGTTAAAAAATGATGCACAGGTGATATTAAAAGGACGTGGAAAATGGCAGGATCTGCAGGTTGGGCCATGATTACCTACAGGGAACAAGCTCTGCCTTTGGAGCAGAGGAGCAGCTCCGTCCTCCACGCCTGCTCCCGCAGCCAAGCCTTTGTGGCGGCTGTGAGGATCCGCAAGGTCACAGGGACCAGGCAGCCGGAGCTTCAGGGAAGGGGTTTTGTTGTTCCTGGTAAAAGCCCTTTCCAAGTGGAGGGTGGGCTTTTAGGAAGTGTGATTGAAATGCTCACCAATGTTTTAACTTCCTTCGAAAGTGCTGTGTTCTTTGGAAGAAAACGCTGTTTGTTTTTCCCGGTTTCAGATCAGAAGCTATATATGGAAACAGAGCTACTTTTCCCTTTCGCTTTTGGATATTTCTGGAAAAAGGGGATGTAGTTTTCAGTGAAAGGTGGAATAACCTGTCTGCTTTTTCTTTCCCTCTTCAATAAAAGATAGTAAAAATTAGAAAGCTTTTAATAACCTGAAGCTGAATGCACATGGATGCTTTCTTCTAGGGTACTTTTTATTACAGTATGTTCTCAATGATTTATTGTCTTCTGAAATTTCTCAAGGAACATTTAAGAAAGCAACCCTCTTGGAAAGGACAAGAATGGGCTGCTCCTGTGAAGACTGACAGAGTGTTCTTGTGTGGTTGTGGAGATTACTTGAGGTGATGCCTCTTCATAACAGAGGGGAGATTTTCTAGCAGTAAATAACGGATTATGATGAGTATTGTACTTAAAAGGAATTGTGCCTTTACCCAGAATTTTTATTGTTGCTACAAAGCTGAAAGAAGAGATTTTCCTGCTTTGTAATCAGGTTGTTTGGAATAGGGTGATAATGAAATAACATTTAATGGAAGCAAGTAGGGCATTAATTATGTGAATAGCAGGTGAATTGAGATCTGTTTTCTGCAGATAATTGAAGAGACTTGAGTCACTTTTGGCCTGCAGACACACCATCATTCATATCCTTTGAATCTTTTATTTGAGATGAGCTATAATGGACTTGGAATCTAGAGAGTGTCTTTCCTTCATTGCTGAGGCATCTGTCATGTTGTGCCATGCGACTTCATGCTGTTCTGATGACATGGCAGAAGATAACAGTGCAATGCAAAGCCAGGCGTGATAAATATGACATGGCATGTCCAAAACAATACTTGCTTTTAGTAGATCAGTTATCCTTTAAAAGCTAGTATTTAGGTTTGTCCTTAGATAATTCAATAGCTCCCATCTCTGGTAGGAATGATGTCAACCTGAGTTACTGTTTGTGATGAGCAGCGCTGATGGGACATGATGGCATGAAAAGGATGAAAGAGCAGCAGGCTCCGGGTGCACATCCCAGAGCTCATTGCTGAGTACCTGGTCAGGGCCAGGTTCACGGGGCTGGGCATGACAGCAGTGTGAGAAACAGTCAGACAGGATCTGTCACAGGCCAGCTGGCCTCCGTGACAGCCCACCACAGCACTTTGGGCTTTAATTTATCCTTTTACAGACATCACCAACAGCGTGCCTGCGCTTAGGCGGTGAAAGAAAAAGGAAAGGAAAAGCAACTCCCCAAAAAGATGGAAAATTGAGTGAACTGGTTAAATGAGGAACTGAAATCAAATTAATAAAATCCAAAGCTGGATGTAAATCTTGCCCAGTTTGTCATTCAAGCTGCATTGGTGTGACCTGACAGGGCTCCAGAGAGAAGCCAGCTCAGCACCCTGGGAGAGACAGGGTCAGAGAGCCTCCAAAGGTGGCTTGCATTCTGAGCTACCTGCTCTTCACAGAGGAACATTTTGAAAACTGTTTATTCTTATATGTGAAAATCAGAAATCTAGGCTGGAAGAATCTGGGGTATTTGACAGTATTTTCTCTCTTGTTCTCCCTCTCTCTCACCTTTACTCTCCCCTTGCTGGATTTTATATGCCCTATGACTACTGCTGTCTGTTCTTGATAGTAATTATTTCCAGTGATTCAAAAGACTTATTAACTTAGTTATAAAAAAATTGCATATTTTTCAGAGCCCCTGTTGAGGTTAGAAGAAGAAAAAGAAGGTTAAATCAGGTACTGAGCATCCGTGGTGCACAGTATTAATAGCTTATTTATTACTTCACAGGCATTTAGCATTTTTATTCAGAAGTATTGAATAAGCAGAAAGTAATCTACATAGGACACGGCTAAAATGTCAGGCTGCAAATTAGTTTGTTTACGCAGCAAGCACTGAGGGTTTCAGAGTCGCTCTCTTGCGTGCTGCCGTGCTCTGGGTTACAGGCGGTGAACCCGCCTTCAAATCACAGCCATGAGCAGCCTGAACTTGGTTTTTAACCCCAGCACAGTTCACCAGGAGTTATTTACATGTGCTGGCTGCACGACTGAACCCCTGGTGCTGCTCAGGGTTTCACATGACCTCTTGCTGGTTCTCTGCAGCAGCCTGTAACCCACCCCAGAGCTGTGAACCTCCTCCTCTGCCATCCGAGAGAATCTCCCATTGCCTGCACCAGGAGGCTGCCCAGCCCTCAAACGGGTGTATGTATATCCTGGTTTTATTTTAGCTCCTGGACCTTTAACTGCTAAAGCTTGACTCTGTCCACAGGCTCCAGGCTGTCTTGCCAGGCTTTCTGGAGATCTCTCAGACGATTCAGGGTTGCAGCCACATAAAGGTTACTCCTGCTGTGAGAAAGGATGGTGGAGGGGTTGCACTGGGTGCACTCTGCTGCTCTTGATCCTTTGCCAAAGTCCATTTTGTCTTGCAGTGTCGCATGTATTCGAGCAAGCTCGTGGAAGAGCGTTCTGTTCTCTGGGTGACAGGGAAGCTGGTGGGGTAGCCAATCTTCCAGGCTGGCCTCTTGCTGTGCATCAAATCAGCCCTGAGATCTCTGTTTAGGCTGCCAACGCTAAGATCAATTAGTCCCTGCCATGTGGGGTACCCTGAGGAGCAGCCCAGTGCCCTACAAACCAGTCTGGACCTGCAGAGCATTTCCTGTCTGCCACCAAGGAGCTATCAGAGTAATGACCTTGTCCCTGGGATGCAGCTGAGATGGATGTGAAGCCATGACCCAGATGTGTCTCTGTCCCATAATTAGTCCTCCAAGCAGCTGCTGGGCCATTGCTTTTCAACTGGCTCTCACCCTGATCTCATACTCACATGGTGCTGCTTGAATCATATCACAAAAAATTCCCCCAAGTGATGCATAAATCCGTGGCAGCTGTACCTGTCCCTGTCTGCACAATGCCAGCTGCAGGCAGGTCCCCAGGTCCCACAGCTTCCCCTGTGAGAGGAGATCCATCTCTTCTGCTCTTCATCGCTTAGGAAGGAAGGACAGGGAGATTTTGGGGATTTAGGGTACAGGAGGAGTACATGGGGATCTCACGTGAGATACCTGAGAGATTTCCCAGTATAGGATTTTGATTTTTGGTAGTGCAGACCTATTGTAAAGGGACCTCATCCCTCAAAGAAAACCCAACCCAAAACAAATGCCAAAGTATTTTTTCCCTCTGAATCTTCTGACAGCATTGCAGATTGCTGACAGAAGGGTTGAGAAAAATCAATCTTCATTTGGGAAGGCCTTTTTCTCTTAGCATGCTTTCTCCACAGAATCTCCCTTTCCAGATTCTTCATTGCTTGCCAGGAGCAGTAGCCACAAATCCAATACTGAATGGGAGCAACAAAGGCCATAGCAAGGGAAAGCTGTAATTGAAGAAATAGAGCAGCATGTTTTTACTTTTGTTGTGGTTTTTTTTTCCCCTTAGATAAACTCCCTTTCATAAAATCTATAGGCCCTCAAAAAGAAACACTTTTTTTTTTTTCCCCATTGGCATTTTGCTTTAGTAAAGTTTGTCCTAAAAAGTACAGAAGAACAAAACTAGTCTGATTCCTCACTGCTAAACATATTTTCCCAACCTCAGAGCTTCCCTAATAACTCTGTTTCTTAGCACTAGACATCATAGCAACTATTCTGCAGTGTACAGTGCTGCAGTGGGTTGGTTGGTTTGTTTGTTTCTGAGTGATTTCCAGGCATCTGAGGATACCACACTGCGTTAAGGCAAGCAAGATGCTTTTAACCTTCATGCACAGAGAAGAAAAAGCTGGCTGCTTTAAGTGAGCTACATGTAAATCCAAGGACTAATATGAATGGAAATCCTGACTTCTTTAGCTGACCTGAGTTGAAAAATGCTATTTAAGGGACTCAGAAAATTAGCTTGTCCTCTTGGGCAACACCCAGCTGAATGGGAGGTGCAAGGGGAAAAAAGGCAGGCTAAGTTCTGCATTAAAACAAGCACTCTTTCCATCCTCTCTGTTCCTCTTTTCTTTTTAAAGCTGATAAATATTTTCCCCGTTTATCATCGCATCGCTCGACGGCTTTGTGTGGTGCAGCAGCACGTAATTCTAGGAAGCAAGCAGCATCCTTAAAAGCTGTGTATTTCCTCAGATTCAACATTATTGTGCCAGACAGCAGGTCTGCACCTTCTGCTGCTCTAATGAGCTTTGAGAGGACCAGGCAGACAGAACAGAGTGTCTCTCTCCACCTGAATCCTCTCTACGTAATTTTCCAGATCCGCATTGTGAAAGTCCAGTGTCCATGAGAGCTCTCCATCTTGAAATGTAAGAGTGTGGGTGTTAATGAAAATGAAGCTTTTTAAAAATAAAAAAGGGAAAAAAAAAACCAACCCCCCTCACTTCTGGCCAAGTTGCACTCAAGGTATGTGCAATAGGGATGATGCAGGAGGTTTCAAGTGAGTTGTTGGATGATCTGAGAACTGCAGATCCAGACTTTAAGAAAAAATAAAATTCTCCACTTTATGCCTTCGGCAAATATTATCACATCTTCTCCTGTTACTTAATATCATAATATTTAAAGAACTAAGAGCTGATGGTAGGAACATATGAAATAGAGGGTTGTGGGAGGTTAAAGAAGTCTTTTGAAGTCCAACTTTCCAGATAATTTCCCTCTTGCAAAAATTTGAGCCCCACTCAGAATACGTTTGCTGATTGATATCTCACGGGCTCACACCCTGTAGTGACCCTTCTCTACTGTCTCTCAGAGCTTCCAGGCCTGCCAGGCTCTGTCCCAGCTCCATCGCAGCCCCTCTCCTGACAGCAGCCACTTCCTCTCCTGCTGCTTTTAAAGGACAGCCAAAGTATTCCAAGGGCTGAAATCCCCATCTCGCTCTCAACTGGCTGATTTCCTTTGCCTTGCCACTTGTAATTAATTAGGAAAAGGTTATTCCTGTGCCTTCCAGTACTTACTCTCCAATATTATTCAGATCATGGTTATTTTCCCTTTCCCCGTCTTTCCTCTATCTTTCCTGTAAGACTGGCTTTTTAGGATTAGTCCATTTCTGATCTTGACATTTTTGTCTATTGCCTTGCACATCTCTATTTAACAGCATATTACCAGTGTCACTTCCGTGTAATTATTTTTTAGGTTTGAAAGGTTTTCTCTTTTAAAGGGCAAACAACACTTTTCAGCAGTCTTTCCAGGTGCATTAAGACACGTGGGGATTTCCAAACACAGTGGGAGGAGAAGTTTCACCATCAGTGGGGTCTGGAAGTGCTAGCTGGTGTGCCTTGAAACTTCCTTTGTAGAAGATGATGGTTGTCTGTGAGGCTTTTCAGCAGCTAATTTTAAGAGCATCTTAAAATAAATCTCTCCTTTAGTTACAAAGACTGAATACCAGGTAGGGACAAAATATCTACAATGTATTGTGTATGCCCTTCTAGAAAAATTCAAGGTAAGAAAACAAAGTTTGAGAAAATGTCAAGGCCTTTTTCAAAATATTTATTTCTGGATTCAGGGTTTTCTTTCTTAATTTAAAAGTATTAACCAAATCCAGCATGATGTCACTGGTTGACCAGATCAGTCTTAGGTGTCACCAAATGCTATTTGGTGTCCCCAAATTCTGCTGGGTATGGTCCAGCAAAATCAGGGGCAGTGATGTGTTCTTCTTTTTCAAATCCTTGCCCTGCAGTGCCAGTATTGATGATTTTCTTTGTGCCAGGAGCCCTGGGGAGCGGTGTGGTGCAGTCAGTAAGTGGTGCTCAGTTAGGGACAGGACACCAAACCCTGCCTGATGCCCAGAGCATCGTTGCAGTCCCAAAAGATCTTCTGACATATTTGCTCTTCATGAGCTGCTGCCTTTGTGCCACTCCCTTCAGAGAACAACTGCAAGAAGTGCCCCTGACACGGGGATAATCCATGTTTGAGGCTCTTCTGGGGGGATCAGAGGTTTCACATAGGTCTTAATCTGGTGAAAGGTAGTGCTGTTGGCTTTGCTGCTTTGCTGCTTTGCTTTGCTGCTTTGCTGCTTTGCTTTGCTGCTTCACCGTGCTGTGATTGACATATTTTGCCATCAGGATGTATTGATATCCCCCAGGAAAAAAACTAAGCACATGCATAGAGCAACCAAAGGTATGCGGGCATGGGAGGGCAGGTCAAACCAGTGAGAGGATATATCTAGAACTTGTGGGGGCTTTGGGGGTTCCAGTAACTCACAGGGAAGTGATGCTGTTTCCAGTGGTGTGGGTGAATCTGAAGATGTGGAAGCTGTGTAACACAGAGTACCTGTGTGATATGTGATATACAAATTGTGCTTCCATTAGACCAACCTTTAATAATCTGTGTGGAGCACACAACTCTCTGCCAATCCTCTGGTCCCTGGAGCTCACAGAGGTGAAATAAGGACATGGTCAAGAGGTTCCTTCACTTTCTATTTTTGATAGGAGAGGGTGGGAAGTACTTCGTCTGTGCTGTTGAACTCCTGGTTTTGAGCTTAGTGTTCCTTAGTATTCTGGTTTTCCTCTTACTTTATTCAAGTACTAATTATGGCAACATCAATATACACCAATTTTAAGACCAAGCAAACGTGTGTACCATTTGTGAAGACCTGGTTTAAAGAGAGGGAAGGCGAGGTCCCCCTTGCTATTGCTGCACAAGCAAGGGTGGGCCATCCAGTGCAGCATTTGTGCACCCCTAAGTTCCCAGGCTGCCCTTCCCCAGCATTGATCCACTGGCATTGATGGAACAGGGCCTGCAGGTGCCTGCTAGAAGGCAGCAGCAGCTCGTGTTCATCAGGGCTGCCCTGCTGAGGGACACAGCCTGCTGAGGGACACAAGCTTCCTCTGCTATCGACTGAAGCCAGGGCTGGCTGGACCTTTGGTGTGCCCTGGTGTTCCTTGTGTAGCCTCTGGCACAGCAGCTGTGACTGCCCCAGCAGGTGATGTGTGTTGGGCTTGAAGAAATTCAGCTCCCTGGGGGAGAAATGACATTGATCACTTGTAGCCAGTCTTTTAAGTGGCACTTGGTAGAGCAAATACATTTAAAAAATAGTACTTCTGAAACAACGGCTCTGTAGATGTTGTATTCTCACCCTCCATGGAGCATTTTCCTCCCAGCTTTGAGGAGAGCAGGGCCAACCCACCAGGCTGTCCTACAGGCATGACTCCAGCCCCAAGTGCTCTCTGCTCAGCACACCTGCAATGTCACTCACCCCCTTCTGAAATTACTTTTGCACTTTTAGGCATGGGATTGTTTTTTGACCTTCAGGCTTCCACCTCCAGCACAAGACTTGTCAGCTTCTGGGACATGGGCTGTAGACAACTCCAAGCTGAAAGGCTGCCCACTTGTCTTTGATCTGGTGCCAGGCTGTCCTTCGGCTTAGGGCTGGGCTCCAGCAGCTGCAGCACGGGCTGGGGTTTGCAGAGACCACAGGTCTCTTCTTGCTGAGCAGACTCGGTAAGAGCGGTCCTACAGAAGCCTGAAAGGCAAGGGGATAAAATTAACCTCCAAGGGAGCTACTTTATTAATGTTATTTCCAAGCAACTTCATTGTTTTCTCAGCCTCTTGGTGCTGCCTGCGACTTTGGTGCTGCCCGCTTGCAGGCTCGGGCAGAACTGCCTAGGAAGCATTAGCAGAGGGGGCGTGAAATTAAGGCAAAAAGAGGAGATCAGGGACCTGCAGCCTTTGGTGGTGGAGGGGACCGGGTCCGTGTGCGTGAGTTATGGAGAAACACAGCAGAACAGCACAGAGCCCGCCTGGGCCATCCCTCGGCGGGGGTCTCCTCTGCCGCAGCCCTTGCGGTGAGCGCCAGCGCTGTTTTTAACATCGGGGGTGTCTCTGTCATTGTGACATTCCCGCATGGGCCCGGCTCCTCCAAAGGCCGGGACAGGCTGGCCCCGCGGGCCCCCCCAGCTCCATCGGCCTCGCTGGGGCTCCCGGCAGGGCTCCGTGCGCCGAGCGCTGCTGCGGACCGGGCACCCTCGGCAGCGCTCCCTGCTCTTCAGGAGCCTCTTGCTGTTTCATTAGTGAGTGAATTTTCCCCCTGTACTGGTTTTCCAGACCCCTTCTTGAGAAAGCAGACCGAATTCAGACAGAAGCGACAGTTTTCCTAGATGAAATTACTTCCGTCTTTTTTTCTTTTTGATTTCCTTTAAACCAGAGCAGAGTCTCTGAGGGCATCAAAATGGATAGGTTTTGCATTTATAGTGCTACTGCAGTTGAAACTTTTATTGCCCCTATTAAGTAACATAAATATGTCTTTAAAAATCATGGCTATTCCTGATTGAGTATTATCACGTATTTCTGATGAAAATTTGGATTTTGAGTAGGGGAGGGCTTTATGCACCCAGAACCCCAAAAATACAGACAAACCCCACCACCCGAACCAGGTGTGTTTCTTTGAATACATTTTCCACAGACTCCTGCAAGCTCTGTCATGAAGGGAGCAGTAGCCAGAGTCCGGCTTCGTGCACCACAAATGTCAGGAAATCAATTCAGGGCAGCAAAATATATTTCTTGCCTTGGAAAGCTGGGATGCTTTCCTTCCAGCCCTGGAGAGGTACAGGCGGCACAGCCAAGAGAGGGGTGAGCAAACTGCTGAGCTGGGCTGCAGAGAGAGAGCTCGACCTGCAGTCCCAGGGAGCCTGGGGTCTGATGGGATTAGCCTGCTTATCTGCTTTTCTGGCTTTCAGCTGGATTTAGTTAAGAATTTCCTGCATCTGCATCAGCAAGAAGAAATGGCTGTTCCCGGGATTCGGAAAGGTCACCAATAGGCCAAAGATATTTAAGCACAGGGTTTGAGACTTTTAAGGTGTTGGAAATGCATAGGCTGCAGCCAAATCCTTAAAGTAGATCCTTGGCATGAGGAGAGAAGAAGCTTCTAGCGAGGGCTGCCTGGCTGTATCTCTGTGCATTTGTAAGCAGCAGGAGATGTTCCCACTCCGTTTTGTGCCGGCTGTTTGTCCCTCCACACCAAACCTGCAGCAAAGCCCCCACAGGCTCGGGTGCTCTTGGCTCTCACTTGGGTGCTTGGCATTTGGGAGACCCTCCCCGTGCTGCAAAGCCCAGGGCCCTGACTTTTCTCACCCCATCTGTGCTTTGCCCACCAGCCAGCATCTGGTAGGTGCCTGCTTTGAAGCGTTTCCTCCTCTGCAGGCAGAAAAAGCCCCTCAGATTAATGGTCTGCCTAAAAGCTGAAGAGAAAAAAAATGAGAAATAATTTTAAGTATCACATTAAAATGCCACTCCACATCTGAAAGGATCCATTAAAACTTTTATAGAGCTTTTTACATTTGTTTCCCCTCTTTTACATTTTGTTCTGATTCAGGCACCTCTTATAATTCTTCTCTTATAATTCTCCTATGTAATAAACATTTTCGCCTCGGTTGGCTCTGCTCTAAGAGGGACTATTTTTGGTGCAGAGGAAAATGAGGCACTTTTGATAGAATAGAGTTTTTCTTTCCAAAATCACCATGTGCAGGGATCCAGCCTGGGCAGGAGCTTTTGGCTAGCCCCCTAGAGGTGTTCCTGCACCATCTTTCTTAAAAACTTATTTTTTTCAGAGATTTGGAGAATGCATCTAGGCTTCACCCCTCTGGTTCTTCTCTTTGTTAGAAGGAAAGGTTTCTAAGGTCCAGCAAAAATCCCAGAAAACATTCAAGGCCAGGCTGGACCGGCTTCTGGGGAGTCTGGTCTTGTTGAGGATGTTCCTGCTCATTGGAAGGAGTTCAACTAGATGACCTCAACTAGATGACCTCTAAATCATCATTTCCATTTCAAACCATTCTATGATTGGGCTAATTTGGCAGGTGACTCCCTCCTCCTCAGGACTGTGGGAAAAAAATAGAGCTTTCACCTGTTTAGCCTTTTTAATTGCTTTAAAAAATATTCTGATTCCTAAGTGCTTGAGGGGTATCAACACAGACCCTGCTGTCTGCAGGGGAAGCCAGGAGCTGCAGGGCATGTCCTGCACCCCCCATATGGGCTGGGGACATGCTCACCATCCCACCTGCCTGCCTCTCCCAGTCAAACCTGCTCCTCATGGCACATCGTGCACAGGGAACTGGTGATGTCAACGTGTTACTTGGAAAATAATTTTAAGACCTCAAATTTAGACTAGACTCAAGTGTCCCCATAGGGAAAAGCCAGCACCTTAGCAGGTTAGTCATAAACAAGCCAAGGGAGCATGTTGTGCCATGTATTGCCCTTTCCTTTCGCTGTCTTTTCCTCCTTCTCCTGTGTCCATGACACTGCAGATCCTGCCAGATGAAATCCCACTCACTGCTTACCTGTGCTTCCTGACTGAGGGATTTGATGGTGTATTATCTAATCCTTTGTCTTGTCTCTAGGCCTCTTAGACAGACATGCATTTTTGAAAGTTAAGTGATTGAAACAAAGCATCTCAATGCAGTAGGAACAGCGTGGCCATCCCAACAGACATTTCTCAGGAGGAATCAGGGTTTAACCTCAGCATTGCCAAGCTCCTTGCAGGGCTCCCCTTCTCTCTGTACCTCCTTGTTACTGTACCTGCTCCTCAGGCTTTCCTGCCCTTCCTCTGGCTGCTTGGCATCAGCACACCTAAGCCTTGCAAAGCGAGGGCAGACTTCAGGAATGCAAATAAATGTTCCCTGTGCATCCAAACCATGTCTCTAAAAACCCTTTCGTCTTGTTCCTTGTTGCCCTGGAGGATAGTTACTTCAAAGAGCAGCCCTGTTGCCTGGAATTTCAGTTTATCTCATTACCATTGTGTTTGCCAAGCCAGCAAGCTTTGCCAAAAACAGAATCAAGGTTGTTGGCAGTGCTGGCTGGCTTGCATCTTCACCCTCTCTGCTGGCCGAGATGCTAATTTCCCCTTGATTGCAAGGCCTGCATTCATCTTGTGTGAATAAGCCGTGCCTACAGTCACGGCATAATGGCTTTAAAATCTTGGGCTGCAGCCTGTGGGCCCCTCTGCTCGGGCTGTCCAAGGCAGGGCTAATGGATGCTGTTAGATTATTTACTTGCCACTTTTTTGGCCCAGGGCAGCAGCTGGCTGGCACCCACAGCTGGCAGAGGACAGGCAGGAGAGGCACGGGGGAGAGTGCTTGGCAGGCAGAGC